>OY987286.1:1039772-1381198 GCA_963920785.1 Sphagnum contortum
AAATCCTTGAGTAATGTACAATTTGAAATCAAGAACAAGACTTTGAAAATGTTTCTAATTACAAAATGAGAAAATTTTATAATTTTACGTTTTAAAATTTTTTTTTTTAATGAAGGTTTATGGTTTTTAATGTTTTTCCCATTTGAATTTGCACCCAATTTGCAAGTATTGATGAATCGCCCACTAATCACTGCTTTAAACCTTTTTCCTTTTTTGGTCACTCTTCTTGCCTTTTTTTTCCTTCTTGTCAATCTCCTATGCTAACAAGTCATTTATGCTTCCATGCATTTGATTGAATTAATGACACACATCAAAAGAAAGTTGTAAACCCCACAACATGTTCATGAGATGTAAAAAACACACATGATTTAATAAATTCATAATATTTTCAAGATTATATAAATACTTTTGATTAATGTAATGTAAAGACAAATTCAAGACATGTTTGTAGAATAATCAATGAATTTTGAATTTTTCATGTCTGAAATAATCTTGAATATTCCAAAAGACAATGTATTTTCCTTCACAAATTTGTTTTTGAAGTTTATATTTTTTTGTCAATAATGTAATTAGTGATAAAGATGCTAACATATCGCAATAGTAAATAATAAATATAAAAATGACATCCATTTATAATAAATTATGCAACTTAAACAAGATGAATTTTTCTTCTTAATAGGTTTTATTTGCAAAAGGGACAATGGATCATGAAATGAGTTGTAAAAAAAAATACAAACCATTTGATTTCATCATTATGTTTATTTTATAGCAACATTTTAATCTTCTATCATATTTTGCAATATCAATAATTGTCATGAAGGTTTCTACTAGTTTTAAGGATAGTCGAAATTCATATAATAAAAATTCATTATTTTTTATATTGTAGGTTTATTTAAGATTTAGCATCAAGTAACAACATTTCTAATGAAAACAAGGTTGGTCATTTGCCAATATAGTTAATGATATTTGAAATTTGATTTTGAAGCAATTAATTTTAAAAACTAATGAAAGGATCACAAACTTAATTGATCATGAATACATAGAAAAATCATTTTTTTATGCAATAGAAGATTCATGCAAAAATATATCTATCTATTTAGATGGGAGAAATTTGAATTGTCAAACATACCATTATCCCCATAGATTATTAGTAACCATCAATTTTGTCACAAGGCATCTACAAATTTTTTAAATTAGTTTATTCATGTTATGTATGCAATCATGTAACAATAATAAAATGAGATTTTGCATGTATAATTTGTTTTGTAAACACTCATTAATCCTTATTCAATTTCACTAAAGATTGATTTTAGGAGGAAAAAAATGTGAAATGTGAATTTCAAAAATAATATTATTCACAAATATACCTCTTCAATCATTGTTTGATCAATTTGTTTTGTATTATTTCATTTTAATAATGTTCTTTTCTTTTGTTTCATCTTGGGTAAGTAACTTAACAAATGTATAAGGTTTGAATGTTTAGGTCTTTTTCCTCTGAAAGATGAATACCCACGTAATTTATAACATGTTTTTAAAGTTATAAATGGGTTGAGATCATAAAACACGTGTTGTATAATAATGATGTGATGCATAAAACTTAATGAAATTATCAAAACATAAATGAAAAAATATTTACTCAGAATACAAAAAAATATAGGAAAAACATTGAAGAAAATGATGTTTTGTTCCTTTTTTTATGCATTAATTCTTTCAATCATTTCTTTTCACATAATGCACACATAATGAAGTGAACAGCACTTGGTGTGTAACACTTTTAAATGAATGCAAATCATGACAAAGAACAAAAAAAATGTGCATGCCCTCATATAGAAAACTTGTTATGAAAAATGCAATAGTAGAAATCAGCCAAAATGTACCACTTCATTTACCTCTACATGCAACTTTTAGTCGTTTACATTTAGATTGAAAATACTACAAGACCAAATTTCAACTATTTTGGTCATTCTCACAACTATAATGCAATTATTAGAAATTTCATCGTCTTGACTCGATTGATTTTACATTTATTTTCATCCATTAATTGGTTGATATGTCCCATTAGTCACATTAGTCACCAAATTAGTTGCATCCTGAAGGTATTTTACAATGACATACAAATGTATTTTAATGTATGTACTAAAATTTTATATATATATATATATATATAATATGCATACGTATGTATATTGTTCATATAATGAATTTCAAAATTAGTATTTGAACTTTCAAATCTAAAAATTCAAATTTATATTGTTATTATGTGCATAATTATTTTCTAATTGAAAATAATTATTCACACTCTGTAATTTATAACTTCAAACCTGAATCACAAATTTGGAAAACTTATAATGTAGTTCAAATAATTATTTTACTGATTTTAATTTCAAAAAAGGTTGTATTAAAGTTCCTATCAGTTAAATAACATGGTAATTGCCAATTTATTCACACACGTTTGGTTGGTGGAGCCTAAAAAAAATCAATTGATTTTTCATGCACAGTATGGTTTGGACTGTTTTTTTATCTCTTCCTAATCATACTTACTTTGATGCGCACAATCTTCCTTTGGTTTAGATTAGATGCTCTTCGTGTAAAATCGTTTTATGGATGCATCGCCAATTATGTTAAAAAAAAAAATTCTTCAGCTCGAAAGCTTCTTTTAATGTAAGGGTGGGTAGCATCTTTGAAGAGTGGAAAGGTGGGTAGCGTCTTTGACCATGAGGCCGAATAATTTGCAAAAAATATGATCATGTAACCATCACTCCAAATCAAGCCGGCCAAATAGAATAGGTACCAACCATTTATTTGGCCAGATGCCAAAGGCACGAATGCACGAATGCAATTGCATGTAATCATAGATCACATGCATGCAATTAGTATCTTATGGTCACATGGTGCTCACTAATAGAACATCATAGAATATCACAATCTAATGATGTAGAATAATGCTCACTCACAAGTCAGAGAATTATATCACAGACGTTGTTGATTGGTATGTTTATAGAAGCAGTCAAAGCTCACACATCCATGAAGCTGTCAACAGACAAGACTGGCCACAAGAGGACTCGTACATAAGTCTTCAGGTGCAATGAGAGAGATTCTGTTTTACTATTATCCTTTTTGCATTACCCCAGCTGCCTGATCATGGATCATATGTACTGTACTTAGCTCTTATTTATTTTGTTTTGAGAACCTTGTGTTTTGGATGCTGCCAGCACTGATTTAGTGATATCAATCTCCTTCAGACGCCAAGTTTCCAGTACGTAGAATGCTTGCCACCAGCGTTGAGCTTGTCGAGTTCAGTAATCCATCGGGGACCAAGAAGCTCAACAATCCTGGAGTTTTCCAGAGGTCCAGCATTTGCAGCTTTGAAACCTGGAATGATTTCAACCAAGGCAATGGTGGTTGCAACAGCTTCAGGATCATCTCCAGCAACAAAAGTGGTGTGTGGATTCTTCTTATCGGGCAGATCCTCTTTCAAAAAATGCTGCACGTGAACCAGCAGCCAGATTTTGCTCAACAAAACAACAGTCAGAAAAATAAATAAATAAAAAGTTAAAAATTAAGCAAGAATGAATGAATGAATGAATCCAGCTGGGTGAAAGTGCAGTTGTGGAAAATGGCTAGTTCAAAATCTAAGCTCATCGTCCAAGCTAAGGCCAAGTGTTTTCTGTGAGCGTTGAAGTTCAAGACATACAGCAAAGGTGGCTTTGAAGGCAGTGGTCCATCGAGCAGGAGCTCCCAATGCGTCCCGGTTAAGAAGAGTTGAAGATATCCGTCCCCATTCGCTTTCCCCAAAAAACTCCAGCACATTGGTCACATCTACAATGATCTTGTGCACCAAGTGCCTCGCCAGTGACTTGAGAAGCTCTTCCCTCTCTTTCAAAGGACCCTGCATGCATGGAAGTGCAGCAGCAGCAGTGCAGCATAAAATACAATTTTGTTTCGCAAATCAGTGCGCTGCTAGATCAGTACTTGCATCAATCATAAACTACCTATCACAGCTTCTTCTTCTTCTTCCTCAGATTCATCTACCTATCTAGCTTGAGAGTCTGAGAGAAGAAATTGGAAATTGTTTTTACCGCAGGAGTCCAGATGATTATGTCACCGGCAGCAGCAGCCTCAGCATTGATGAGTCCTTTCACAGAACTGGAGTGGGTTTCTTTAGCGATTTCATCAGCAATTTTCTCAGCTGTAGCTGCATCTGCAGCTCCCACCACTACGGAGCGGCCTGCTTTGGCGTATTGGAAGGCAAGCCGACGCCCGATCTCACTGGTTGCTGGTATCACTGCAATTGTGCGTCGCGTCAAGTCCAGCGCTGCCATCACTCCTTCCAAAACTTAATACTACCAAAACCCAAACCAACCAGAAAACAAAGACCCAACCAAGAAAAATTCAAACAATGATCAAATGAAAGAGGCAGAGCAGCAGCAGAGACGTTGGATTGTTGAAGCTTGTTCTACAAAATCTGATCTTAAATACTGTCGAACACAAAAGAGGGTTTTATCGCGGCGAGTGGCGGAGCGACGACAGAAGTCCTGCACGTCGCTAGCAGGGACGATTTTCCGCCCACATTCAGCCCTCCCTGAGGCTGTAGAATCAGCCACTGTAGCAGATTCTTCGACGTACTACTGCGGTTTCTTTTTTCTTCACATTCGGTAAGCAGATGAGAGACCTTTTAACTGCAACTTACTTTGTCGAATCAGCTACTTTTTAGCCGATTCCAGAAAGTAGAATCGGCTACAAAGTACAATTCTCAGTGTCAGTGTCCTATTCTGACGCCTTTTTCCGTGGTGAGCCAGGCTGTCATCAGCTTGTTCCAATTTTCTTGAAGTCATTTTCAGTTTGTAATGTGAATCGACAGGGGAGAACGCCCTTGAGATGTGAATGAAGGGTGGGGAAAACCAGCCCATTCTGCTCTGGAATATGGGCCCTGTGTGTGTAGAACCTGTTACCGCCTAATAGAATGAATGAATGGCAGTGAGTTCACGGCCACTGGGCTTTTTTATCCCCACCGGGCCTGCTGCTGCTGCTGCTGCATTCCTCGGTGGAACAGGCCGTACTGGGCCATTCCATAGTACATCACGAACATTCCGCAGTAATATCCAAGGGGAACAGTTTTCGTCACATGGAATTTATGTCCAGGTGCAATGCATCCGTATTCCTCTTCATTACCTATGTACTTGATGAATGATATTGGATGGGACCCAATCAAGGATATCAAAACTTTTGATGAATTTTATTTTTCCAATAAATTAGCAATATTAGTTGAATTAATATACTGGGAAAACCAAAAAATAATAAATTAATATACCACATTAATTCTCATTTTTTTGGTTTAAAATTTGCAAAATTTTATTTGAAAAATCAAACACTAGACCTAAGCCTTTTGTCTTTTTTTTGAATTTTCAAAAATTAGTGAATTTCTCCTCAAATTTCCACTCTACATTGAAAATATATGTTTTCTTTTAATGTTTTTTCTCCCTTTTCAAAACCACAAAAAATTCGCCAAGATTCATGTCAAAAAAGATCATTGGACCCAAAATGACAACATGCAATACATGGGTTTGACTTGGTCCCTACAAATGGAAAAGCTTGTTATGTTAGTATGCATGTGGTGATGTAAAGATACGTCACATTGGTTTTTTACCTACCAATGTGGCAAAGAACAAAACTAGGTGTGCCTATTCAAGGGGCAAGGTGAAGTATCAACTCCATTGGCACTTCACGTTGTTGGAGTATTGGAGCTTGTTAAAGCATCTCCAATGGCAAATATCCATCAAACTCTCATGCTACTGTTATTTCCAAGTGTTGAATTTATCATTCTATGGTAGTTTTTTTTTTCAAAATGGAACATTGCATAGCAAATTCACACTCAACAACTTTCAAGGTTATTTGTGCAACCATCACACATATCCATGCCACAAAGGAATTACACACATGCAAAAAACTTCCGTAGGGCGCCAACTTAGTTCTACAACCTCACAAAACACAACAAAACAAGAAGCAAATTATGACAATTTGTTAAGTCAATGCAAGTTAACTATCTTCATCAAGTGCATAGTGGAGAAATAACCATTTTCATATTCTCAATCACACATACAACTCAACATTCATACTCATCAAATCATCAATTTGCTTTGGTTCTTATGACATACAAAACTACTAGATGCAAGCACAATGTTACAAAAGGGACATGGTCATCATTGATGGTGTGTACATAAATGATTTTGTAGACACACCAAAAGGCATTTTTTACGTGAGAAGAAAGTTTATTCTTGGGGTCCAACTTTGGTAACAATAACATGGTTGTTGTTGGGGCCAAATCAAAAATGAAAAAATTAATGGACTTGTCATATTGGTGTTAGTGAATAATATATTATGCTTCGGTGGAGATGTTTTTGGTGATTATATTTATCCTACGAAATGTTATATTTGGACTCAGAAAACCGGATTTATGAATTTTCAATGTGAAATATCTATAATGTTTAGACAATATCAAAAAAAAGAACTTGAAGGTATTAGTTTAGGTGTTGATTCACCCAAGTTAATATCTTTCAAATGGTTTGATTTATGTTTTCATGATGCTTTATAAATTTACAAGCACCAAAATCACTTAAAAGTTGTGGGATAGAATTTACAAGCAAACTTTGTTCAAAATCAAATAATGTCTTGTGTCAATGTTTTTTCATCATTTTACAAAATTTGTTGCTCATTTTAAATTTTCAAATGAGTTCCAATTGACAAATTTAGAGCATGTTAAATGTTATAATCACCCAACAATGGTTTCATATATGTCTACTAAAGCTTTAAATAATCACAATATATTTAAATTTACATGTTACACTTTGCACATTATTATGCATATATCATGGAATTCATGGAAAACTTGAGTGCCAAATTAAATGTGTTTTTCTAGTTTTTCATTTTCATCTTCTTTTGATTTATTTATTTATTTATTTTCATCTTCATGAACAAATGAAAACCATTGGGTCCCTCATCAACCATGTCATCATTTATTCTAATCATAAGGTATTTTCTTAAGATAAAATTCAATTTTACTTTATAAACATTTCACCAATTGTTTGCATTATCCAATGACTGATTTATTTTATCAATACATGGATAATTGCATGGTTTTTTTTCATTGATTTTTCATCTTATACAAATATCATACATGATTTTATTTAAGAAGATAAGAAAAATTGCACTTTACACAAAATTGATAAATTTTAATTCCATAATATTGAAATGAAAAATTATAGATATATTTTTTGAAATGATGAAATTAATGTTTTTTAATGGTTTGTGTCAACATTTCATGAATTATTTTAGCCTTTTGGAACCATCTTACTCAAAAAAACCACCATTACAAATGACAACCCAAGAAAATTTATGTTTCAAGTTTTAAAGATTTTCATTCATAATATAAAACATTTATTAACCCTTCCAAACCATTTTTTTAATGGATATTATTAATAAAATTTTATAATATTCCCACTCAAAGCATAAAATTCATGACATCCTACCAATTTTTATATTAATGTTTTTTTTTCTATCATTATTAATATGATAGGCATGATAAACAAGGTCCTTTTGCTCTTTTTTAGTGAAATGACAATGTATGTAGACTGTTGTGACATGTAGTGTTGTGACATACAATGTCGTAAGGGTGTAAATCCATAGGAAACTTTACTAAACAAAAAGATTAAAACTAGTTAAAGGTAGAAACTAATCAACCAAAAAGAGATGCACGCACATATATATACATAATGCACAAGAAGAGGCTGAGATGAAATTCTCATGTATTGAATTGCGAAGAAGGAATGAACATGTAATGTATGTAGACAGTGGTTGTGTAATAATCACCATGAGCATCTAGAAAATCCAATCTGACTATGGAGGCAACTCTCCTAACAAGGGAATTCTAACCATTATTAATCATAAACGAAGAGCTTGGCCCTTTTATACAGCCACCAAAAAGCTGAAACCCAAAACACCTAATAGCGTACAATCATTTAAGAATGCATATTAATCCTACAAACGTACATTAACCCTAAAAGACATGATGGGCATGCTCGTAACTGGCCATCATGTATGAGGCCGTGCATATGGGCATGACAATTGTCATGACGTGTAGTGTCGTGATATATAATGTTGTAAGGGTGTAAATCCATAGGAACTTTACTAAACAAAAAGACTAAAACTAGTCAAAGGTAGAAACTAATTAACCAAAAAAAGATGCTCACACACATATATATAATGCACAAGAGGAGGCTGAGATGAAATTTTCATGTATCCACCCCCAGACCTGAGTTGAGAAAAATGTGGCATGGTCTAAGTAGAAATCAAGGTGTTGTAGGAGAACATGATGAACAGTACCAAATGTCGGTAGGAACTTGAGTGAGCTCTGGTTTGAAGCAAAAAAGATGGTATCCACCATTGCAATTATCGCAAAGCAACATCTGATCAACATCCTCTATCCTCTGATATATTTCACATGGATAGTTAAGTGGAGGAATCCAGGTCAATGTGATGATGGTAGGATCCGAATTTGGTAGGTGGTAGGGTGCACAATTTTTGGAATGATCCCAAATTGTGCGTCCGTTAGCTCTTTGCAACTCCAACACGCCTGAAGCCCTGATCACCTTAATCCTCAAGATAGTGCGATTGGAACAAGTGTCTAGAGTATCATTAAGTTGTCACTAGAGATACACAAAATCACCAACATCAAATTGTCTCACCTTAGGTTTGTAACTACCACCTCGTGTGTGTGCATATCGTAAGGTGTCTCGATGTTGTGCAATGGACAAGTTCTCCATGGCCATGGGCATAACCCTCCTGAATAAAACAACCTTTTCTGCGAGGACCTTAGCCCAAGTGGCTAGAAAGTCCAAGTCCACAAGTTGGTCCATCTGAGTAGCAATTGAAGAAGGTGGAATGGGATGTCTCCCAAAAAGTAAAAAATAAGGAGAGAAATGAAACAAAGAGGCATGTTTGGACACCCTATAACCCATGGTAATGTAAGGGAGGGCTAGGTCCCAATCCTCTTTGTTCCTAGTGAGGCAAATATTCCGAAGTCCTTTCTTGCATGTCTGAACCATCCTCTCTACAAGGCCATCAGCTTGGGGATGATCTCTTGAAGTCCATCAATGGTCAATAAGAACATGGTCAAGTAGGTCTTGGAATTCTCCTCTGAATTTTAATCCTTGATCAATAAGAAATTCAGCACAAGCCCCAAACCTACTTAGGACATGTTATAAAAAAGCATGGCTCATGCTATGTGATGACTTGTCCGGCAACACAACAAGCTCGACCCACTTTGAAAAATGCTCAATCATAATCATGATATAGACATTACCCCTGGACGTCTATGGTAACTTTCTAACTAAATCACATGACCAGTGATAGAACATGCCTTGAATAGGGAGTGGAGAAAGCATGAGCTATCGAAAGGAGAAAGAAGTTCTCACTCTATCACATTGTTCACACCTAGCAATGATGTCTCGGACTTGAGCATACATACCTTTCCAATGGTAATGAAAAACGAAAACGCTATAAGTACATTTAGCTCCAAAGTGTCCAAGCTCCGAATGTACCTTCTGAATAAAACCAAGTCGTTCATGTGGTGGAGGAACCACTCTGTCGCCTTGCGATAAGCATCAAACGAGGTGATTATCCTTCCATGAGTAGCATTTGGACCTTTGTTGTATGTGATCCCAATGACTTGATGTAACTTGGGGAGGGTATTCCCCATGCTGAAGAAACCTTAGAGTGTCCAAGTCCTCCCATATATCCATAATGGGATGTTCAACCAAGTTACATTGCAGTAGTGCAAGATAACTAGATGCATAAGATACATGTACTATTGGAATCTGGTTAAAGTCTTGCTTGGCTTCTGAGAAATCTTTAGAGGTAATAAGGGGTCTCCGCAACATGGTATCTGTGTTTTGATGTGTAATACCAGGTAGGTGAATAACCTTGAACTCATACTTTTGAAGCATAAGCGCCCAACAAGTTAACTTACCAATAAGCTTATTGTTGGTCATCAACCACTTGATAGGCTGGTGGTTGGTATACAAAGTGAAATTGGTGCCATAAAAATAAGGCCTAAAATGTATGATAGCCCATACAACAACAAGACATTCCCCCTCGTATGAAGAATAGTTGCTCTAAGCCTTGTTGTTGTTTCAGGATGCATACGCAATAACATATTCCTTGCCTTTCTCATCAAGTTGGTTAAGAATATGACGCGCTCCCAAGTTCCTTGTGGACCCACTTGAGGGTCCAAGTATGTGACAATGCGGAAGGAGTTGGAACTTGGAGCCGCTCCCTAGCTCACAACACTTGGAGGGGTAGAGGGGCG
This sequence comes from Sphagnum contortum, assembly GCA_963920785.1. Lineage (NCBI taxonomy): Eukaryota > Viridiplantae > Streptophyta > Sphagnopsida > Sphagnales > Sphagnaceae > Sphagnum > Sphagnum contortum. The sequence goes on from OY987286.1 coordinate 1,050,136, forward strand.
TGTTGGAGCTCCAGGATAGGACTAGGAAGATGTGACAAGCTTATTCACTCACACGGGCCTGCACAAAACCCACACAAAGTGGTTAGTGCATAGTTAGAGCACCTTTGGTGCTAGGACGAGCCACGGGCAACACGGACACACAAGACTCACCACGGCCCGGACCTGGGGGAAGCCACCACCTTCCCCTTATAGTATACTCTGCAGCTCGCGGCGAGGGTGGCATCCAAATGGCCATTTTGTCCCGGGACTCCCGCGTGGGAGTCCCGAAATCGCGCATTTTCGGGACTCCCGCGACTTTGAGGCTTCGTAACTTTCGGAGCAGACCTCCGATCGACTCGCTGTCTGAAGCAAAGTTGTAGGTCTCGTCGAGACCTTTCCAACGGTATGTCGCACGTCTTCTGCACCCAAGTATTTCGGGTCGATTCCTGACTTTTAGTGATCGGGAGTCAAAACCGGCGGACTCCCGGGAGTTCGACTCCCGGGCCTTCTTTTGGCCATAACTTGCGTTTCAGATGTCCAAATGAGCAATGCGAGCCCATTTTGGACATCTACACTTCAAGAGCTTTCCATTGATACAAAGAGCGCAACCAGCCATGGAGTTTTGACCCCTCAAAACGCTCTCTGAACTTTCGGGAGTCCTTTTGGGACTCCACTCTCACCAACTCCCAACGTGGGAGTTCACTTGAGAGTGTGAGGGTTCACTCCCTCACACTCTTTGCACTCCTGGGAACATGTGATATGACTCCCGGGTCTACTTATAGGCCCGCACACTTGCAACCCCCTTGTCTTGGTCGCGAGCCAAGGCTAGGGTTGCGACAGAATAGCACCAATACCAAGAGCATTCCAGTCAGTGTGTATAATGAAGACCTTGTTGAAATCAGTTCTTCTCAAAATGGGGAACTCTGAAAGATTTTCCTTGAGTGTGTCGAAAGCTTCCTGAGCCTCTTCACTCCATGTCTAAACAACATCCTTCTTTAACAATCCATAGAGAGGATGAGCAATAGCACTGAAGTCTTGGACATAAATCCTATAGTAATTACATAGTCCGATGAAGCTCCTCAAAGTGTGAACATCAGTAGGATTGGTCATCTCCAAAATGGCTACTACTTTGGCCCAATGAGTAATAATACCATTTGGTAAAATTTTATGTCCAAGGTAGACTACTGAGGTGACGGCAAACTCACACTTTTTAGGATGGATCTTCATATTGACTTCATGGAGCCTCTTGAATAACTCCTCAAGATGAACCAAATATTGCAAGAGTCCCTTATTATGCACTAGGACATCATCTATGTAGCGTTTCAAAAAAATTGCCCCTTCAAAAACTTGGTCCATGACTCGTTGAAAGAAAATAGGTGCATTCTTCAATCCAAAAGGCATCACAAGCCATTCCCACAACTTGTTGCTTCCATGGAATGTTGTTTTCTTGCGATCCTTCGCAACGAACACAATCTGGTTGAAGCTTTGCTTCAAGTCCACAATTGTGAAAATGTTTGAATCTCCAATACTATCAAATAGTTCTACAAGGATGGGCATGGGGTACCTATCTTGAGGTGTAACCAGGTTCAAAGGCCTATAATTGTTAACAAATAGGAGATCTACTCAAGTGCAAACATAAATCTTTATTAAAAGGAAACTACAACATAAAACTCATAACACAAAACACAACATCAAGAACTTTCCAAGGTTCTTGTCACACGAAATACACAAACTTGTGTTATGAAGAAAAAGAGAACCAAACCATCAACACCAAGGTATTTAAACTAAAAAAGTAACGAAAGTAATTCAACCTTGTAAAAGTAACCTAGTTACTTTCCTACTCCAGTAACTAAAGAAACCTAACTAGTTGAGCTTGAATTCTCGACACTCCCCTTCAAGCTCAAATCCACTTCTAGTACACCAAGCATTTTTCTAAACTTCCTTAGCTTGTCTGTACCTAAAGCCTTTGTGAAAATGTCAGCAACTTGATCTTCGGTACTGACATGAATAAGGTCAATTTCTTTTGCTAGAACTTTTTCTCTAATAAAGTGGTAGTGCACCTCAATGTGCTTTGTCCTAGCATGATAGACCGGGTTGTTAACAAGTAGTATGCTACTAATGTTATCACAATAGATGACAACAGGAACATCCACTGACTGTCCCAAATCTGAGAGTAGTTTTTGTAACCAAACTACTTCACATGCAGCAATTGTTGCACCTTTGTATTCTGCTTCTGTGCTTGATAATGCAACTGTTGGTTGTTTCTTACTCCTCCAACTAACAGCACCACTTCCAAAAGAAAACATGAAGCCACTGGTTGATCTTCTATCAGAAACATTGCCAGCCCAATCAGCATCCGTGTATCCATGTACTTGTAACTGGCTTTTGGCTTCATAAAAAATTCCACACTGCAAGGTTTGTTTTATGTACCTCAGTATGCGCCTCACTGCATCCAAATGTGGCTTTCGTGGTGTTTGCATGAATTGACTCACCACTCCAACTGCATAACTCAAATCTGGCCTTGTGATGGTCATGTAAATCAAACTCCCCACTATGCATCTGTACATAGTGGTATCCTCCACGAGGTCTCCTTCATCTACACTCAACTTCACATTTTGCTCCAATGGAATTGAAATGGGTTTACAACCCGTCATCCCATATTCAGACAATTTGTTCAGGGCATATTGCCTTTATAGTAATCATATCCCTTTCGGGGAATGGATTACCTCAATGCCAAGGAAATAACGCAACTCTCCCAAATCCTTCATCTCAAACTTTTGCTTCAAAAGCTTCTTCAAATCAGAGATGTCTGCATCACTATCTCCTGTGATAATCAAGTCATCAACATAGATGACTATGACTACAATCCCATGATCTGTCTTTTTCACATATAGTGAAAAATCTGCATTGGATGTTTGAAATCCACTTGTGACAAGATACTGACCTATTTTGTCTGACCAAGCTCTAGGTGCTTGCTTCAAGCCATACAAAGCTTTCTTCAACCTACAAACCAAATTAGGATGTGTTTGGTCCACATAACCTGGTGGTTGTTCCATGTACACTTCTTCCTATAAATCTCCATGAAGAAAAACATTCTTTACATCCATTTGATGTAAAGACCATCCTTTTGTTGCTGCCATAGCAATGATTGCTCTTACAGTTGTCATTTTGGCAACTGGACTATAGGTCTCCTCATAGTCTATGCCATACGTTTGGGCATAACCTTTGGCAACCAATCTTGCTTTGTATCTGCTCACAGATCCATCTGCATTGTGTTTGACTTTGTACACCCATTTGCACCCAATTGTTTTCTTATCTTTTGGTAAAGCTACCAATTCCCAAGTAGCATTCGCATCCAAAGCCGCCATCTCTTCATCCATGGCATTGTCCCACTTAGGATGTCCAGCCGCTTGTTCAAAACAAGTGGGTTCAACCTCTTGTATAACTCTCACCATGTATGCGTAATGATGAGCTACAAAGCCATCATATGTGAGTCTTTGAACAGGGTACTTGACTCGTGTGGATCTTCGTACTCCAATGTTGTTGTCATGTGTTTTCAAAGCTTTCTTGACCATCCGAGCTCCAGGAGTAGTAACTGAGGTGATTCTTGATTCTTCACCCTCACTCTTCTCTGACTCACTTGATTCACCATCTACATGAGAATTTCTAGATGGTGTTTGTGAACTACCATGTACAATGTTTGAAGATCTTAATCTTCCTTTCCATGGAGTGCTACTGGACCCACTAATCGAAGACTCTTGTGGTCCACTAATTAATTGTGATTCTTGTGTTCCACATTTGATGAAACATCACCATTTCTAGCTTCTCCATCTTCTGCTACCTTCAATGGTGAGTACCAACTAGCCATCTCATCAAACACAACATCTCTACTCACTTGCAACTTCCGAGTGGAAGGGCTGAAACATCTATATCCCTTTTATTCTGAGGAGTATCCAATGAAGATACATTTCTTAGCTTTTGGGTCTAGTTTTGATCTCTTCTCATCAGGAACATGCACGTATGCAATGCAACCAAACACTTTGAGGTGTGAAACATCAGGTTTCTTGCCTGTGAATTTTTCTTCAGGTGTCATGCCATGAACTATCGCTGTGGGTGTTCGATTCATGATGTAAACTGCAGTTGCTACCGCTTCAGCCCAAAAGTAATTTGGCAAATTCTTCTCATTTAACATAGCACGTGTTATTTCTGCAATGTGCCTGTTTTTCCTTTCAGCAACTCCATTCTGCTGTGGGGAATAACTACATGAGTATTTCCTTTGAATCCCATGCTCCTTCAAGTAATCATTGAATTCATTTGAAAAATACTCTCCCCCTCCATCGGACCGTAGGCATTTGATGCTCACACCCTTCTCCTTCTCCACCATTGCTTTGAAATTCAAAAAATGTTGAAACACTTCACCTTTGTGTTTCATGAAGTAGACCCACACCTTCCTTGTGTGGTCATCAATGAAACTCACGTAGTACTTGCATCCTCCAATGGATTCTGTCTTTGTGGTCCACACATCTGAGTGGATCATTTCCAAAGGTTTGGAACTTACATGAGTTGTTTGAGCTGGGAAAGGATGCCTAGCTTGCTTCCCCGATTGGCATGCTTCACAAACCTCTGACATCACCTTTTCTGCTCCAAATTTGGGAAGACCTCCAACAAGTTTTTGTTTCTCCATGAACTTAAGACGTTGGAGATTAACATGGCCAACTCGCTTGTGCCAAATTCCAATGTCTCCAGCTCCTTTTCCATGTGTGAATAACATGGAATTCACCTCAGGCATGTTCACATCCAAGGTGAACATTCGTCCATTCCTTTCCCCTTTTGCAATCAATTTGCCTTGGTTCTTCATGTCTTCCACAAAACATCCATTTGGGTTGAATGTCACCTGTAAACCTTGTTCCACCATCTGGCCTACAGAGACCAAATTTTTTGTTATGGTTGGAACATGAAGTACATCTTTCAGGTACTTTGTTTGCCCATTTTGCATGGACAATGGCACCTTGCCAACTTGTGTGATGGGATGTGTAGTGTCATCACCAGTTTCCACAAATCCTGGTGTCTTCAAATCCTTTGCTTCTTTAAACCATTCTCCATGGCTAGTCATGTGGTTTGAAGCTCCAGAATCCACATACCAGACATTGTTGTCTGATACACCTCCTATCATTGAATTTGCCATGTGCTGCATCACAAACAGTTGCTCATCACCTTGATTGCTAGTTGATGCATAATTCCCTTGTTGCAGCTTTCCATTTCATGCATCATGCTCCCTTTGATAACAGTTCTTTGCCATGTGTCCAGGTTTCCCGCAGTAATAGCAATTTGAATCGCTATTTGGTTGTTGTCCTTGATGACTTCCACCACGACCTCCACGACTTCCTCGACTTCCTCTTCCTCCAAAGTTTCCTCATCCACCTCCATGGGCTTGACCTTCATGTTGATGATGTCCACCATGCGAGCCTTCGGGTCGACCTCGAAATGAGGTTTTACCACCTCTGCCTCTACCTCTATTGGTATTTGAGTAGAAAGCACTTTCTTGTGATCCTCCATTGGATGAAGTACCAACAATTCTCATCTCTTCACTTATAAGTAGTGTTATTAAGTCTTGGAAGTTGGGAAATGTTTCTCGAACTGCAATTGAGGTACGGAACTGACTATAGTCTTTTCCAAGTCCATTTAAGGTCACGGCCACTAAATCTTCATCATCTACAGGGGCTCCTATAGATGCAAGAGCATCTGCAAGGTTTTTCACCTTTGTACAATAGTCATTGATGTTCATCTTGTTTTTCTGTAGATTATGCAACTCTTGTTTAAGCTGCATTTTGCGGGCTTGTGTATTGGTGTTGTACATCTTCACCAATGTATCCCAAGCTTGCTTGGGTGATTTTGCATCTTGAATATGCACAATCATGGAATCGGACACACTCACAGAAAGCCAATACAAGACTTTCCTTGCTTTTTCATGCCAAGTTTTATTGGCTTGAATTTGTTGTTGTGTGGGGTTTTCTGGGAGAGGAGGTTCTTTCTCATCACCAGTTATGAATTCCCAAAAGCCTTTCCCCATCAAGAAATTCATAATCCTAAATTTCCACACTTGGAAATTGTTCTTGTCTAGTTTCTCAATTGTAATTTGAGAAAGACCGTCTGCCATCTCTCAAGGCACCACTCAATGTCTTCTTGGGGTTTCTAGGATTAGGGTTAGGGTTAGGGCTGAACAAGATGAACCTTGCGTATGTATGTATGTCTTGAGTATTATACGAAAGTTTATACTATACATAGGTTTTACGTATAGGTACGTATCTCGTATAATATTTCGTATGGTATTAAGTACATGATTACATACCACACTTTGTACGAAGGTCTTGATAAGGTATTTGCGCTTCCCAATCTTCAAACTCCTTCCTTCAAGCTCTCCCAAGTTGTATTTGTTCCACTTCAAAACTTTACTTTGGTGTCTTCTCAAAACAACTTCTGTCATAGCAACTTTGCAAAGCTACTCCACACACATACGACCTTGGATCGCTCTAAAATTTTGGTGAAACATAGACCACTATGTCTACTACCTTCTCTCAAAATTTCAGCTCATTTCACTTCATAAAGTGAGAGATCTTGCTACTTCTTTGAAGTCACCTCAAATTGGGACCTGAACACAAAACGACTTACAACTTGCTCTCAGCAACTCCAAAATCCTTGAGATTTCGGGAGACACATAAGATATATGTCTTCTATATTTTCTCAAAATTTCAACTCTATTGATGATGACCACAAGGAGATATCACTTTCAAAAGAAATTGACTTCAAAACTAAGACTGAAACTTCAGATGCTTGGATCTCTCTCAATACATATCCAAACGACATGAAATTTCTTTCACACATATATTCCTATATGATCTATAAGATCCCAATGTTGCAGACCCAAAAGAGCTTAAATAAAGGAGATATGACCAAAAAACCAGATCTTGCACAGAGTTTTCAAAAGCTCATAACTCTCACAAAACATATCCTTTTCTTTTGAAACTTTGAGAATAGAAGCGTCCTATAGTCTTCTACAACCTCTCCAAGTTTCACTCCAAGATCTTTTCACAGTAGCTCTAGATCTAGCTTTAAAGATCTGACTTCCACAACTTTGATATGTTGATCTCCTCTCACCTCTTTTCTTTTCTTTTCTTTTCTTTTTCTTCACATTCTTTCCTTTCCCCGTTTCTCTTTTGCACTTAACAAACTCCTATGATATTACTAGAGACTCTCAAGCTCTAGTTCTAGAGACTTTCTAGCTCTAGATCTCTTTCAACTTTCTCACAAAACAACCTAAGCTTTGATACCATGTTAACAAATAGGAGATCTACTCAAGTGCAAACATCAATCTTTATTGAAAGGAAACTACAACATAAAATTCACAACACAAAACACAACATCAAGAACTCTCCAAGGTTCTTGTCACACGAAATACACAAACTTGTGTAATGAAGAAAAGAGAGCCAAACCATCAACACCAAGGTATTTAAACTAAAAAAGTAACGAAAGTAATTCAACCTTGTAAAAGTAACCTAGTTACTTTCCTACTCCAGTAACTAATGAAACCTAACTAGTTGAGCTTGAATTCTCAACAATAATCCCCACACATCTTTTTCTCAGTCCACACTCCAACTGAATCCTTCTTTGTTGGCATTACTATAGTGGCCATGAAATCAAAATTTGATGGTTAAATGAGACTAGCCTCATGGAGCTCTTTGCATCTTCATCTACCAATTCCCACTCATGTTTATTCAACCTATGCCTCCTTTGATAGATGGGTGTTTCATCTATAAAGTCTATAGAGAATTGCATGGTTTTACACCTACCTAAGTTTTTCATTGAGAATGCGAACACATTCTCATACGTAATTAGCAAGTCTATGACCCGGTCTCTCTCCTTCTTGGTGAGCTGGTTCCCCATAATGAAAGGTAGTTGGAAACACATGGAATGGAGTTGGAAAGTGTGTTTGAAGAACCTGGTGTATTGGGTTCTCCACTATCCAACTACGTAGATTCATAGAAGCTTATAATTGTTTCTCCAGAAGCTAATGTACCTCCAGGTGTATCATAAACAACTTGAGTCAAATTACATGGTACCTCCCCCCCTCATACCTCATCTTTGGCCTGCAAATTTGACACTTGTGGAAAAAACATAAAATTTTAATAAATGCATTATATTAAGTCAAGATCTTTCACAAAAAGATGAGGGAAACTTCAAATCCTTTTTGATAAATTATCAAGAAGTTTACTAATTGAATGGTTTAAAAAAAATGGAAGACTCAAATCTAAAGATTAAAAGGCAATGACAAATGGATTAATATGCACATAAAATCAATAAAAAACCCTTAGGAAAAGATACGATAATAAGTATATGATGATTCGGTACCTTTGTTCCAAAAGATGATTTTAGCAACATTGAACATTTGAATTAATGGAAATGTCACTCAAAATCACATTGAAGTGAATAAGGATTGTTTTGGAAATTTTCCTTGCATCAGTCATCTAGAAATGCCACTATAGTTGTTGGAAAGATATCATTATATTGCTAAGAACATGACACAAAACTTGCAAATTTGAAAACACATTTGGTGAACGTTTAAAACATCCTTTTGTTTTTGGTCATCGATATATATTTTTTAAAAATTCATTTGCTTCTAATAAGGCCCAATAATGCACATGGGGAAAAAAAAGTGCACAAAACATAGGTATGGTGGGAATTGATGATTAATGACAAATCACAATTCATCTATCCTTTGTAGTTGATGGGGAATTGTTGCCTTCATGAATTGTGTTTGAAGGGTTGACACCTAAATCCCTACCAAAAAACAATGCAAGAATGACATCATGTGTGCATACAAGTTTCCATTAGTTACGACTTTGGCAACCAGCAGGTAATGAATGTTCCAACTTGTTAACATTCTATACAAAGAAAAAGAAATCCCTAACCATGCACCCCAAGGGGACCAAAAATTGAATCTGCAAGACAACCATAAAATCTAGTATGGATAATCGATTACTAATCAATGCAAAAGAGTGAAAAAAAATTATTAAAAAAATCTAGTTTTTATCCAATTATACTAGCAAGTTCAAGCCCATTAATGTCATCCTACAAAGATCATTTGAACAATCTTTCTAGCAATAGTTCCATAGTTGGACATCTACGTCATTCACCCACCAATTACTATAAGATGAAATGGATTGAAAAGTGGACAACTAGCTTGTTATTTTGTGATCTAATGTAGGTTAGCAAGGCTTTATGGATGCATTATTCCATCATTGTAGAAATAACCCTTCCTTGATCTTGATCTCTTGTGATACTTCATTGATGATGATGATTCATGAAAGCTAGCTTAGGTAGGACAACTTTAGAATCCTCAAGTTATTGTACCTTGGACATTTCCAAATTAGAATTTGTTTAGCCCATTCCCAAGTGAAGAGGCATGAAAATGTGTCCTTTCATATTTGTGTCTTTTTGAAGTTTTGTTTGCCAACACCATATTCACAAAAAGATATTCAATACATTCACCACCAATATGCATGCCATTTGTCTTTAACTAAATTCAATTGAATCTTGATCTACTTATGGCATTGAAATTGAATTTAGATTTAATTGAATTGAATTCCAATTTCTAAATTGAATTCAAATACATTGAATGGATTTCAATTTCATATATGAATGAATTCGTGTTTTTTGTTTCAACAAAATTCATAATGTTTTCTTGCTCCACAATGTATTTGTTTTTTTTTTTTTTTGTGCATCCTTTTAATATCGGTGCAAATTATATGTAAGATTTATTGCATGTTACATATTACATCATATCATCATTATCTTTGGTTGAAATTCATCTTTATCAAGGTTATTTCAACTTGTCATGTCATGTCTTTGACATATGAACATGTGTTATCCAATTAAACTTCATATAAATATTCTAACATTCTTCAAAACATTGTTCACAAAAAATTGTATGTCAATGCAAAAGGTGAGAATGGAAAAATATTTTTTGCATTTAGCATGTGGAAACAACCATGATGGAGTTTGTTTGATATTATGCATGGTATTCAATCTTCTCTTTACTTGTTTTCTTACTTCATAAATCATAAATTGTATAAATTTGTGATTTTTTACAATTATGTAAATGTTATGTGGGAATTACATGCACAAATGGCAAGAAAGAGAAAAATGTGAAAGCATTTTATGAATTTGGTAATGATCCAATGAAAATGTATTTCAAACACAAAAGAAAAATTGAAGGTTGAACATATAATTGAAGATGTTAGAACCATGTAAATTGTGATTTTTGACAAAACATCATTAAAAGAAAAAAATGTATTTTCGAGTAGTTTTTGCATCTAAATTTTAATTGCAAGAGACATTTTGCAACTAAAATCCCTTTAGTCGCCTAAAACAAGTTGCATGTGATAAACTAATTGTAAATGACAATGGGTATTGCATTAAAAAAAAGTTAACAAATACATTTCATCCTTTGACTCCATTGTATACGTATTGTCACATGCAATTAAGATGTAACTATTTTGGTCACAATTGAGGACAAATGATGTGTTGCCATGTGTCTTAATATTTTATTATTTATATTATTATTATTATTATTATTTTGAAATAATCTAGGACATTTATTTCAAATACCTAGATGATCTTATATTATGACACATGGCCCAATGTAAGTATGCCATGTGATATTAAAGTATTAATATTAGGTTGGTAAATACCTAAGTAGGTACATAAATAGGTGCATACAAATTTAGGCTATATATCAACCTACCTCCTTAGGTAAAAAATAGGTAGGTAGGTGTTATCTTCCTAGGTTGAATACCTATTTATATAAGTAGGTATTTAGGTAGGTAGGTAGGTACATAGGTCGACCTAGGTGGGTAGTTCAAATTAGGTACCTACCTGGCTAGATATATAAGTAGGTTGGGAAGGTAAATACTTTATGTGCATAATATATTTTTTGTTTTGCGTTGAGGTTTTTGATTAATTCATCCCCATGTGCACAAATTTTTTGATGCGAAAATGGATGACCATACCCCGTTGTTTATATAGTGTTCAAAATAGGAATGAAGAATAAATAATACGATATAAGTTTTGACGTTACAATTTCCTCACAAACTAAATTGTAATTCCAAAACTTTCTTCATGCCTTACTTTCTTAGCGATTAAATTTTTAAACAAATCAAATACAAGATAATTAAATAATGATTTAATTAATAATGAATAAATTTACATATATTGAAATTATAAATTATACACTACAAATATTCAATATTCATTTTTAATCACTTAAATAAGCAATAATTTCTTAATATTTAACAAACTAACTACCTACTTAGTGACAAGATATTAATACATAATTCATAAATAATTAAATAATTAAAGTATTTGAAAACGTTTTATTACTTTTAAAAATTTGATCGAATTATATATAACATAAATAATGTAAAAATAATTTAATGAATATAATTTTAAAATTAAATATTTTAGGGTAAAATTATGTTAAAATTATAAGTAATGAATTAACAATTGCTATTAGAAAGTAAATTCTTACACGAATATTTAAAAAATTATTATTGAATTAATTACATTACGTATTATATAATTACATTTATTGTTGTAAAACTTAATATAGGTCAAGTAATGTTTTTCTCTTGGTAATTATTAACTATAAATAGAATAGTTTTTTAAATATAACATTAATTTTCATAATTATTGTAAATTTACAATAAAATATTTATAATAAATGATTAATCACAGAATTTTTATAAATAATAATATTATATTATAGTTCGTGAAATTAAAATCAGTAAAGTAATTATTTAACTACACTATAAGTTTTCCAAATTTGTGATTCAGATTTGAAGTTATAAATTACAAAGTGTGAATAATTATTTTCAATTAAAAAATAATTATGCACATAATAATTAATTCTTCTCTGAAAATCGCAACAAAAAAATCAATTTTTTAAAAAAAAAATTCTCTTTTTCCAAAAAAGAAAAAAAACACCAACACATGACTTGACTTGTTAAATATTAGGGAGGTCTCTAGTTAGCAGCATGCCAATGTTCTTTACTATTGTCTTATTTTTACTTTAGCCAATATGAATTTACTTGGTACCAGCAGCTTTATTGGGGAATTTCTTATTTTAGTAAGAGCTTTCCAAAGAAATAGCTTAGTGGCCACATTAGCGACACTTGAGATTATTTTAGGTGCAACTTGTTCTCTATGGCTATATAATCATGTGATTTTTGGGAATTTCAAACCTAAATTCCTCCAAAAAGTTTCCAATTTAAATAGAAAAAAAGTTCTAATATTTTTACCTTTTGTTGTCGGAATTATTTGGATGGGTGTTTACCCTGAAGTGTTCCTAGAGTGTATGCATACTTCCATAGGTAACTAAGTGCAACATGGAAAATCTGATTAAAAAACATAGAAAAGAGGTTCGAAGAAATGTTTGAACATGATTTTTTAACGCCTTTCCCAGAGATCTTTCTTATCAATGCAACCATCATTTTGGTCATCTATGGAATTGTACTTAGTACATCTAAAAAATATGATTATCCATCATCAATGTGTAATGTGAGTTGGGCTCGGTTTACTTAGTGTTGTGCGCTTAGGAGGGCACGTTTGGGAAAACGAAGGTTGAAAGCAATTGTTCGGGTGGACTCCCTAACCTTGTGTGGGATCGGACTACAAGGGAACCATGTAAGGCTTCGACATAAGAGTCTTGCCCAGTCTTGGCCGTATAGGTTAAGCTTTTTCTTTTTAAATAAATTTTTTTATTCGAGAGAAGAAAATGCATTTTGTTCTCTAAGCTGTCTCCTTCTCCCTTTGCTTTCTTCATCATATATCTTTCAACTACGCCCTATGCCATCAAATTGGAAACTATGTTAGTAATAGGATGAAATTGAATTTGATTTTTTAAATAAAAAAAGTATTGCATAAGCAAATAATTCAAGGGAACACGCATAGTTACAAAAATGGTTTATGGAAATACCTTGCTAATTTTACAAAAAGGCCCAAAACAAGAAAATGCATAACTTTTTTCTAACATTCTTCTGTCATTATTGTCCAAAACGTCTCTCCAACTTAAGCTTGAAAAAGTAGAATGTTTGGAGGCAATCCAACTGTTGACTTGAAATAATTGATCAATTTCGTGTATTGATGGTAACCGATCATGATATCCATAGCGTTTTTCACGCCAAATCTTGACTTCCTTTTGCTGTATTTCTGTACCGTCATCAATATGCTTAATCAACTTGACAGATTGTATTGCCCCAAGGCCTGTACATTTTAATTGGCTATGTCGATCTAAAAAAAATACTTGAATAAATGTCCTTTTAGGAAAATAGTGAGTAATAAAGCTACTAAGATGAGGGCCAAACGTGTTTCCTATAGGTAGACATATTGAACTAAAATAATCTATAAATTTACATCTTGATACAATAATTTTTCATAATAATAATCACTAACCAACTTGAATCTGAACTACAATTTAGTTTGAGTCTGACTAAAATTGGATTTACTTTCTACGCCATAGCTTATTTTTGTACCTTTTCTTTCGGTTTTACTTTGGTCTTCGAGGACGAAGCTCTCTTCCCAGAGGAAAAGGGTTTTCGTGTAGAAGCAAACTCTACAAATTTATCACCAACCATTTCTTCAGTAATCTTTAAACCAACAAAACCTTTTTCGTTATCAATTTGTGCGTAACAACCAACAAATTGAGGCAAAATACAAGATCTACGTGACCAAATTTTCCACTTGATCTTTTTTTGCTTGAACAAGTAAGCATCTATAAAGGGGCCTTTCCATACAAATTGTGTCATAAACTAATTTTTGTGTTTTCTTACTACTGTTTTAAATCCACCTTTGCTGGGCTTTCCCCAAGGTGATACCGAGGGTCTACCTCCTTTCGTGCGTCCTTCACCTCCTCCATGAGGATGATCAACTGGATTCATAGCAACACCCCGAACAATAAGACGTTTGCCTAACCATTGGCCTTGCCCTGCTTTGTGAAGCTTATGTTTACCATGACGAAGATTAGACATTATATCGACGGTAGCTTGACATCAGGAATCTATGAGTTTATTAACACCTGAAGGAAACCGCACAATACATTGTGGTGTATTTTAAAACTTTAATTTGTTCTTGAAATGGGTAGGCTAACCATAAAGAACTGTTGAGAATTCAAGCTCAACTAGTTAGGTTTCATTAGTTACTGGAGTAGGAAAGTAACTAGGTTACTTTTACAAGGTTGAATTACTTTCGTTACTTTTTTAGTTTAAATACCTTGGTGTTGATGGTTTGGCTCTCTTTTCTTCATTACACAAGTTTGTGTATTTCGTGTGACAAGAACCTTGGAGAGTTCTTGATGTTGTGTTTTGTGTTGTGAATTTTATGTTGTAGTTTCCTTTCAATAAAGATTGATGTTTGCACTTGAGTAGATCTCCTATTTGTTAACATGGTATCAAAGCTTAGGTTGTTTTGTGAGAAAGTTGAAAGAGATCTAGAGCTAGAAAGTCTCTAGAACTAGAGCTTGAGAGTCTCTAGTAATATCATAGGAGTTTGTTAAGTGCAAAAGAGAAACGGGGAAAGGAAAGAATGTGAAGAAAAAGAAAAGAAAAGAAAAGAAAAGAGGTGAGAGGAGATCAACATATCAAAGTTGTGGAAGTCAGATCTTTAAAGCTAGATCTAGAGCTACTGTGAAAAGATCTTGGAGTGAAACTTGGAGAGGTTGTAGAAGACTATAGGACGCTTCTATTCTCAAAGTTTCAAAAGAAAAGGATATGTTTTGTGAGAGTTATGAGCTTTTGAAAACTCTGTGCAAGATCTGGTTTTTTGGTCATATCTCCTTTATTTAAGCTCTTTTGGGTCTGCAACATTGGGATCTTATAGATCATATAGGAATATATGTGTGAAAGAAATTTCATGTCGTTTGGATATGTATTGAGAGAGATCCAAGCATCTGAAGTTTCAGTCTTAGTTTTGAAGTCAATTTCTTTTGAAAGTGATATCTCCTTGTGGTCATCATCAATAGAGTTGAAATTTTGAGAAAATATAGAAGACATATATCTTATGTGTCTCCCGAAATCTCAAGGATTTTGGAGTTGCTGAGAGCAAGTTGTAAGTCGTTTTGTGTTCAGGTCCCAATTTGAGGTGACTTCAAAGAAGTAGCAAGATCTCTCACTTTATGAAGTGAAATGAGCTGAAATTTTGAGAGAAGGTAGTAGACATAGTGGTCTATGTTTCACCAAAATTTTAGAGCGATCCAAGGTCGTATGTGTGTGGAGTAGCTTTGCAAAGTTGCTATGACAGAAGTTGTTTTGAGAAGACACCAAAGTAAAGTTTTGAAGTGGAACAAATACAACTTGGGAGAGCTTGAAGGAAGGAGTTTGAAGATTGGGAAGCGCAAATACCTTATCAAGACCTTCGTACAAAGTGTGGTATGTAATCATGTACTTAATACCATACGAAATATTATACGAGATACGTACCTATACGTAAAACCTATGTATAGTATAAACTTTCGTATAATACTCAAGACATACATACATACGCAAGGTTCATCTTGTTCAGCCCTAACCCTAACCCTAATCCTAGAAACCCCAAGAAGACATTGAGTGGTGCCTTGAGAGATGGCAGACGGTCTTTCTCAAATTACAATTGAGAAACTAGACAAGAACAATTTCCAAGTGTGGAAATTTAGGATTATGAATTTCTTGATGGGGAAAGGCTTTTGGGAATTCATAACTGGTGATGAGAAAGAACCTCCTCTCCCAGAAAACCCCACACAACAACAAATTCAAGCCAATAAAACTTGGCATGAAAAAGCAAGGAAAGTCTTGTATTGGCTTTCTGTGAGTGTGTCCGATTCCATGATTGTGCATATTCAAGATGCAAAATGACGCACTCCCAAGTTCCTTGTGGACCCACTTGAAGGTCCAAGTATGTGACAATGCGGAAGGAGTTGGAACTTGGAGCCGCTCCCTAACTCACAACACTTGGAGGGGTAGAGGGGTGTGTTGGAGCTCCGGGATGGGACTAGGAAGAATTGACAAGCTTATTCACTCACACGGCCTGCACACAACCCACACAAAGTGGTTAGTGCATAGTTAGAGCACCTTTGGTGCTAGGATGAGCCACGGGCAACACGGACACACAAGACTCACCACGGCCCGGACTTGGGGGAAGCCACCACCTTCCCCCTTATAGTGTACTCTGCAGCTCTCCACGGAGGTGGCATCCAAATGGCCATTTTTCCCGAGACTCCCGCGTGGGAGTCCCGAAATTGTCCTGGGACTTTGGACGCCTATATCTCCCGACTGCAGAGTCCGATCGCGACGCGGTCTGAAGCAAAGTTGTAGCCCTCGTCGAGAGCTTTCCAACGCCGTGTCGCACTCTCAAATCGGATCTCGGCAAGACCTCGATTCCCGACTTTTAGTGGTCGGGAGTCAAACTGCCAGTTTGACTCCCGGCCCTTCTTTTGCCCATAACTTGCCTTTCAGATATCCAAATGAGCAATACGAGCCCATTTTAGACATCTACGTTGCAAGCACTTTCCAACGGTACCAAGAGCGCAACAATCCATTGAAATTCGACCCTTTAACTCGCACTCTGAAGTTTCGGGAGTCCACCGGGACTCCCTCTCCCAAAATGGGAGTTGCCTTGGGAGTGTGAGTGTTCACTCCCTCACACTCCCTCGCACTTCCTTAGACTCCCGGGAGTATGTGATGACTCCCGGGCTTCCTCCTCTTGGCCCGCACCCTTCTAATGCCTTTGCCTTTGCTCCCGGGCTTCCTTCCTTTGACTCCCGGGCTTCATTCCTCTTGACTCCCGCAACCTTGCAACCCCTTGCCTTGGTCGCGAGCCCAAAGCTAGGGTTGCGACACTCTCCCCCACTAGAAGAAGAGGTCAATGTCCTCATTGACACTTAGAAATTATTTCCTCAATGCAATTGCTTTCATTTGGATCCTTGGCCATCAAATGCCAACTTTTGTGGCAAGACCTTCCCTCAAGCTAACTTAGGCGTCCCCAAGTTTCCAACACTTTCTTGGCAAGTCCAAGAGGGTCTTCTCCGGAACCCTCCACTTTTGCTTCGTCAAAAGACTAAACTAGCCTAATTGACGAAGCCCTCATTTGGGAGGAACCTTTTCCATCTTCCCCTCATGAGGACTTAAGTCAAGCCTACTCTTGATCTAAGTTACTTGACATGATTCCTTTCCCAATCTTGCACCTTGATCACAACAATCAAGCCTAACTAAAGGTGTGCCTATCAAGGTACGAGAAGCAACGTTTAGGCTTTGCAAAAGCCTAAGTCCCAAGCTACACGATTATAGTACGCGAACGGGGTCATGACTTCCCGCGTTGGCCGCCACTACCAACCAACCCTTTGGGATGCACTTTGGGCATGTGCACGTCCCCGCAAGCTCACCTTGCTTGCCTCCTCTTTTGGGACCAAGATTTCTCTTAGCCCCCAAGTAGGAGTCCGATTTTGATTTGGGCTTACGCAAGAGAGTTCCATTTGTCCATGCCACTTGACAACCCCTTTCTATCATACTCACTTATGTTTGTGATGCAATCTCTTGGAAGTTTTAAAATTTTGCCTTTATTTCACTTACAACTTGATGTGGTACATTTGTGTAACTTTCCGCCCCACTAAAAAAAAAAAGGTGATGTCCTCATCACGCTCTATGTTTCCTTTGCCTCTTTGCCGGTCTATTGTGGAATTCTTCAATGGCTTCTTGGGCATGTTCCATTTCGGACTCATTCACCCAAGATGCCTCTATTGGATGGTAACCTTTCCACTTGACCAAGTACTCCCGCTCTCGCCCCCTTAGTTGCCTTGACTTGAGCACGGCCTCCACTTCAAACTCGGGTTCATTGTGAACCAAGTCCGGAGGGGGCCTTGAATCGTGCTCTCGATGAGGCCTTGAGGCATCACGGGTGACCAGCTTCAAAAGCGAAACATGAAATATGGGATGAACCTTAAGATTTTCCGGTAGTTCTAATTTGTAAGTGTCGGGAAATTTCTTTTCCAACACTTGAATGGGCCCGCATATGGGCCCAAGAACTTGTGACTCAAGCCTTCGGGCAACCGGAAGTTCTTGATGTTCAACCACACTTCATCACCTTCTTCGTAATTCACCTCTCGTCGAGACTTGTCCGCAAAGTCCTTGTACCTTTTGTGCGCCTTCTCAAGATTGGCCTTGGCCATCTCCCACAAGCGCCGCCTCTCTTCATCAAGTTGTGTGACCATGGGCACTTCCTCACTTGCATCACTTGGGGGTTGCCCAACCCAAGTTGTGGGCACTATTGGTGACTTGCCCGTCACCATTTGAAAGGGGGTGGCCCCCGTTGCCGAATGCTCCGAATTGTTGTAACAAAACTCGGCCAACTCCAAATGGTCCACCCAATCTTGTTGATCCGCCGCCACATAATTCCTTAGGAATTGTTGGATCACCAAGTTCACCCTCTCGGTTTGTCCATCCGTTTGGGGCCGAAAGGAAGTGCTCATCTTGAGCTCGGACCCCATGCGCCTCCACAAGGCTCTCCAAAACTTGCTTGTGAACTTGGGGTCTCGGTCCGACACAATGTCCTTTGGGAGGCCATGATGCTTGAATACGTGGGTGAAGAATAACCTTCCCGTCTCTTGGGCCGTGGCACTATCCTTGGTAGGAATGAAATGTGCCATCTTGCTAAACCGATCCACCACCACCATGATCGCATCAAACCCCTTTGATGGTGGCAAACTCACCATGAAATCCATGGAGACACTTTCCCACGGCCCTTCCGGAATGGGTAATGGTCGCAACAATCTCGCTTGCTTTTTATTGAGTGCCCGGTTTTGTTGGCAAGTCAAGCAAGTCTTCACGTATTCCTCTGCATCCTCCTTCAAGTTGGGCCAATAATAGGACTTCTTGAGGAATGTGGTGGTGCGCTTTGCACCACCGTGACCCGCAAGGGGCCCATCATGGCATTCCTTCAAAAGCACATCTCTTAGCCTCCCTTTTGGAACATAGAGCCGATTTTGTTTATACCACAAAAGTCCATTTTGCAAGTGGAAGTGGGACTTGATCCCCTTTTGAATGTCTTGCTTCCTTTCCTTGGCAAATTCATCCCGGCGGCTCCCAAGTCGAACATCCTTTTGGAACTTTGTTTCCCCCACATACACCACTTTGAGTTGGTGTTTCCGACTCAATGCATCCGGCACCACATTTTCCTTCCCGGGCTTATGCCGAATGTCCACATTGAACAAAGCCAAGGTGTCTTGCCATCTCACTTGCTTTGATGACAACTTTGGTTGAGTTGCAAAGTACTTCAAGGTGACATTGTCGGTCCACACAACCACGTCCTTGGAGCCTATGTAATGGCCCCATGTCTTGAGACAATGGATGACGGCCCACATTTCCTTCTCATGGGTTGGCCACCTTCACTCCGTCTCACTTAGCTTCTTGCTTTCGAAGGCCACCGGCCTTCCATCTTGCACTAGGACTCCTCCTATGGCAAAGTCGGACGCATCGGAATGGATCTCAAAGTCCTTGTCAAAATCGGGCAACTTCAACACGGGCGCCTTCACCAAAATGCCTTTCAAGGTTTCAAAGGCCTCATTGCATGCCTCTTCCCATTCGTAAGCCCCGAATGACTTCTTCAAAAGGTTTGTCAAAGGTGTGGCTATCTTGGCAAAGTTCTTGATGAACTTGCGATAATAGGATGCCAATCCTAGAAATGACCTTAAGGCGGGAACCGACCTAGGCGGCTCCCAATCCAAAATTGCCTTCACCTTGTGGTCATCCATCTTCAAACCTTCTTGGGTGATCCTATGCCCAAGGAAGTCCACCTCCGAGACTCCAAACTCGCACTTCTCAAACTTGGCATACAACTTGTTTTCCTTCAACCTTTGGAACACCTTTCGAAGGTGTTCCGCATGCTCCTCCATGGAGTTGCTATAAACCAAAATGTCATTTATGTAGACGACCACAAAGTCATCCAACCACTCTCGGAAAATGTCATTCATGAGGGTGCAAAATGTGGCGGGCGCATTCGTGAGGCCAAAAGGCATCACCAAAAACTCGTAGGAACCATACCTTGTGCGACAAGCGGTTTTTTCCTCATCCCCTTGTGCAATTCGAATTTGGTAATACCCGGAACATAGGTCAATCCTACTAAACACTTTGGCTCCCGAAAGCCGATCAAACAAGTCATCAATCCGAGGCAATGGATACCGATTCTTCACCGTCACCTTGTTGAGGGCTCTATAATCTACGCACATCCTCAAAGTCCCATCTTTTTTGTGAACAAAAAGGATGGGTGCCCCATATGGTGACTTGCTAGGTTTGATGTATCCTTTGGCAAGGAGTTCCTCAAGTTGAACCTTGAGCTCTTTTAACTCCTCATGACTCATTCGGTATGGGGCCTTGGCGGGAGGTGCCACTCCCGGCATCACCTCGATTACATGAATAACTTGTCTTCTCGGGGTAATTCATCGGGCAACTCTTGGGGCATCACATCCGGGAATTCCTCTAACACTTGCTTGATGCACTTGTGGAGGCTCACCACTTTGGTGGCTTCTTTTGGTTCAAACTCATCTAACACCCGCATCACACACAACATGCCATACCCTCCTACACATTCTTTTTCCAAGTTTTTGCCCAACATCAAGTGGATGGTGGTCCCACCCACACTAGGCACTTCATGTGCCTTCACTCGCACGATCCCATTCTTGGATGGGATCCTAATTAGCCTATTGTGCCCTTCTATGAGCACATTGTTACGGGTGATGAATTCCATTCCTAAAATGTAATCCATTCCCCCTAAGGTGGAAACTAACAAGTCCACCTTGCCTCTCCAATTCCCCAATTGGAGAGGCACATCTCTTGCTTGCAACTTGGTGGGATGGGGAATCCCATCCGCAAAATGCACCTCGATGGGTGCCTTGAACTCCTCCAAGGGGAGCTCCATTCTTTCGGCACTTTCTTGTGTTATGAAGTTGTGGGAAGCCCCTGTGTCCAAAAGACATAAAACTTCCCGCTTAGAAACTTTCCCTTTCAAGAAGATAAGGCGATTATATTCACCTTGGACTATGCCACCAGGTCCTTCAAGGAGGCCAGTGAGCAGAGGTGTTTTCTCACTTTGAATGATGCTTGCTCCACAAAAGTCATGACTATTCTTTGAATATGTGCATGTCTCTCTCCACAATCCAACATCCCATTCAATCTGTAATGCCCAAACTGAATGAGTAATCCTGCTAAGGTACAGTGCTGCAGTGTTTACATGACATCCCCCCAAGACAAATGAGAGTGCCATAAGCATAAAATCTTTACTAGCTGTTAGACACAAAACCAATCTGAAAGCAATTTGTTTGAAAACAGTCAAGAAAGATGAACCTGCACATCTCGAAAGTGTTGATGGCTGCACCAAATGCAGGTTTCACCTCATTGAGAGCTGACATGAAATCATCCATGGTCACTTTGATGTTGTCTTCAACTATTTCCCTTGAAAGGTTTGCAGCACTCACTTGCCTGAAGCAATCACAAAGTAAGAACTGGGCTTAGCAGAACAGAAAGCAACCATGAATTCAAGAGTGTCTGCAACTCTTGATTACTTGCTTCTTTACATTGTCAGACTTACTGTATAATCCAAGCAACCAACTAGCTTAACACATGAGAGGTGTGGTAAAGGTGGCATGGACTGGTCTGCTTCTAATTTCAGTTGATTGGGTTGTTGCTGGTACTACTAAGCTAGAGCAAGATAGGCTTGGGAACGCATTCTTGATTTTGCCAAAATCTAAATTTCCCAAAATAGAAATATAGAACAGCTATTTAAAGTCTTTTTCCTTGAAATTAACCCTGATATCAAATTCTTTATGTAGTACAATTTTATTTTATTTTTACACTTCAAGTCGAATAAAACTATTTGTATAAATAAAAAACCTCAAGCCCATGCGCCTTCCATTATAAGCCAATAGGCTAATGCTCTAAGAGTAAAATAGTCAATAATGTTCTTAGGAACTATCTTGCTTTCCCTAGGATAAAAATTTAGTAAAGCTAATTCAAACTAACTGAGGTTTTGGTCTGAAATTTTAGATATTGGTGGGCCCCCAGCTTCACCATTATTTGTCAAATGAAATGTAGATGCTCTCCTTAGGATATACATATCCCCAGAACAAGAGTTGAAAGTCCACTCAAACAAGGCCTTCAACCTTGTTTGGTAGATTGCTTTTATTTTCTTTGAGTGTTCACCCCCTTGTTCAACGAAAGCATCACCCACTCAATAAAAACCCTATGAAACCTATATTTGTTATGGTAGGAGGTTAGAAAGATTAAGTGAGGCTTATAGAAAACCTAATTTATGGCTTGAATAGATTATAAGACTTTAATTCAATAATGGCCAACCTTTATTCATTAAAGTAAAATAGACATGATTTTTCGGAGAAAAGTAGCACTATATATTTACTTAGTTGAAGATCAATAATAGACCAGGCACCCCATGTGTAGTCTTTGAGGAACTCTCTATACTATTTTTCCCGAGGTTGAACCTATTTTAGTGTAGCGAGAACTTTCCTACAGATTGTCTATGATGACATGCTAAGGATTTTTACTTTAAATTTACACCTAGCCTTTTGATGTAAGCTATACATAAATTCTGACTTCGAGCCCCATACTTTTTATTTTGAGTTATTTTTTAGCTAATGAAGTCATTGAAAACATGGCTCTCTGGATGGCTGTAGTATATATTGTACGTTAAGGCTTGAAAAGCATCACCTATGGCCTTGTTATGTCGGGTAAATTCCACCCATGAAAGATTCAATAAAGTGAGTGTTCGAGATTAGTAAAGTTCTCCCCTCTCCCCCCTTTTTAGACAACTTATCCTTCATAATATTAAACTTTGCTTTGCCCTTTGACTCGTATTTTAATGCGCTCACTTTATAGAAAAAAAAGACAATTTGTGGATAACCAATCGTTTTTCAAATCTCTGATGGCTATTTCACTAAAATGGATACATCAATTTCAAAAATCAAAACATGAAAATACATTATATACCAATCCTAACTACCTATTTTAATTATTATGGTTTCTAAAATATCATACTAATACATGTTTTAAAGTTTTGATCAATATTTGTGGAGTTGATCATCCCTCCTGAAAACAGAGATTTGAAGTAGTTGAGGGCGACCGCAAAGTCATTGAATAAAGTGCTAATTTGTGGCAAACAAATGAGACGTTGTAGAAGTCAACAACGAGACGAGCACGACTTATTTAATAGATATATTGCTAGAAATACCCAACGGGACGAACTTCCAATGGAGAACATAGCCTATCATGTAAGGGATCACAAAAAATAGCCAACCCATGGGCGATACCCAACCGTGTTTTCAAGACGTAGTTGAACGGAGAAAAAAATTTATTTACATATTTTTATTTTTTTTGTGAATGTGAGGTGTAGGTGGGATATTAGCTCGAATGTGTTTGGCAAGACTCTAATGGAATATCACAACGTCTTCTTTGTACGACGAAGCTTAGTAACTTTTTCTTTTGAATATTTTTTTTTACATAGAAGTAGGTTTTGGAGCTACCAAATTTCTAATTTGAAACCTCTATGTATCACTAAGCAAATCATCATCATAATAAAATTGACTACCCATAGATCGATTTAAATTTACTATGTAGAATTCCTGGTCTACTTAACTGGCTAGACTTTTGCATTATGGATTTACATAGTAATTACAGATTGTAAGTATGCTATATGAAATGCCATGCCCTTCACTTTAGGTAGCCCCATTTGTAATTTAAAAAAACGCAGTTGAAAAGAAAATAGATTTTTTTGCTCAAGTTCTATCTCACTACTTTATTTTAAAACAAACTTTACCTCCTTCTACCTCTTAATATAAGGGCAGATAATTATAAGAAAAAAGAAGATTTTTTTGCCTTGTTGCTCTTGATTTAAGTTCCTATTTTTTTTTTAATTTGATGCACTCCACTTTGTAGCTTTGCCAACATTCTAATAAACCTAGTTTCATTGTTCATAATAGGGTAAAGCAATAAATCATCGTAGATTTAGGTTTGAAGAAGGCCTCATTTTGTATGACTTTTGTCCCTTCCAACTTTGATAAGAATGATATTTTTGGGCCGTAGGTTTTAAAGACTACAAGATAATCGAAATTTGAGATCTGAACGGTACTTATTTATCTATGATTATTCATGGCTATTTTCCATAAAATTACTTAGTTAGTAGCATAACCAAAAGATTAATAATATATTATGATGAATGATTAGCTCTATAATGTAATTGCATTATAGAGTTCATCATTATACAACTTCATAAATAAATGAGTTACACAATGACCGACTCAGCCCTTTTAGCCTCAAGCGAGCATAGGAAAGCTAAAGCACTCATAAATGTCCAATAAAATTTTTTTTTCCCATTTTAACCGAAGAAAAAAGTGAGCAAAACGATAGTGGATTTTTTCTATTGACCAAGTGGTGGGAAAGAAATTTTTTCTTTCTTAGCCTTGGTTTTTTTTCATGTTCATTAATGATAACATCTTAAGCTTTCATAGAATATTTATTGGGGAACATAAGCCAAGGTGTAATGTAGTCTGGTAGCACATTTGTTTTGGGTATAGAGGGCCATAGGTTCAAATCCTATCACCTTGTGTCGCAACCCCACTTTGAGGCAAGTGTGAGGATGAAATTCACATTCCCAGAAAACTCAAAGCTTGATTTTAGGGGTCAAAACACCTTGCATTGAAGTGTTCTTTGTATTGTTAGAAAGGTTTTGAAGTGTAGATATCGAAAATTTCTTTGCATGAGCCATTTGGACATCTGTAGCACAAGTTACGATCGAAAGAAGGGTCGGGAGTCAAACTCGCAGTTTGATTCCCGGCCATTAAAAGTCAGGAATCAACTCGACCCCAGTGTGTGTAGGTGGAGTGTGACACACACTGTTGGAAAGCTCTTGAGGAAAACTACAAGTTTGCTTTAGACCTCATCCCAATCGGAGGTTTGAGCTGGGAGTTATGAATTCCCAAAGTCCCAGGAGTCCAAACCGGGACAATTTCGGGACTCCTCCTTGGAGTCCCAGGACAAAAAGCCATTCGGATGTAGGTGCTGTGGGCAAACGTAAAGAATACTATATGGAGGAAGGTGGTGGCTTCCCCGGAGTTCGGGCCGTGGTGAGTCAAGTGAGTCCGTGTTGCCCGTGGCTTGTCCCAACACCAAGAGTGATTTCGAATGTGAACTAACCAACTTGTTGGTTGGTTTTGATGCAAGACCAAGTAACTAAATAAGTTGTCCCTCTTCCCAATCTAATCTTGGAGCTTTCAGCACGCCCCTCTCACCCCCTTTAGTGCTGGAAGCTGGGAGTAGCACCAAGTTCCAACTACTTTCAGTTTTTAACATAGTTGGACCCTTTTGGGGTCTAACAAGGAACTTAGGGGCGCATCACCTTGAATCAAAATCAAAGTCAACTAAAAACATGAAAATAAATCGACCCTTATCACCTCATCTTACCATTTATAAACCACAACTTACATCTATTTTTTCCATTTTCCATAGAATTTTTGGGGTTTTTTCACGGGCAGCCGTTAGGTAACCTATGATTATAATAAAGGCACTATTGCTCGAAGGACTCAAGGCTTCTCTAACAGCAAGGAAAACAAAGCATGCCATAATAGCAGTGGTGAGGAGACATTGTTGGTTACTTTATTGGCCTGCCCAAAAATCCTCTATAAGCTTGATGGCACTTGTTAAATAAATATTTATATATTTTTTCTTTTATTTAGCATGAGATGATGGAGTTTTTGGGCCATCATAGAAACATAAATAGAGTCAAAAATTCATTAATGCCAACTATGTTGTACACATTTACTTACATTACATACAAAAGTGTTTTTCGAACTGTGCGAGATGGTCACCTGACGCGCTCCCAAGTTCCTTGTAGACCCACTTGAGGGTCCAAGTATGCGGCAATGTGGAAGGAGTTGGAACTTGGAGCCGCTCCCTAGTTCACAACACTTGGAGTGGTAAAGGGGCGTGTTGGAGCTCCGGGATGGGACTAGGAAGAATTGACAAGCTTATTCATTCACGCGGGCCTGCACACAACCCACACAAAGTGGTTAGTGCATAGTTAGAGCACCTTTGGTGCTAGGACGAGCCACGGGCAACACGGACACACAAGACTCACCACGGCCCAGACTTGGGGGAAGCCACCACCTTCCCCCTTATAGTATACTCTGCAGCTCTCCACGGAGGTGGCATCCAAATGGCCATTTTTCCCGAGACTCCCGCGTGGGAGTCCCGAAATTGTCCCGGGACTTTGGACGCCTATATCTCCCGACTGTAGAGTCCGATCGCGACGCGGTCTGAAGAAAAGTTGTAGGCCTCGTCAAGAGCTTTCCAACGCCGTGTCGCACTCTCAAATCGGATCTCGGCAAGACCTCGATTCCTGACTTTTAGTGGTCGGGAGTCAAACTGTCAATTTGACTCCCGGCCCTTCTTTTGCCCATAACTTGTGTTTTAAATGTCCAAATGAGCAATGCAAGCCCATTTTAGACATCTACGTTTCAAGAGATTTCTAATGGTCTAAAGAGCGCAACAATCCATTGAGATTTGAGCCCTCAACTCGCCCTCTGAAGTTTCGGGAGTCCACCGGGACTCCCTCTCCCAAAATGGGAGTTGCCTTGGGAGTGTGAATGTTCACTCCCTCACACTCCCTCGCACTTCCTTAGACTCCCGGGAGTATGTGATGACTCCTGGGCTTCCTCCTCTTGGCCCGCACCCTTCCAATGCCTTTGCCCTTGCTCCCGGGCTTCCTTCCTCTTGGCTCCCACGACCTTGCAACCCTTTGCCTTGGTCGCGAGCCCAAAGCTAGGGTTGCGACATCACCCATCACACGGCTCTCCAACTTGAGTTACCTTAGGTTTTCAATCCCTAGGCCAAGGGCGTAACGTCATAATGGTTGAGTTTTTGCCCTTAGAAGTACTTCCATATAAGAGCTTCTAGATGACAAAGGTTTGGTTTGAAGAAAGTGCTTGCTTAGTTTATGCACCAACAAACAAATAGGTGACAAACCCAATATTCAATGACTTCCTTCCTTTCCTGGAAATCGTGCATTCTGGACCGCAAATTGTGCCACTTCCTTTTCTTTTAGCACAGTTCTGGTCGGACATTTTTCTTTGAAATTTTGTCCCTTTCGTTGAAGGGTATAAGACATCATCTTTTCATGGTGAAACACTACATGGTGGTTAGTTTATTTGGGGCGGATGCCTCGTAAAGAGTAACGAAGGTGTGTGAAGGTAGGCTCGAGCTAATATTATGACAACTTTAGAGCATAATGGTATAAGCTTGCCTAACTATGAGATTTACCAGTCGAACAAAGACGAAAGTCTTTTTGTTTTTGAGTAAGTTTTTTAATCTGCCAAACATTTTTTGAAATTTGGCAACAAGTTTTAAATCTGGGTGCATGCATATGAAGTCAAATTGGTTTTTTTAGCCGTTGTGGATAACAGGAATCAAAGCCATATCCTCTGCTTGGAAGGCAAATAATCTACCTTTAATCTATATCCGCCTAAATTTTTTTTTAATTTTTTTTTGTTTCTTCTTCCGAGCTTTCATTTGCATAGTAAATTAATATTAGGTTGATTATTGCTTACTTCAAGTTTATGATCTTATTGAAATAAGGATGGATGTCTGAATGGTTGAAGGAGTTGGTCTTGAAAACCGAAATATTGAAAATACCGGGGGTTCAAATCCCTCTCTATTCGTGAGTGGGGTAATTAGTTAACTATTTCCGAAAAAAGTTTTCATTTTGTTCGATAACCTTTAAGGATCTTAATGTTGTGTAACCATTTTGCACACATAGCATGCACGAAAACAAGATATTTGCTTTATAAAAAAATATTAAAAAAAAATATATATATATATACACATATATACATATACAATCATTATTTATGATAATTCATTCAAAAAGCCATGGTCTTCGGCTTTCGATTCTTAACTTGGTAGTTTTCGCCCTTGGCAATAGATAATAGCCCTAAAAACTTAGTTTAACGCACGGTGCTGAGCCATGCAATAGAAAGCTCTAGGCGAGCATTCACTCACTATTGTTGTCATTGAGCTCTTCCAGCAATGACATAGCAAAGGTAGGTTGGAAATCCTTGCAGTGCAAAAATTTCCAATCTACACTTGATCTGCAGAAATTTCAAACCTATCCAATTTTCATGCAAGGCACACCCAAACTTATGAAAATACAAGAAAAACATAATTTATAAGGGAGTGGCAAGTAATCAATATTATGTAAAAAGTTAAGTTTTGTTGAAAGCAAACTTAGTTAATAGCATTATTCATAAGTCTGAAAAGGCAGTAAAACTAAGCCTAAAGTACAACCCATCCTTTAACATTAGCCCTCAGCTTAGTCTTCTTTCATCTTTTTGCTTGGCTCTTAGCATGCAGCCTTAAGCTTTTTAACCTAGGATGTTGCCTTAATCTCAAATTTTGCTACAACCTCCGGCCATTAGCCTGCATTTTAGCCTCCTCGCTCTTAACAAACATAACACCAATTCATGCGACACACCAAAAATAAAACATACAAGAACCTCATTACACGTAAAGTTGCTTTGTTATTGTTTGGTCTAAAATACTCGACTTTTTCTTTCAACCTCATTCGAACTCAAAAAGTGGTTTCTGATACATTTTCTCGACTTAAAGAAATCTACCTAGATATATTAGAAGAGCACTACCCCAAAGGAAGAAGGAAAAAGAACAAGCCAAGACATTTGAGTGGATGTAGATGACATTTGACTGGCCTTCAACAATTTTGCAATCAAATGATGAATTCAAATAAGATTGGTGGAGTTGACCATAGACTTTGCAATATTGAATCGATATGAAGTGCTAAAAGTAGAGATCTAACATATATAGTTTAGGCCAATTTCACAGTGCGCCAAACCAAGATATATAAACATCATAATTCTATCGTATTGACCTTAAGAATAAATTCAAAATTTGTGTGTTCTTTAATAAAACAAAAATATCGTCACGCGCCCAACCACCGTGGTCTAAGAACATAGAGAAGAAATAATGTAGTAAAATCATAGTGTGTCGATCAAATGACCCATAAAAGGAAATACCAGCACTAATGGTCTACTGCACAAAAGTGGCAATTCAAATAAAATAAACTACCTATATATATAAATTGTTGATGCATTTTGATTGAAAGACATACTAATAAAAATAGAGAAGGAAGGGCACGTTGCTTTGTGCAAAGCGCTTTCAATTCAAATATGCAAACGAAGAAATGGAAGACACATAATATTAAATGTTTGGCAATCTTTGTGGAAATTATTTATGATTTTGTGCTTAACTTGGTAAACCTCACCATATATGCTATGCAGACGACTCTATCATTGTGTGGACTTCAATTTATGGTGAAACATATAATAAAATGTGACATCATTCCTCAAAGAAGACCTCCTTAGGTTTAATATAAAGAAAGCAAATTTAACTTATATAATCTCAAATAGGATCGATCTTTTTCTTAGGTCTGAAAATATTTACGAAAAATCCCCCAAATGCGCTTACAATTAAGAGCAACGTTAAACATCGGGCGCTCGATAAAGTCCGGAGAAGACTTAAGTAAGGGCCAAGAAAAAAACGATTTTGAGTTCATACATATTGCCAACCAAGCTATGATCAATGGGTTTTCCATTTTAAATCACAAAAGGAAAAACCTGACTGGATGGTTCAGTACTTGACCAAAAACAAATATCCTTGTGCATGCATCATCATGACAAACTTTATGCATACAAGATTACTTTGAGCCACACCCGTGGTTTCAAGTTAAAAACATATACCAGCTAGAGAATAAGGGGAGCCGTATGACGGGCAACTGTCATGTACGGTTCTTTGAGAAGGAAATCGAACAAAAAAGGCCGATTTTCCTTACTTTCGGGTTAAATAACTAGTCTTCAATATCTAAAAACTTTGGGTCAAATTCATTTTTGGATTACTTTATTTGGTGTGAAAGTTTTTCTTTCCTATGCATTTTTTAGGTCTGGCAGGTATGCCACGTTGCGTTCCAGATTATCCAAATGTTTACACTGGATGGAATGCCTTTAGTAGTTTTCGCTCATATGTTTTTGTAATAGGTATTTTTTGTTTCTTTGTAGTGGTTTTTCTTACTGTGAAAACAAGTGTGTTCCAAGTCTTTGGGCTGTTGAACAAAATTCAACAACACTTGAATGGATGGTCAAAAGCCCTCCAACTTTTCATACAATTTCAGAACTTCCAGCTATCAAAGAAAGCATTTAGACGTCTTAGCAGATGGTGCCACTTAAGCACTTACCCGTTCTGTCGTCTAAGGACCTAGTCCATTAAAGGGGTAGAGCCCCACCACTGCCTTGCCCCTGAAAGGTCATGGCAAAGAGATATTGGTTCAATAAAACATAAAAAAACTAATTATGTTATTAAAAAATAAATATATATAATCAATCTATCAATTAATTGGAATGTTATACTTAATTTGTGAAAAAAAAATTATGCTTCCTTTTTGAAAATGGGTCATGGTCGTGTTATTTATATGTTCAATTTCCTAATATGGCAGGTAACATGCTCTACTATGCCCTTATATTAATAAATCTATGTTTCATTTTTATTACTACATCATTAAGTAAAACCTCATAACTTATTTATTTGCAAAAACACATCTATTTCTTGTAAATTGGAGGATT
Organism: Sphagnum contortum; assembly: GCA_963920785.1. Lineage (NCBI taxonomy): Eukaryota > Viridiplantae > Streptophyta > Sphagnopsida > Sphagnales > Sphagnaceae > Sphagnum > Sphagnum contortum. The sequence goes on from OY987286.1 coordinate 1,080,875, forward strand.
AAATATATATCTATTTATGTTTTTTATTACTATTTTTGAATCTTGTCACATCTTTTTCTAATATCATTGCTATTATTAAATATTTGCTTCCCTAGTATATTATTAGCCGCACTGGTCATGATTTTTTATTTATTGGTAAAACTAATAATAGACTTCCATATTTGCACTTCTTGCGAACTTTTATATTTCAAAGAGTTTTGTTCATATTTATAATAATTATCAATCCAAGATTCTTAATCACAAGAAGCCTATTTTGTTAGTAAACAGGAAAAAATGACTACCCAAAATAGCTAAACTAAAGATGCCATTAGGCCATGGATCTCAAGGTGGCAGATATAGATTGAAATGCCTCTAAGATACTGTTGATACTAAAAGAGGTGCGCTCAATAATCTTGAAAATGGCATTTACCGCAAAAGATCCAAGATATCATGTTTACTATAATAAAAAGATTAATTGAATTAGTCGACTTGTTATAAAGGAAGTGAGTTATAATTGTAAATTCTTTAATATTTATATAGGTATGGGACAGAAGGTCGTTATCACCCTTCTTTTTGCTGGAACTATTGTTCATTATAATTTATCAAACATCGCAATTTGTAATATAAATAGTTACCTTTAAAGGAAGATGTTGATACCTTTACAAATATTAGTATTTTTATGGGTACTCGTATTTTGATGGGAGCTTTATAAATATCATTGACATCTTGAGAAGAACATTATATTGTGGTGTGAAAAGAGGTAGTATAGAAACTGTTTGAATCCTGGGTTTTGTGTCAAGCAACTCAGTGTGGCGGCGCTCCATAATGGGCTGCATGGAATTGCATGGCTTTCCCTTTGAGCTGTGCCTTGGAATGGGTATGGCGGCTTGTATTGATGAAGGCTGATGGCAAGTCGGCAAGAGGAGGATCGGATCAGGATGACAAGGAAGATTTTGGGGGGAAGCTTCTGGAAGAAGATAACGGACTGAGGAGAGACGAGAGGGCGGCAATCTAAAAGGCATATAGCTAAGGAAGCTCACGAGAGATGACGAATAGCAAGGTAGATAGTGAGGAGTTGGGTGTGCAAGCAGGAGAGTAGGCAGAAGCTCAGAAGGGAAATTTTGGCTAGTTGCTAGTTTTCTTCCGCTGCGATTAGCAATTAGCTATGTCCTAGCTTCTGATCTGATGATTTTTTCGTGCGAGTAAAGGACAGAACTTTAGAGTCGCAATGTTTTGCAAGAGAGGAGGTATGGGAGCTTGTGTTGTCGGCGAAATTGTCAAGACAGAACTGTGAATAAAGAGATGTGAAATTTGGCTTTGATGGTCTGTGTGATGAGATAGTTCAGTTAGGAGTTCTGTGTTGGTGTTGTGATGTGTCTCAACTGAGGTTCGGCAAACAAAGGTCATGAGTGTGAGTCAGCAGTGTGTTTGTATTGAGTGTATGCATTACGATCGATCTGAAGTGTTGTTCGATGTGCTCCGTCTTGAGGGCAGAGAGGGGTCCATACTCTTTTTGGGTTCCCTCCTCTTTTGGTATCAAAGCTGAGGTTGCGTTGTCTGAGAGATTGTTAGATGGGTGAAAAGAATGAGCGTTAGAAATCATGTCTTCTTCTGACGTTGAGGAAGTACTCGTAGAATTTGTAACGCAGGAGAATCGAGAGCTGAACATTGCTCTTAGGTTTGATTATTTCACTGTACAGGACGGCCCACCAAGAGGTTCGGCTGTTCTACGTTTCTTAGGATTTGGAGTCATGAGTTTAGTGGGTATAGATCCTGCTGCAGCCAGAGTTGGGGACCTCGCTGTGGAGATAAGTCATAGTGGGTATTACACTAGGGTCCGAGTTTGGCTGAAGATCACTGATGGAGCAAGGGCCTGGGCCCGCACATCAGAGTCACAGGAGAATTTCTTCTACACCTCCTACCTTGCGTAGGGTGGCTCCTGCATTGTCAGAGAGACCAAGGGCAATCCCAAGGCTTGGGGACATATGGGTGCCGAAGTCTGAAATATCACCCAACCATTTTGTGCGTTTATTTATACCTGGAATAGAGGACTTGTTTCAAGTAGGCGATCGATTGATTCGGGTGGAGCACAGCGGCTCCAGGTCTTGCGTCATTAGCTGGAGAATATGGCAGACTCAAGAAGGGGAGTGAAAGTTTCAACAGAGTGTGACTGACGAACAGCGGTTTTCTACTGTTCCCACCATTTTCCCACCATTGGAGCCGATTCATGAAGGAGTTCAGGCTGATTTCAGCGGATAATTCGAATAACAAGTCTCTGGTTTATGTTTTTCCAGGAACTGGAATAAGTCATTGAAGTTGCTTTCTTTTAAGTTCTTTCTGTTTCTTCTGTTTGTTCTTTGTTTGAAACTGTGCTTTTGTGCAAGAGTAGCTGCGATTTTGTTTTGTTGCAAAACCTTTGAAAAATGACAAGTCCCCAGGGTATGGACGATCTGTTCTGGGGACGAGATCATGAGGATGTGGGTGATTCGGCAGAGCGCCTCACGATGGCTGTTGAGGTGCGGGATTACAATGCCGATAAGCTTTTCAAAATTGCCAAACTAAATTTGCGTGGTCGAGCGAAGGAGTGGTTTCGCCGACTACAACCTACGCCGGTGGATTGGGCCGATCTGCGCAATCAGATGGTCCAGAAATTCGGAAACATTGATGCATACGACATCCGAATGAGGATGGATGTCATCAAGCAGGAGCCCAGGGAGCGGGTTCAGACGTACTTTGGACGTCTGGACAAGATGTTCCGGAAAGGACAGATTTCAGATGTGGAACAAAAAAGGAGATTTTTGGCCAGGCTAAGGCTAGAAATTAGGAAATTGTGCATGGTAAGGGTATTCGCAGACATTGAGGAGCTGGTGGCTGCGGCCATTGAGGTGGAGAGAGTCTTAGGAGAGTTGGGAGAAACACCATTTGAACCTTTAAAGGAGGAACGAGAGGAAGGAACTGAGGACAACACCATGGAGAAACAGGTTGTTATTCTAAACAGCACCTTGATCAATTTTTTTAAAGGTAATGGGCAAACTCCAACAGCTGCATCACCCTCTTCCAATGTGTTAGGAATGTGTCAGATCTACCAAGCAGGAGATCACAAGACCACCAACAGTCCGAGGCACCATGAAGCACGGCCGAAATGCGCTAAGTGCAATATGCCGCATAGGACGGAGAACTGTGGAATCAAGTGTACTTACTGCACAGGTTTGGGACACTCGAAGGATTGTTGCTGGAGGAAACCCAAAGATGCAAGGATGCAAGATGGAACAACAAACTTCGTAGAAGTTCTGCTGAATGATGAACAAGCAACGCTGCAGCAGTTAAATAGGCTATGTGGCAATGAAAAATTGTTTTCATACACTAGGGTACCAAGAAGACGAGTTCCTGTTGAGGTGGCACCTACGATCAGTGCTCCCTCTCCAAAAGTGGAGGAAGAAGGAATGAGAGGAAGTCGGGAGACCACAATCAAGTCGAAGATACTCTCACATTTTGTGAAAGGGAAGATTGCCTTTAGTCCGATGGAAACAATGCTGCTGATCCCTGGGGAGCTTGAACAGTTGGAGAATTTAGTAAAGCTTGCCCGAAGGAAGAAGGACGTTGAATTGATGAGCGACCAAGTTTCAAGTGTTTCACCTGTTCCAGCGATCAGGAGGATTTGTGTGAACAAGACCAATAGGAGCAGGACACTCCATCTGCAGGTGGAAATAGACAGGTACATCATAGAAGGACTCGTAGACACGGGGGCATCGATGTCTGTTGTGGCTGCCGCCGTGGTGAGGGAGATGGGGATGATGCATCTAGTTGTTGGATCGGAGAGCTACAAGGCAGCATCAGGGGTCATCACTCAGGCCCTAGGACGAATTGATGAAGTTGCTGTAAGTGTTGGAGGAGTGAATTGTGCCATGACATTCATGGTGGTGGATACGAATAGCTACGATGTGTTGCTTGGTCTAGATTTTTTGATGAAGATCGGAGCTGTTGTGGATGTGGAGAAAGGACTCATCCAGATCCGAAGAGGACCAAGGACGAACGTGGAGGTACTACCATTGACGGTCAACCTACTTCAGAGTATGAATTCAGAGCCTCAAGGACAGAATGCTACTGTGAGCACTAAGGGCACATCAATTGAGTCTTTGGGAGTCAATCTTGAGGAATTATCATTAAGTAGCTTTGAAGATGTGTCAGAAACCGCATCTGATATTGACACAGAGGAAGACAATGCAGAAGAGGCTCGAACCATGAAGCAGCTGATGTAGCGTCCGAATTCGAGGATACCGAATTTGAAGAGCTGGTCTTGAAGGAAGGACCAGCACAAATTTTGCAGCTAACATTATAGGATCGGACTGATGAATTCATGAAGGAGGAGATTTCCGATTCGGATGATTACGCTAACTGGATACAGTGGGTATCTGATGCAGAGGAGCGAAGGATGTATAGTAGGGAAGCTGAAAAGCTTGTGGAGGTACCTACTGTGTTACAAACACATCCATCGGCTAAGGATGAGGAGCCTTTCAACCAAGTGACATCACCAGTAGCATGCTCGGACATGAGCACACGATGGGAGCAAATCTCTCAGAGGATTCAGATTGATAGTGATCTGGGAGAAGAGAGGAAGCAGCAACTCTGGAAAATGATTGGGAATTATCAGGATGTATTCGCTTGGAATAAAAAGGAGTTGGGTTGCTGTACCATCCGAGAACATAGCATTGATACGCAAGGATTTCCGCCTTGCAATATGAATCCAGGCCGTCTGCCTTTCTGGGAAGAAGTTGAAGTGAAGAGGCATATAGATGAGCTGGTTGACCTAGGTAAGATGAAACCCAGCAACTCTGAATATGCCTGTCGAGTAACACTGTCGGTAAAGAAGGATGGAAACAGGCGATTTTGCGAGGATTATCGACCTCTCAACGCATAGACGCGTCGAGATATGTTTCCGATGCCACTGGTTGATGATGTGATAGAGCAGCTGGGGAAATCAACCTGGTTTACCACTCTGGACTTACAATCAAGATTTTGGCAGATTCGAATGGCCAGTGAAGATGTAAAAAAAACAGCCCTGATCACCAAGACAGGACTGTACGATTGGACTGTGATGCCTTTTGGGCTTAAGAATGCAACGAGCACATTCTCTCGGACCATGGCTAAGGTATTCAAGAACCTTGGCAGCAGGTTCTTAAAGGTGTTCGTTGACGACCTTAACGTACATAGCGAAAGCTGGGGAGAGCATCTGAGACACCTGGACAAGGTTCTCTGCAGACTCAGGGAGGTGAATTTGAAGCTCAACCCGAATAAATGTTGTTTCGCCAAGAAGGCAATAACTTTTCTGGGTCACATGGTGAGCAAGGAAGGTATACAACTTGACCCTGGAAAAATTCAGGCAGTGTTACACTTCCCACCACCGAGGAATGTGACAAATGTGAGGTCGTTTCTGGGTTTAACATGATATTATCGGAAGTACGTTAAAGGATACTCAACTGTAGCAGGGCCATTGTTTGCTTTGACCCGAAAGGATGTGGCATTTGTGTGGGACGTGAACTGTGAGCAGGCTTACCAGACACTGAAGACAGCTCTGGTAAAGGCACCTATACTCACACGTCCGGATTTCAAGCGAACCTTCTGGTTGGATGTAGACTGGTCGTCCAAAGGCGTGGGAGCAATACTGTCGCAGAAGGATGGGAAGTTTGAGAGGGTAGTGGCTTATGCAAGTAAGAGCTTAACAGAGGCTCAGAGAAAGTTCCATCCAATGGAGGGAGAGTGTTATGCGCTAATCTGGGGTGTGATGCAATTCCGACAGTACCTGCACATGAAGCATTTTATTCTACGTATGGATCATAAACCGCTAGAGGGGCTAGCAACTGTCTTAGATGCACATGGCAGAAGAGGGAGATGGGTAGGCCTCTTACAGGACTTCAGTTTCAAGATTGTGCACCGACCAGGACTCAAGCATGCCAACGTGGATGCATTGAGTAAGAACCCAGTCGGATTAGTTGTTAATGATGACGACTTTGGTGAAGGGATTCAAGATACTACAGCTGATGTATCAGGGAAAGAGAGGGAGTTACTGTGCATTCAAAAGGGGGAAGAGACAGAATGGATAGGAACTAAGAGGAAAGATAGGAAGTTCATCCAACATGAAGCATGTTGTTTTGGCATCAACCACAGGATTGGTGCAAACCACCATCACATGTACATGCTCGACGTAGCTACCGAGCAGGAACCACCTGAGGGATCGGCCCCTGCCGGAGGATCGACCTCCACACAAGATGAACATTTACAACAGAAAGAACTGTCAGTGGCCATCAAGAGGAAGAAACCTCAGTATTTGGACAAGCAACAGCAGTTGGAATTGGTTCTTGCTGCTCAGGAACTGTTTGAGCTTGGGGACCCTGATTTGAGCCCTATAGGTTCGGATGATGAGGACGAGTGTGAGGTAAGGGTAGGAACACCGGACATATGGCAGGATATGGATTGTTTGACACTCTTAAAGGAGGGTGTGTTGGCCGATACCGGGAATCTGGATGAGAACAAGAGGATCAGAAAAAGAGTGAGCAATTACTGCTGGAAGGAGCAAAAGCTCTTTTTCAAGAATCTAGTAGTACCCAGACCTGAAGAGAAGCTGCCTCTGGTAAGGCAGATGCATGAAGATATAGGGCATTTCGGGGAACACCGGACATTGGCAGAGATCCGCCGAAGATACTTTTGGCATACTCGAACCGCAGATGTCAAAGCTGTAGTTAGGGAATGCCAACAATGCCAATTAGCGAAGAGTTCGGGCAGCATACACTCAGGAGATGAACACTTGAAGAGCATTCCTGTGTGTGATCTATTCTATAGAGTCGCACTTGACACAGCTGGACCTTTGCCTGAAACCAAGTCGGGCAACAAATACATCCTTCTGGCCATTGACCACTATTTAAAGTGGTGTGAAGCTAAGGCTGTGGCTGATCATGGGGCAAAAACAGCAGCCAGATTCTTAGAGGATGAAATTATCTGTAGATATGGAGTTCCCAGATTTGTACTTACTGATAATGGGGGTGAATGGGCTGCAGAATTTGACACTATGTGTGGGGACTATGCAATTCAGCACCAACGCACGGCTCCGCATTGGCCTCAGTGCAATGGGATGGCTGAACGCATTATCCAAACCATTAAACGAGGGATCACTGTGCTTGCTGCTAATCCTGCCAACATGAATTGTTGGGATGAGCAGTTAGCCAAGGTTCTATTTGGGTACCGATGTGGTATCCAGTCTAGCACGAAATTCTCCCCATTCATGATCCTCACTGGTCGGACGCCACAATTGAGAGCCGATAACTTTCTACAGGCACTAACTGCTAAGACAGATGAAAGTGAGAATGTGGAAGTTCTTGCAGCGCAATTTCTCCAAAAAGTAGAACTCATTGCAAGTCTTCATGATGATGTTCTGGTCAATGTGGAACATGCACAGAGGAGACAGAAGAAGAGTTATGCTGCCAGAAAGGGTAAGCATTTGTTCGAGGGCTTGATTGTAGGATCAACGATGGTGAAAATGAAGAAGCCAGGAAAGAGACGGGCCCTGATTGCGAGCTGGTAGGGTCCCTACAGGTTCATTGGGCACCCTGATGGAAAGGGAAATCTGGATTTTGAAGAAGGTTGTCGGCTGTGTATTGTTCAAGATGCAGATGGTAACCAGTGGGAGAGGTCTCGTCGAGATCTACAAATCTATTATGCTGCACCTAACTAATTAAGCTGAAGGACTCAGCTGTTTAACAAGGGAGGGTCACATATGTGGTGTGAAAAGAGGTAGTATAGAAACTGTTTGAATCCTGGGTTTTGTGTCAAGCAACTCAGTGTGGCGGCGCTCCATAATGGGCTGCATGGAATTGCATGGCTTTCCCTTTGAGCTGTGCCTTGGAATGGGTATGGCGGCTTGTATTGATGAAGGCTGATGGCAAGTCGGCGAGAGGAGGATCGGATCAGGATGACAAGGAAGATTTTGGGGGGAAGCTTCTGGAAGAAGATAACGGACTGAGGAGAGACGAGAGGGCGGCAATCTAAAAGGCATATAGCTAAGGAAGCTCACGAGAGATGACGAATAGCAAGGCAGATAATGAGGAGTTGGGTGTGCAAGCAGGAGAGTAGGCAGAAGTTCAGAAGGGAAATTTTGTGTCGCAACCCTAGCCTTGGCTTGCGACCAAGGCAAGGGGGTTGCAAGGTGCGGGCCTAATAGTAGAATCGGGAGTGCAATTGTGTGAGAGGAAAACGACGCGCTCCCAAGTTCCTTGTGGACCCACTTGAGGGTCCAAGTATGTGACAATGCGGAAGGAGTTGGAACTTGGAGCCGCTCCTTAGCTCACAACACTTGGAGGGGTAGAGGGGCGTGTTGGAGCTCCGGGATAGGACTAGGAAGATGTGACAAGCTTATTCACTCACACGGGCCTGCACAAAACCCACACAAAGTGGTTAGTGCATAGTTAGAGCACCTTTGGTGCTAGGACGAGCCACGGGCAACACGGACACACAAGACTCACCACGGCCCGGACTTGGGGGAAGCCACCACCTTCCCCCTTATAGTATACTCTGCAGCTCGCGGCGAGGGTGGCATCCAAATGGCCATTTTGTCCCGGGACTCCCGGGACTCCCGCGTGGGAGTCCCGAAATCGCGCATTTTCGGGACTCCCGCGACTTTGAGGCTTCGTAACTTTCGGAGCAGACCTCCGATCGACTCGCCGTCTGAAGAAAAGTTGTAGGTCTCGTTCAGACCTTTCCAACGGTATGTCGCACGTCTTCTGCACCCAAGTATTTCGGGTCGATTCCCGACTTTTAGTGATCGGGAGTCAAAACCGGCGGACTCCCGACCACTAAAAGTCGGGAATCGACCCGAAATACTTGGGTGCAGAGAACGTGCGACATACCGTTGGAAAGGTCTCGACGAGACGTACAACTTTGCTTCAGACGGTAACTCGATCGGAGGCCCGCTCCGAAAGTTATGAGGCTTCAAAGTCCCGAAATCTCGTTGCGCGGGAGTCCCGGGAGTCCCGGGACAAAATGGCCATTTGGATGTAGGCTCGGCCGCGAGGTGCAGAGTATACTATAGGGAGTGAGGTGGTGGCTCACTCCCAAGCCCGGGGTGAGGTGTATCAAAGTGAGTCCGAGTTCACCCGTGGCTGTCCCAACACAAAAAAGGTCCCGAATGAGTACAAAAGGGAGTAAGATGGTGGCTTACTCCCAAGGTCCAGGCCGTGACTCTTCCTAGCACCAAATGTGCTCCAATTTTGGACTAACCACTTGGTGTGGTTAATGGAAGGTCCGTGTGCATGAGTAAAGCTTGTCAATTCTTCCTAGTCCCATCCCGGAGCTCCAACACGCCCCTCTACCCTTCTAAGTGTTGTGAGCTAGGGAGCGGCTCCAAGTTCCAATCGCTTCCGCATTGCCGCATACTTGGACCCTCAAGTGGGTCCACAAGGAACTTGGGAGCGCGTCACTTGGTATCAGAGCTCGGGGAGAGCTCGATCCACTTCTTGGATAGTCCCGATGGCACCAAAGAAGACCCGCAAGCTAGTCCAAGAGACCGTGGTGGAAGAAACCACCCAAGACCTAGATGTTCTTCCCGAACCTATGAGGGAGGAGGAACAAGACCATTTCGAAGATGAGGAAGACCGTGCTAGCCTTGAGGAGCATGAAAAGGCAAGAAGAGGGAAAGACCCATGACTACACAAAGGAAATTTTATCAAGGAGGGGGCTCCTTTCAAAGGGAGCCAACTTAAGGGAAATGCTAGTGGGATTTTTAAAGGACTTCCCACAACTTCATGCTAGTTGTTAATTTTCTTCCGCTGCGATTAGCAATTAGCTATGTCCTAGCTTCTGATCTGATGATGTTTTTCGTGCGAGTAAAGGACAAAACTTCAGAGTCGCAATGTTTTGCAAGAGAGGAGGTATGGGAGCTTGTGCTGTCGGCGAAATTGTCAAGACAGAACTGTGAATAAAGAGATGTGAAATTTGGCTTTGATGGTCTGTGTGATGAGATAGTTCAGTTAGGAGTTATGTGTTGGTGTTGTGATGTGTCTCAACTGAGGTTCGGCAGACAAAGGTCACGAATGTGAGTCAGCAGTGTGTTTGTATTGAGTGTATGCATTACGGTCGATCTGAAGTGTTGTTCGATGTGCTCCGTCTTGAGGGCAGAGAGGGGTCCATATGCTTTCTGGGTTCCCTCCTCTTTTGTCACAATATCTTGATAGATGATATTGGCAAAAAAACAATAAAAATAAATTATATATATATATATATATATTGCAACATATGCAAGCTAATTAATTGATTTCCAGGAGTGTGCCTAATCTTGATCCAACTCCTAGCCTTATTTAAATTAAAATAAGAAAAGCAATAAAAAAGGAAAGTCATTTCTAGGTACGATAGAATTCATACCCTAATGCATGAAATAGCATAGAACAAATAAGCTAAGATTTAACACTACTATATTACTTGATGAAGCATGCGGGTCAACAAGTAAGTTTACTGCATTAATAATTTTCGAAACAACATTCAACCAAAGACTTGGGGATGGTATTATAGGGAAATTCAAAATTACAGCAGGCGGTAGGTCCATTATTTTAGCTTTATTTTGTATTATAAAATATGCCTTTACATGTCTACCCAAATCATCAGATAACTATCGAAAAGTCTTTTACCCACTAACCTTATAACAAGAACTATCACCATGTTGACACATGCATGAAAATTTTCAATGTACTGTCCTAAGTTACTAATACTGCCTAATGTTTTTTTTAATTGCCCAACTTGAACATTCAGTCCAAGGCAAACTTCAGCAACAACCAGGGAGGTCTCAGTAACTTGTAAAGGAATAGTCCTACTTTTGCTAGCAATCTGCTCAACTTACGTAGTCACAACCTAGAGATGCATCATGTAAAGACTGTTTGAAACATTTAAGCAAAAATTTGAATAAGAAATAAGGTGACCTACTAGGAATGGTGGCCCAGAGCATATAAATAAAAACAAATTTCATTATGTGAAGCTCACCACAAAACCTATCATGTACGGGAGCTTGATAGAAAAGAAATATAAATAATATAATCCTATTAGCGGCCTCTATTGGGTAACCCATCCTTATAAAAAGACCTTATACAACAATATCAGCAATTGAAGTTTTTTGAATGAGAGTTGTATGACAAAAGATTGTCACGTATGGTTTGGAAGGCAACATAGATTGACCCCTATCTATCTTCAACATGCATGGCCCAAGAATGACCATGCATAGATTACCTTTATTTGTGTGGTTTGTATTAGTGACAACATTCTTACTTTTACTATCTCTTCCAGTATTGCCAGTTGTATTTGCGCCTGACAAGGTGGCGATGCGTTGGTCAAATTTGACTATATGTTGGGAACTTTGCAAAGACGATCAGCAGGGAACGAACCATGATAATTCACCCTCAGAGACTATATGCTAAATATCTCTAGCCAAACCTACATTCGTGCCTTTGCCATCTGGCCAAATAAAAGGTTGGTACTTATTTTATTTGGCCGGCTTGATTTGGAGTGATGGCCGCATGATCATATATTTTGCAAATAATTCAATAGGAATTTCAGGACTCCTAACTTGGGAATTGCTGGACAAAATAACATGTAGCCATTGTGACTAATCACTGAAAATACTATAAAGGTGATGGCGGCTTCTCCTAGTTCAAACCATGGTGAGTCTTGTGAGTCCGTGTATGCCTGTGGCTTGTCCGTGCATCAAAAGTGCCCCAATTACACATTAAACAACTTGTTGTTTGGTTTTTGCAAGTCTGTTTGAATAATGGATTCACTTGTCATTCAACTTATTTCCCATCCATGAGCTCTAGGACGCCCCTCTACCCCTGAAATGTTGTAAGCTAAGGAACGTACCCTGATTCCTTCTTCTTTTATTATTTTTTCTTTTGAACTTGCATTTGAGTCTTTCCAGGAGTGTGAAGGGCGCGTGAACATGGCTTTCAAATATAATCAAGTAAACAAAAAAAGTCTGGGAATGCATGACATAATTAGGAACATTCAAGACCCCCTTGAATACATTCCAAGCTCTAAAGTTGAATCCCAATATATTTGGGGCTTGAGGTCTAAAAGATCAAAGTTCATTTGAATCAAATGATATTTATACCACTGGAAACATTTCTTAAAAATTACAAAGTGGTGAGCTAAAATTGTAAAATTAGATTTAGTGGTTCAAAGTTATAATCATTTGAAGAATTGTGATGGAAGGGGAAAATTCAATTCATGTTCATTCAATATGTGAATTGGAGAAACCAATGATGTTGGATTGAATACCCTGGTATGAAGTTAAAAAATTTGGTTTGGTTACAAGATAGAACATTAGATTGTCCTAATTGGACACAATTATAGAACATTATGACTTACCAAGTTTTTAGGAACTAAAATTTGGAAATTTCAAACTCCCATTTTGGTGACCTTTGGAAATAAAACATTGGCATGTCACTCCCAAAGGTGAGCTTCAAGGTACATCATAAAAGAAGTAATATTCCCTTGAAAGAGTTTGGGCCATGGTGAATCTTTGGAATCAATGTGACTGGCGACCTACTGGGGCTAACTGTTAAGTTAGAACGGACTCAGATTCTCTGGTTCTCTAGGCGCCCTCATTCAATGTTGAGTTGATGTTGTTGAGAATAATCCAACCATACTAAAAAAACATCCGCCCTTAATGGAGTAGGCTTGGACCTAAAGAAAAAAAGGGAAAACCAACGTTCCTTCCTTTTGAAGGTGAGTCTGAACTACAACAAAATAGAAATGCACACCCATCCTCCCTTGATGGAATGAGTTCGGATCTATAGATAATAAAATATAAAACCCTTCCTTCCTCTTCCAACGGAATGGATTTGGACTACTTAAGAAGATAGAAAACCATGGAAAACAATGGGAAGTAGTAAAAAACCAACATCCGCCCCAATTGGTTTGGATCAAAAGATCGGAACATGATATATAAGGAAAAAGTAACCTAGAGTTACCCACTTAGAATCCTACCCACCCTACTAATGGATGGTGAACCTTCCCTTAGCGATTCAACCCACTCTATTACATAGGACCAATTCCAACAAAGGTTGCAACTTCAACTTCCCAATTAAATCCCATCTTTGATGTTAACCCCCCAAATTGGTTTAACTAAAACTTGAGATTTGAAGAGAATGCCCCACATGAAATGACTCATGAAGATTTTTTTTGTTTAATCTATCCCATCAGAACAATTCCCTTGTTGCTCTCCGCCTATGCCTTGAGCGTTAAATTCTCATTAACCCTTCATTGACAACTACAAGTTGAAAATTAATTGAAGATCAAGAGTTCTAGGCCCAGACAAGGACACGCCATAATAATTCGTCACCTTGAGATGCTTAGACCTGCACACATCACACCTTGTATTCCTTGCAACGACCCCCATTAGTGCGGGTTGGGAAGTCTGATCCATCCAAATTTTGTAATTGGACAAAATTGTTAGGAAAAACCTCTTTAATGATGAATGGTCCTAACCATAATGCGTCAAACTTGCCCAGGAACTCAAGCTTCCTAGCATCTTGTAACATCACTAACATGCCAGGAGTAAGAGTTCGAGACTTGTGTTTTTTTATCAAATTGAACCTTGCGCCTCCGTTGCATAGTCTCAATGTGTTGGGCACTCAACTGCCTAGCTTCATTTAGCCCTTCTAGTCGTTCCAACCTATCCTTCAAGGACTGTGACTCGTCCAACCTCTCATTAATAGCAATACGAAGAGAAGGAATCTCAAACTCGATAGGTAAGATGGCCTCAATGCCATAGACCAAGGAAAAAGGTGTGGCATGCGTGGTAACCTTATAGGTGGTCCTATAGGCCCATAAAGCTGCTGTTAGTTTTGAATCCCAATCCTTCTTAGAATCGTGAACTGTCTTACGCAAAATACGAACCAAGGTTTGGTTCACACGCTCAGTTTGACCATTTCTTTGAGGGTGGTAGGGTGTGGTTTTCCGATGGTTGATTTGGAATAGACTTGCCATGTTTTCAATTGCCTCATTCAAAAAATATTTACCTCTATCACTTATGAGGATCTTGGGACAGCCAAATCTCGTGACGACATTCTCATACAAAAATGTGGCAGTGGCTTTAGCATCATCAACTTTGACTGCCTTGGCTTTTGCCCATTTTGTGGGATATTCTGTGGCTACAATGATGTACTTCATCCCTCTAGATGAGCTAGGATAGACCTGACCAATGAAATCAATGCCCCATTTCTCAAAGGGCACCAATGGTAAGGACGGGTGTAATGGTAAATCCATATGAAGGTCATTGCGTGCATAACGTTGGCAAGCATCACAACATTGGGCATGTGTATGGGCATCAGCAAACATAGTTGGCCAAAAGTAGCCAGAGCGTAAGGCTTTTTATGCCGTCAATCTCCCAGAGAAATGGCCACCACAAACACTATCATGGCAAGGTTCCAAAATGGAAGGAACCTCTTGGTAAGTCACGCATCGTCGAAGGATTCCATCAGCACTCCTTCGATAAAGGCGACCAGATATTAAAGCATAGTGTTTACTGTTCACACGAATCTTACAACGTTCATTTTTGGACAACACCAAAGGCATTTGGTGGGTGCTCAAAAATTCTGCAATATGGTTATACCATGTAGGCACCACATCAATTGCAAACAAACTTGCATCAGGAAGATCATCTTCCAAGGGTAAAGAACCTAGGTCCTTTGAAATTCTGGACAAATGATCAACTTGTTTGTGCATGCGACCTGGTTTGTACTCCACTGTATAATCGAATTCTTCCAGAAGAAGGATCCAACGAGCTAACCTACCACTAAGGTCAGGTTTGTTCACCAAGTACCTCAAGGCCATGTGGTCGACGAAAAAGACCACAGGATTCAACAATAAGTAATGCCGGAATTTTTTGACACTAAAAACCATGGCCAAACATTCACGTTCAGTGGTGGAGTAGTTTCGTTCAGCGGCAGTTAATTGCCTGCTAGCGAAAGCAATAGGGTGGATCTTTTGGTTTTCACCAATAGGTTGACATAATGCACTACCTACTGCAACTTCTGAAGCATCACAATAAACATGGAATGGTAGATCCCAATTTGGGGGTAGGAGACAAGGATACGTGGTCAATTTGGCCTTTAAAGCATCAAAACCTTCCTGACATTGAGGGGTCCAATTGTAAGGGGTGCCCTTTTTTGTGAGGTTGGTTAGTGGAATGGCGGTCGTTGCATAATCATGCATGATATCCCTATACCACCCAAAATGACCTAAGACCCTTTGCACTCCCTTGACATCGCTAGGGGGTTGAAGGTTGACAATGACATCAATTTTTTCAAGGTCTGGCTCCTTACCTTTCTGAGACACCACATGACCAAGTAAAACCCCACGTTCCACCGCTAGATATATCTTTTCTGGATTCAAGGCTATGCCATAGCGACGACATCGCTCAAAACATGCCTTTAACATGACCATGTGGTCAATCTTGGAAGTTTGTGTGCTAAAATCATCAATGAAAATTGACATAGACTTGTGCAAAAGATCAGAGAATGCATGAGTCATAACCCTCTGGAATGCAGCTGGTGCATTACACAACCCAAAAGGCATCACTACATAGATAAATGTGCCCCATGGGGTGGTAAACCCAGTCTTATGGTAGTCCTCTGGAGCAACAGACACTTGGTTATACCCCGAATATCCATCCATGAAGGTGTAAAGTTCATGACCTGCCACTTCATCCAATATGGTATTGACGAATGGAAGGGGAAAATGGTCTTTTTGAGTGTTTTTGTTCAAAGCCCGATAATCGATGCACACTCGTAGTTTCCCATTTTTCTTCTTCACCAATACCATAGGAGAAACCCAATCAGTAATTTCCACTGGCTTAATAAAACCAGCTTCCAACAACTTTTCCAACTCCGCCTTGACCACTAATTGTAATCGAGGGTTCATACGACGTTCCTTTTGACGAATTGGTCTAGCACCTGGAATAAGGGGAATGGTGTGTTGAGCAATTTTTGGTGGAATTCCTTTGAGGTCTTTATATGACCAAGCAAAGATGTCACGATATTCCATCACAAGGTTTTTATATTGTGTGGTTTCTTCTGCAGACAATTGTGAACCGACCTTAATAAATCGAGGTTCTTCTCTTGGATATGAGACATCCACCTTCTTCCAATCTACCTCCCGCACATGAATGGGGTTAGTAGGACCATGATACCAATCATTTGGTACAGGGGGGTAAATAGGAAGGTTGTAACCGACTTCAATGCCGGAAGATGTTCGTCTAAAATGCAAAGGATCTGGTAAGATGTCCTCTTCTTTCATCAATGTTTCGAGATCCTCAATTTGTGTGCCATCCATTTCTAGATGACATACATCTTCGTAGGTAATGTCATCGACCAAGGTAGCAAGGTCTATAAAAGGTTCATTGGATTCGTTAATGAAAAATTCAATAATACAATGAATTGAAGCCTCATGGTCAGAAGTTGGATGGTTTGCCAACCATGTGGTGAATTCACCATCATCTGTCCAATCATATAACCCGGGGCCCATACATCTCAAGGGACCGATGTCCACTTTTTGTGGGGTTTCTTTGTATGAAGGTTGGACATAACCTGCTGACGTGACCTTGGGGTTGACACTTTTGTTGTTGTCATTATTGGATATGACACCCTTTTTTTTCCCTAACCCCAAAACCAAGGATCGTTTAGGTTTGATGGTCACAGTTGTACGATTGGTTGGGGGGCCAAAAGTGATATAAGGATTATCAAAAGACTAGTTGGTTGTAGCTTCAGCTAGTTGCAACCAAGTTCGACCCAACAACAAAGAATAAGCATTAATTTCTGTCTGAAGGCGAATCACGTGGAAGGTAAGATTATACTCTTCGTCGCCAATGCAAACCTTGCAATTTGCAATCTGACCAATTGGGATATGCCCACTTTGATCTGCCATGTTCACCACATAGGGTGAAGGGCCAGTGATTTTGAGGCCTAGTTTTTCCATAGTGGATAGAGGCATAATGTTTAATCCACTTCCCCCATCCACCAATGCATTGGGGATGATTTTGTCCATGATTCCAACTTCAAGTTCAATAGGACCAACATCAAAAGGAGTAGAAGCTGCAACTTCTGCAGCGGTTTCCACTTTTCTAGGCTTCCTAGTCAGTGTAGCTCCTTCTTTAAATTCCTTCCTAATGGAGGGAGCCACCTGGATGAGTTGTGCAATGGATATGTTGGCCTTGGTATTGCACAAATCAGCCCATAGGTCGTAAGGTTCTGTTGGGTTATGACTTCGTGCATGAATGATTCTTGGTACATGTGTCATTCCACTCCCTAGCTTTTCATCTCTTACGAACTGGAAGACCTCATCATCAGTAAGCTCTACAGGTGGAGGTTCATTCCCTTTGGCCTTAGCCTTCTTAACATTTTTCCTTGCTTCCTTGAGCACTTCGTCAAGCTCTGAAAAGTGAGGAGAATCCTCAGATGGTACATTCGAAGATTCTTCTAAAATAGGCATGGCCAAGGTCTTAGCCCTAGTTGTGACTGCTAAGGTTGGGGCTTCTAAAGTTATCCTTCCCTTATTTTCCTTGATTTCTGAGGTTTGAACTAGGTTAGACTGCTGAGTAACATATTCTTGATTCACAGTTGATGGATCAGCTTGATTGGAGTCCACCAACCTAACATCTTGGGTGCCTGGATATGATTGCATTGGCCTTACATTTTGGTTTTGTCCATGATTTTGCAATGGGGCCAAATCAATCACACCTTGTCTGGTTTGGACAGTTGTGGGAGGATGATGAGTTTGTCTATGGTTGTGATGATCATAGAATAAACTCGGGGGGTTGGGATCCATAGAAGGTACATTAAGCTTAGCACCTTGCACATTGTTCCTAGCCTGTTGTTGGTAGTTTCCTGGAGGAGGGTTCAATGGTATGACCTTGTCTGGATTACGACAACGATCTGTAGGATGAGTGCCACCACAATTAGAACATTTGATTCCCAACTCTACCCAACAAGTGCCTGGAGCATGTCTACCCCCACAAGTGCGACAGGCTGGAAATTTTTGCCTAGCTTGGAAATTACCTTGAGGCGGGTTCATGGGTTGACCAACATGATGAGGTGGCCTATAAGGTGGAACTTGGGGTTGTACCATCATTGTGCAGAACTGGGCTGTGTGCCCAATTTGTCTACATGTAGTGCACCACATCCCAGAGGGATGCATACCTGACTCATGTGGCGGTGGCCTAAGGTTAGGGTCTTGATTTTTGACAAGACAAGACATCTGCTCGCTCATGGCTTGCAAAGCCTTCATGATCTCACCTTTGAATCCCTCATTAGTTTCCTTTAATTCTGACTGAAATTCCTCAAACTGGGCCTCCATTAATGGTGGGTTAGTACCACTGGATTCCGATGGGGGCATTATTGCTAGAGGCATTGGTGTTAAGATAGTCTGGATTGGGGGTTTCATGACCAATGGCTCAGGTTGCAATTTGATCTGAGATTCCATAGGTCGGTGGTATAATGGGATGAACTCAGGAATCGAGTTTTCTTCACGCCTCCACATGCGTTCATTCTCTCGATCTATGATTTTTACCTCTAATGCTGCAGTGATAGCATCGTTCAAGGTAGTGGGGCGACAATTCAAAATATCTCGAATGGTTGAGTTTTTGTTAAACCCTTGAATGAAATAATGCCTTATGGTGTCATCCGTGAGCATTTGGCCCACAAACCTAGTGCAAACCACCCTAAAGCGTCGAACATAGGAAGTTATGTCTTCACTAGCACCTTGTCTGATATTTGACAAGGCCATTAGGGCATTTTGTTGTCCTACTTCAAGGCGGAATTGCCGTAGGAAAGCTGCTTGGAGTTCTTGCCATGAAGCAAAAGTTCCAGCATTATGCGACCTATACCAAGCATACGCGGAACCATCTAAAGTGGTGGGGAACCACACTAGGTAGTAGTTAGGATCCATGACCAAGCTCGTAATGAGCACTTCCACGAATCGTTCTACATGTGCCGCTGGGTCTTCGTTCCGAGTTCCTGTAAATTTAGGTAAATTTACAGGCATGGTAACTGGCATTAATCCTTGCGGGATAATGATGGGTAACCCCCTTGGCAACATCATGGGATCTATAACTGGATTAGGAGGTGGTGGTGGATTCACGATGGGAGGTGGTAGATTAATTACCGGTGGTGGGTTAATCACTGGTGGAGGTGGTGGGTTTGGCTGATTAACAGCTGATTGAGAAGCCATGTTGTTTGACAACGTTGGACTAATCAAACCTTGGAAATCTAATGGATTTTGATGATCTATTTGATTAGTGTCTAAACTCTGGAACTTTAAAAGTTTCTTTTGTAACCTAGTTTGAACGGGCATCTAAATAATCAAGTTTAAATCTAGGAACAGAACCAACACATTCCTATTTAAGACAACTAGACTTGATGGGACACGGGATTATGGGCAACTTGTGTGTTCAACCTAGAACCAGAAAAACTTCTGTAGATTATTGGGCCATCACTCCAATAACCCCATGGTCCAACAACAAAACATGGTTGTGCCGGTCATCAACCCGACTTCACCAAACATTACTTAGGTCATGTTGGTCATCAACCCAACTTCACCAACAAAAACATCTATGGAAATTCAAAGCAACTACCACAACACTCAAGGATTTCCCAAACAACAATCCAATAGAGTGGGAAAATTTCCTTGGCATTCAATTGAACCCAATTGAATTACAAGAAGGAGAAAAGGCAGGAGTGTTTAGATCATACTTATAGGCAGCAAGCCTAGCCGCGTTCCCTCTTTTGTTTTCCACCTAAAATTCAAATGCAAAGAAAAGGAAGCAAAATAACTTACTTGTAACTATATTCGTGATGAACTTGTGCCAAGTCAATGCTCCATCCATACTCCGGTATTCATCATTAAAACCCATGCCAAAAAATCATAAGCTTGCAAAAGAACCACCACCAACTTAGTAATACCACATTATTTCTTGTTAGAACAACATTCCACCTCCCGGCAGACGCACCAAAAATGTGAGGATTATTTGCACACCTTCACCATTAAGATATGCATTCACATAAAAACCGGTTGGAAATGGAACTACTATGTGGTTGTGCTCTAACAAGTAAGTGGTTCAAGTACGTAATGAATTCACTAATGATCTAACGCGTTGTGTCCAAGTTGAAGATACAAAGATAATGTGAGAGAATCGAAACTTACCATGATGGGATATGAAGGAGCCATATATGGGTGTTCAATTCCATGTCGTGCTTGATGGTTGGAACCGTCTGTTTCGTTTGTCATGACATCTACAACAACCTTTTAATCTACATGCATTGAAGTTTGGAAAGCTAATAATAAAGAAGACATGTGACAACATCTCCTAAGTTTTTATTTTATTTCATTTCTTTGATGAAGAGTTAAACCTTGGAACTAGAAACCACTTGCTTAGGTTAAGGAAAAAAACAACCAATTCGACCCCCTTCACTTCTAACCAGTGCAGCTCCCTTACAGCAAAACCAATGGTGCTGAAATTTGGGGAGAAGCTTTTACACCTTCCAAATTAAGACTGATCTAATTTTGACGCAAATCCAACGGTGGATTTGTGAGAAACAATTAATCAACCAAAAGTCCAGAGGCTTCACCATGGAAATCCTTCCATGAAACCCTCTTCAACACCCTCTACTTCCAACACCTGCAACTCCCTCACAAAAGGTCCGATCGAGCTGAGTTTTAAGGAGGGCCTTCTACACCTTCCAGACTAAGACTGATCTAATTTTGACGCAAATCCAACAGTGGATTTGTGAGAAACAATTAATCAATCAAAAGTCCAGAGGCTTCGCAACAAATACTTGTTACACAAGTTCTTTTTCATGCCTAATTCTTACACACACTCCTTCTATGCTTGATTCTTGCACACATTCCTTCTATGCTTGATTCTTGCACACATAAGAACTAATAACCAAACTTCCTCACCCTCCTCCTCCTCCTTCTTACTTTTTTGCATACACACTGACGCGCTCCCAAGTTCCTTGTAGACCCACTTGAGGGTCAAGGTATGCGGCAATGCGGAAGGAGTTGGAACTTGGAGCCGCTCCCTAACTCACAACACTTGGAGGGGTAGAGGGGCGTGTTGGAGCTCCGGGATGGGACTAGGAAGATGTGACAAGCTTATTCACTCACACGGGCCTGCACACAACCCACACAAAGTGGTTAGTGCATAGTTAGAGCACCTTTGGTGCTAGGACGAGCCACGGGCAACACGGACACACAAGACTCACCACGGCCCGGACTTGGGGGAAGCCACCACCTTCCCCCTTATAGTATACTCTGCAGCTCTCCACGGAGGTGGCATCCAAATGGCCATTTTTCCCGGGACTCCCGCGTGGGAGTCCCGAAATCGTCCCGGGTTGGAGTCCCGGGACTTTGGACGCCTATATCTCCCGACTTCAGAGTCCGATCGCGACGCGGTCTGAAGCAAAGTTGTAGCCCTCCTCGAGAGCTTTCCAACGCCGTGTCGCACTCTCAAATCGGATCTCGGCAAGACCTCGATTCCCGACTTTTAGTGGCAGTTTGACTCCCGGCCCTTCTTTTGCCCATAACTTGCCTTTTAGATGTCCGAATGAGCAATGCGAGCCCATTTTAGACATCTACGTTTCAAGAGCTTTCCAACGGTACCAAGAGCGCAACTATCCATTGAGATTTGACCCTTCAACTCGCACTCTGAAGTTTCGGGAGTCCACCGGGACTCCCTCTCCCAAAATGGGAGTTGCCTTGGGAGTGTGAGTGCGCACTCCTTCACACTCCCTCGCACTTCCTTAGACTCCCGGGAGTATGTGATGACTCTCGGGCTTCCTCTTGGCCCGCACCCTCCCAATGCCTTTGCCTTTGCTCCCGGGCTTCCTTCCTTTGGACTCCCGGGCTTCTTTCTTTTGGACTTTCGGGCTTCCTTCTTTTGAACTCCCGGGCTTCTTTCCTCTTGACTCCCGCAACCTTGCAACCCCTTGCCTTGGTCGCGAGCCCAAAGCTAGGGTTGCGACACACACAATGCCCTCTTCCTTGGTGAGCCTCCATGACCCCTTGAGCTTGTTTCCCTTGTCCAATGGAAGCCTCGAAATCCCTTGCACCAATCAATGGCCTCCTCATCCTTCAAAGGGCCAATGAGAATTTGGAGATGAATTGCCATCCAATTGAGTTTAGGATGAGAATCTTTGGGCCCAATGAAACATAAGAAATATTTCATCCTCTAATCAAAGAGGGTGACAATCCCCATGACTAATGGGATTGGAGGATTCATCTTTCCCCTTATCTTGGATATCTTGATGAGGTCTCTTGAGCTTGATCCTTATCTTTTTCGTCCGTTGACCCTCACAAACCTTCGCCTACCCTAATTTGTTAAATAAAAAGCCTTGACCCTTCCGAATGCAAGTATAGCATTGTTTCTCATACCCTCTTGGTTTTGTTGATGCAGGTGAGCACGAGTCATGGCGGATGATGTCGCCACGCCTTCGAATCCTCCGATCGCACTTGTACAACAAGAAGAGCTTGAAGAAGTACCGCTCGATTTGGATGTTTCTCAACGGCCGCGCGAAGAAGAACCGCCCAGGAGAGTGGTGCGCACTCGAGTTGCTCGTTCAGTATGGGATCGTCGACTGTCTCCTAACCCACACGCCTTACCAATTTACCTAGAGTTTGTTCCTGCTCGTGGAGCCGCACCAGAAAGGTTTGAAGAGTGTCAGTGCGAAGATGATGATGTCCGTCTTCACTGTCGAACGTGGGTTCCCGGTGACGGCCATTATGGTTGGCTACGAGGCCCGATCAACCCACTTCCCCTGGAGCATCGAGCCGAGTACCTCACTCGCACCATTCGTCGCATCCTAGAATTTTTACAACTATGATCTATCCTTTTAGTCAGTTCTTCAATTGTAATTCACTTGAGGCTACTCAGGCGGAACTGTTGCTACTTAAGTTGATTTTGATTTTATTTCAAAGTCTGGTAGAAGTGAAACTAAATAAAGATGTATTAGGACTACATCGTAAAAATCCTACAAGTACATCATTAGTGCTTGAAGATCATTCTACAGACTACTCAACTTTGTCATGCGAAATATTGTTAATTATGGGCTTGTATTCCCTATATATCAATAAATCACATCTAATTCTACATCCCTTTCCCCTTCTCTACAAACTAAAAAGGATAATATACCTTAAAAGGTTTAGTAGGTCCTAAACTAATTAAACGTTACATCCACTGAAATAAAGAATTACTCTATGCCTAGAAATATCACAAAAACTAATTCAACTCTTTAATAATCACTACTTGAAGGTTTATAAACATTCAAATCATTAGTACTAAGGAAATTTAAGGACTAAAGCATAACTAATTGTTGAGCTATAATCAATGGCTCACAGTGACCTTGTGGAATTTATTTGGTTCAAAATTATAGTAACCACCTCTTTTTGTATAGATTATGATGACTAAAAGTTTGATTAGAAAGGTCAACATGTCTTAATATTTCTTTGGAAGCTCTCACCCATTTTCCTAATTGTATAAAACTAAATTTTGTGCCTTGGGTTTTTTCATTTCAAAATTAATATTGGAATAAGAGACTTCAATTACCATCAATATAACCTAAGGTGTATGGATGAACTTCATCCATGAACAAGAAACTAAATTACATAAATTGTCTTATTTTTATAATTAGTCATAATATATGTTTAATGACCTATGTTGGGGTTGATTACAAGATGTCATTTGTTAAACTTTCTTCATGGTATAAAATATGAACATATTATTGACAAAGCTCAAATGTTTCATTAAAATTGTTAATATGAGTATGAAAATTCAACAAGCATGAATAATTTGACATGCCAAGGAATATGAACAATACATACATAACATTAAGGCCAGAATTAAAAAAGATGTAGTGGGATGTAAACACAAGAAAATGAATGTGTTTTCCCTATAATTGACTCCCCAAATAATAAATGATGACAAGTAAGAATTGAAAAAGTGACAAGGCTTGTGGAGTTGATGCAAAAATTAAAACTTAATTCATCATGAAATATGATGGTCTACATACATTGGCATTTCATTAAAAAAAACAAAAGGACCTTGTTTATCATGCCTATCATGTTAACAACGATAGAAAAAAAACATTAATATAAAAATTGGTAGGATGTCATCAATTTTATGCTTTGAGTGGCAGTATTATAAAATTTTATTAATAGTATCCATTTTTTAAAAATGGTTTTAACAAAAAAAATTATTATGAATGAAAATCCTTAAAACTTGAAACACAAATTTTTTTGGGTTGTCATTCGTAATGGTGGTCCTTTTGAGTAACATGGTTGCAAAAGGCTAAAATAATTCATGAAATGTTGACACAAACCATTAAAAATCATTACTTTCATCATTTCAAAAAAATACTATAATTGTTCATTTCAATAAACAATTAAAAAAATTTATCAATTTTGTGGAAAGTGCAATTTTTCTTATCTTCTTAAATAAAATCATGTATGATATTTGTATAAGATGAAAAATCAATGAAAAAAAAAAACATGCAATTATCCATGTATTCGTAAAATAAATCATTCATTGGATAATGCAAACAATTGGTGAAATGTTTATAAAGCAAAATTGAATTTTATCTTAAGAAAATACCTTATGATTAGAATAAATGATGACATGGTTGATGAGGGACCTAATGGTTTTCATTTGTTCATGAAGATGAAAATAAATAAATCAATCAAAAGAAGATGAAAATGAAAGACTAGAAAAACACATTTAGTTTTGTGATTATTTAAAGCTTTAGTAGACATATATGAAACTGTAACCAAACAAGGGGTGACCACACAAATTTGTCCTATAACTGTGCATTTTATGTGAATTCCAAAGTGACTGATCAGAACTAATCCAACCGCCTCATTGATGAGGGCGGCGGATCTTATCTTCTTTAGAAGAAGGGTTTGCTTTGATTGTGCATGGGATGCATGGGGAAGTAGCTATTTGGCTGTTTTTGGGATGGGATAGCAGGGAGATGAGGGCAGGATTGATGGAGTGAATGTGGCGTTGCATTGATGAGTGATGGAGGAGAATGTGGTAGCGAGGAAATCTGAAACAAGACAGGCTTGTAGAGGAAGCTAGTGCGGGAAACGGGCGAGTGTGCAAGGACGGAACGGAGAAATAAGAGGATGGGGTGCGGGGTCTGAAAGAAAAGGAACAGAAGTTAGAAGTATAGGAGCAGAGGAGATGGGAGGATAGCTAGCAAGACAAAGAGAAAGGGAGACATGTTTTTTGTGGCTGTTAGAGGAGATCCAACGGAGAAGAGAGTGAGAGTTCTATTTGGTGATGAATGGATAGAGCTGTGGAGGTCTTTGTAGTGTAGGAGAACATGAATCTTCAGTTCTGTGTTTTTTTTTTGTCAAGAAGAGCTTGGCTGATCATTGAGTTTTGTCCGTTGCGCCAGTGTCTAGCCAAGTAGAAGCTGCTCGATTTATGATGATCATAAGAATAGAGGAAGCTTGTGCTGTCGGAGACTTTGAAAATCATGAAATATGAACTTTTGATTTGTGGAATTCAGTTTTGTTGATTTATGTGTACAGTGGTTATGTTTGTGGAGATCCAGTAGAGAAATCTTGCATCGATGTTGAGAGCTCTTCATTTAGAGTTTGGTAAAGTTAGTAGACAGTGGATTCGGGTGTAGATCATAATCATTGGTCGTGTTGTGTATTTGATAGACGGTCAGCCTGCAGCATTAATCGAAAGATAAGGCTAGAGCCGAGGGGTTTGATTGTTGTTTTTGGGCCTCTCCTTTTTGGTGACAAAACCATTGTTGGGTGATTATAACATTTGACATGCTCTAAATTTGTCCAACTATTTCAGAAAAACTAGAACTGGCTCATGCACACTATGAGGCCAGTACTATGAGGCCTCCATCACGTTCAAGGCCTCAACCTCCACCAATTGCACCAACCAGATCATCACTTTCTTCTTCGAAAGCTAAAGTGGTGCACTTAGCTACACCCATCCTACCTTCTTGCAACTATTGTGGCAATCTTGCCCACAAAGCTAGTGAGTGTAACATTCTTTCTGAGGATCTCTTTTATGATTATTGTGGGAAAGAGGGACATTAGGAAGCTGTTTGTTTTGCCAAGTTCCCAAAACAGAAGTAACTGGGATTACCATGGCAAAATCTGCTAGCATTTTCCATTGCCCCTCAACCAAAAGCCAAGGCACTTCAGCCTTCCACTCATGCTTTGCCCACCAAGGGTAATTTTAGTAAGAATGCTAAGAAGAAGGAGCATAATGCTGACAAAAGGGAGGTGCTTCCAGCCCATGCCATTCAAGTTCAAACTTTGCAAAATGAACTCGAATCATTGAGGGCCCAACTTGCTAATCTAAAAAACAAGTCTTCCCAACTAGCTAGTCATGCCCAACCTGTACAAGGTTGAGGATCAGGGAGGGACCTCCTAGGTCGTTCTATGGCCTTTCACATGATGCCATGGTTGGGGAGTATGTGCTTCTTAGTGCACACAATTCTGGTTTTACACCAGAATTTGCATCTTCTTTTTGCCCTT
This sequence comes from Sphagnum contortum, assembly GCA_963920785.1. Classification (NCBI taxonomy): domain Eukaryota; kingdom Viridiplantae; phylum Streptophyta; class Sphagnopsida; order Sphagnales; family Sphagnaceae; genus Sphagnum; species Sphagnum contortum. The sequence continues at coordinate 1,107,443 of OY987286.1, forward strand.
CCTACTTTGTAGCACAACAGGCTAGTGTGGCACCTAGAGTTTTTGCCATTAGGCATGTAATTCAAATTGATGGACTCGCATATGGTCCAAGTCCTATTACCAGGGCTAGAGGAGTTCGAGCAATCATGCCATAATTTTTTTGTCCTTTCAACATGGAAGAGAAACACACCTTGTTGGCAAGGGGGGAGGAAACGACTACACTAGAAGCTGCTTGGGCATCAAATCCTCGTATCCTAGGAATACGTGTACATCAGGAAAACACACAATTTTCCATTGATCAACTTATGGAGTGCCAACTTCAAATGCATGAAGTGGCTTGAAAGCTTGTGAGTACACTGTTGTTTAGTTTTCAAGATTTGTAACTAAGCACTAAGGACATAATTGCAGTACTAAAGGATACCTTAGACACTACATTAGGTCCTCTACCAATCTCGAATCCACATGCTACAGGGCTTCCATCTAACACCTTGGAGAGACATTTGATTGGTTCACTTCTAAAGGAGGTACTTGCGGAGAGTTCGGATTTGATTGCATTTAACTTCAATGAAGGCACATATTAGGAGCTTTGCTTGCAGGTCATATGTTTAGTCACTAGTGCCACCAATTACGATGTGTTCATTGGGCAAGAGGCCTTATTTCCACTAGGTTTCGCAATTGATAATTGGTTCGAGTATGCGTACTACCGAGTGGATTAGGAGACTAATGGCCACCACTTGGGATACATACCCCTTGATTTACATGGGAACCATAGTCCTATGGCTCACCACTGTATGCTCAAGGAAACACACACCATTTCCTACATCGAACAAGCTAGCCATGAGTGGATAGAGGGAGCTGAAGAGGAGACAACTTACGCCCAAGCTCCTGAAAGCTTAAGGGTCGTTCCTACTGACATTCAACATGGGACCAAAAGTTTTACAGAAGTTCATAGCAGCCCACAAGGCTTTGTTTAGTTTTGAAAACATGGAGACCCATGGCGAACCGATTAAGCTAATACTTCGATTGTTGATCACCTGGACACCACCTAAGGAGGGAATTACATTAGTAGAGCTCTTTGGTGGTATTGGTACAGGTCTCGAAGCCCTACTACAGTCAGGGATGGTGGTTCAGAGGTGTTTCTAAGTAGATATTGATCCTATTGCAAGGCAAGTGGTGGCATTGAGAATGATGGAACTCACAACCAGATTTCCACAATAGTTTACATCCACCGCATGGAAGGTTAGTTTCATTTTTTTGCCCTTTGACATACAATTAATTTAGAAGAATCATATGGAATTGCTTGGCCCCGTGGACCTCATCATTTTAAGTTGGAATGCAAGTCGACGCTCGATATCACCAGTTCCTGGTATCACTGCAATTGTGCGTCGCGTCAAGTCCAGCGCTGCCATCACTCCTTCCAAAACTTAATACTACCAAAACCCAAACCAACCAGAAAACAAAGACCCAACCAAGAAAAATTTAAACAATGATCAAATGAAAGAAGCAGAGCAATAGGAGAGACGTTGGATTGTTGAAGCTTGTTCTACAAAATCTGATCTTAAATATTGTCGAACACAAAAGAGGGTTTTATCGCGGCGAGTCGCGGAGCAACGACAGAAGTTTGCTGCGAAGCTTCCCGTTGCTAGCAGGGACGATATTCCGCCCACATTCAGCCCTCTGTGAGGCTGTAGAATCAGCCACTGTAACAGATTCTTCGACGTACTACTGCGGTTTCTTTTTTCTTCACATTCGATAAGCAAATGAGAGACCTTTTAACTGCAACTTACTTTGTTGAATCAGCTACTTTATAGCCGATTCCAAAAAGTAGAATCGGCTACAAAGTACAATTCTCAGTGTCAGTGTCCTATTCTGACGCCTTTTTCCGTGGTGAGCCAGGTTGTCATCAGCTTGTTCCAATTTTCTTGAAGTCAGTTTCAGTTTGTAATGTGAATTGACGGTGGAGAACGCCCTTGAGATGTGAATGAAGGGTGGGGAAAACCAACCCATTCTACTCTGGAATATGGGCCCTATGCGTGTAGAACCTGCTACCACCTAATATAATGAATGAATGGCAGTTAGTTCATGGCGACTGGGCTGTTTTACTCCCACGGGGCCTGCTGTTGCTGCTCCTGCATTCCTTGGTGGAACAGGCCTTACTGGGCCATTCCATAGTACATCACGAACATTCCGCAATAATCTCCAAGGGGAACAATTTTCGTCACATGGAATTTATGTCCAGGTGCAATGCATCCGTATTCCTCTTCATTACCTATGTACTTGATGAATGATATTGGATGGGACCCAATCAAGGATATCAAAACTTTTGATGAATTTTATGTTTCCAAAAAATTAGCAATATTAATTGAATTAGTATACTTGGAAAACCAAAAAATAATAAATTAATATACCACATTAATTCTCATTTTTTGGGTTTAAAATTTGCAAAATTTTATTTGAAAAATCAAACACTAGACCTAAGCCTTTTGTCTTTTTTTAAAATTTTCACAAATTAGTGAATTTCTCCTCAAATTTTCCATTCTACATTGAAAATATATGTTTTCTTTTAATGTTTTTTCTCCCTTTTTGAAACCACAAAAAATTTGCCAAGATTCATGTCAAAAAAGATCATTGGACCCAAAATGACAACATGCAATACATGGGTTTGACTTGGTCCCTACAAATGGAAAAGCTTGTTATGTTAGTATGCATGTGGTGATGTAAAGATATGTCACATTGGTTTTTTACGTACCAATGTGGCAAAGAACAAAACTAGGTGTGCCTATTCAAGGGGCAAGGTGAAGTATCAACTCCATTGGCACTTCACGTTGTTGGAGTATTGGGGCTTGTTAAAGCATCTCCAATGGCAAATATCCATCAAACTCTCATGCTACTGTTATTTCCAAGTGTTGAATTTATCATTCTAAGGTAGTTTTTTTTTTCAAAATGGAACATTGCATAGCAAATTCACACTCAACAACTTTCAAGGTTATTTGTGCAACCATCACACATATCCATGCCACAAAGGAATTACACACATGCAAAAAACTTTCGTAGGGCACCAACTTAGTTCTACAACCTCACAAAACACAACAAAACAAGAAGCAAATTATGACAATTTGTTAAGTCAATGCAAGTTAACTATCTTCATCAAGTGCATAGTGGAGAAATAACCATTTTCATATTCTCAATCACACATACAACTCAACATTCATACTCATCAAATCATCAATTTGCTTTGGTTCTTATGACATACAAAACTACTAGATGCAAGCACAACGTTACAAAAGGGACATGGTCATCATTGATGGTGTGTACATAAATGATTTTGTAGACACACCAAAAGGCATTTTTTTACGTGAGAAGAAAGTTTATTCTTGGGGTCCAACTTTGATAACAATAACATGGTTGTTGTTGGGGCCAAATAAAAAATGAAAAAATTAATGGACTTGTCATATTGGTGTTAGTGAATAATATATTATGCTTCGGTGGAGATGTTTTTGGTGATTATATTTATCCTACGAAATGTTATATTTGGACTCAGAAAATTGGATTTATGAATTTTCAATGTGAAATATCTATAATGTTTAGACAATATCAAAAAAAAGAACTTGAAGGTATTAGTTTAGGTGTTGATTCACACAAGTTAATATCTTTCAAATGGCTTGATTTATGTTTTCATGGTGCTTTATAAATTTACAAGCACCAAAATCACTTAAAAGTTGTGGGATAGAATTTACAAGCAAACTTTGTTCAAAATCAAATAATGTCTTGTGTCAATGTTTTTTCATAATTTTACAAAATTTGTTGCTCATTTTAAATTTTCAAATGAGTTCCAATTGACAAATTTAGAGCATGTTAAATGTTATAATCACCCAACGATGGTTTCATATATGTCTACTCAAGCTTTAAATAATCACAAAACTAAATGTGTTTTTCTAGTTTTTCATTTTCATCTTCTTTTGATTGATTGATTTATTTTCATCTTCATGAACAAATGAAAACCATTGAGTCCCTCATCAACCATGTCATCATTTATTCTAATCATAAGGTATTTTCTTAAGATAAAATTCAATTTTACTTTACCAATTGTTTGCATTATCCAATGAATGATTTATTTTATGAATACATGGATAATTGCATGGCTTTTTTTTTTCATTGATTTTTCATCTCATACAAATATCAGACATGATTTTATTTAAGATAAGAAAAATTGCACTTTACACAAAATTGATAAATTTGAATTCCATAATATTGAAACGAACAATTAAAGATATATTTTTTGAAATGATGAAACGAATAATTTTTAATGGTTTGTGTCAACATTTGATGAATTATTTTAGCCTTTTGGAACCATCTTATTCAAAAGGACCACCATTATGAATGACAACCCAAAAAAATTTGTGTTTCAAGTTTTAAAGATTTTCATTCATAATAAAAACATTTGTTAATCGTTCCAAATCATTTTTTCAAATGGATATTATTAATAAAAATTTATAATATTGTTGCTCAAAGCATAAAATTGATGACATCCTACCAATTTTTATATTAATGCTTTTCTTCTAACATTATGAACATGATACGATAAACAAGGTCCTTTTGCTCTTTTTGGTGACATGACAATTATGTAGACCATCATATTTCATGATGAATCAAGTTTTAATTTTTGCATTGACTCCACAAGCCTTGTCACTTTTTCAATTCTTACTTGTCATCATTTATCATTTGGGGAATCAATTATTAAGAAAACACATTCATTTTCTTATGTTTACATCCCAATACATCTTTTTAATTTTTGCCTTAATGTTATGTATCAACTGTTCATATTCCTTGGCATGTCAAATTATTCATGTTTGTTGAATTTTCATAGGCGTATTAACAATTTTAATAAAACATTTGAGCTTTGTCAATAATATGGTCATATTTTATACTATGAAGAAAGTTTAACAAATGACATTTTATAATCAACCCCAACATAGGTCATTAAACATATATTATGATTAATTATAAAAATAAAACATTTCAAGTAATTTAGTTGTTTGTTCGTAGATGAAGTTCATCCATCATCGCTTAGATTGTCGTTCATAAAATGAAATCCATACATGAAAGTTGATACACCTTAGGTTATATTGATGGTAATTGAAGTCTCTCATTCCAATATTAATTTTGAAATGCAAAAACCCAAGGCACAAAAACTTAATTTTATACAATTAAGAAAATGGGTGAGAGCTTCCAAAGAAATAATAAGACATGTTGACCTTTCTAATCAAACTTTAGTCACCATAATTGTAGGCCTTGTTGAGATCTTTCCAAGGATATGTGGTACGCCACCTATAAACATTTATTTTAGGGTGATTCTTGACTTTTAATGGGCAAGAGTCAAATTGACACTTTGACTCCCGACCTTTCTAATGGTCATAACTTATGTTTAAAATACTCAAATGGTTCATGCAAACCCATTTCAGACATGTAAGTTTCAAGGTCTTTCTAATGGTGTATGAAAATATTTGATCCAATAAGCTTTAACCCTTAAAATATCTCTTTCAAGATTTAGGAGTCCATAGAGATTCCAATTCCCAAAATGGGAATCCACCTAGGAGTATGTGGGTTCATTCTTTTCACATTCCATGGAGTGCAAATGTGACTTCCAATTTGCACTTTGGACTTACACCCTTCCATGCCTTTGTTTTGGTCGTGAGCCCATAGTTAGGGTTGTGACACATACCAAGATGATCAAATCAAAACTAATGAAAATATCCTTGTAAAATCCTTAATTGGCGAATTTTGAATGCAATGGTAATTATATTTGCCTACAAATGGAAAATGTATGAATTTTAAAACAAAAGAATAATCATGTTGAATGGAAACAACAATTTTCACCCATCAACAACCAAGTGTCCCAAAAAAAAAAAATTCAAAAAAATTCATACCTCATCTTTGGCCTTCAAATTTTACACTCGTGGAAAAACATAAAAATGTAATACATGCATTATATTAATTCAAGATTTTTCACAAAAGAATTAGGGAAACTTCAAATCCTTTTTTGATAAATTATCAAGAAGTTTACTACTAATGCATACCATTTGTCTTTAATTAAATTCAATTGAATTCAATTGAATCTTGTCTAGTTATTGAATTCAAATCTAGTTTAGATTTAATTAATTGAATTCCAATTTCTAAATTGAATTCAAATACATTGAATGGATTCCAATTTCATATATGAATGAATTCGTGTTTTTTACTTCAACAGAATTCATAATTTTTTCTTGCTCCACAATGTATTTGTTGTTTCTTTGTTTTTTCAATCCTTTTAATATTAGCGCAAATTATAGGTAAGATTTATTGCATGTTACATATTACTTCATATCATCATTATCTTTGGTTGAAATTCATCTTTATCAAGGTTATTTCAACTTGTCATGTCATGTCTTTGACATATGAACATGTGTTATACAATTAAACTTCATATAGATATTCTAACATTGTTCAAAAGATTGTTCACAAAAAATTGTATGTCAATGCAAAAGGTGAAAATGTTAAAATAGTTTTTGCATTTAGCATGTGGAAACAACCATGATGGAGTTTGTTTGATATTATGCATGGTATTCAATCTTCTTTTTACTTGTTTTCTTACTTCATAAATCATAAATTGTATAAATTTGTGATTTTTTACAATTATGTAAATGTATGTGAGAATTACATGCACAAATGGCAAGAAAGAAAAAATGTGAAAGCATTTTATGAATTTGGTAATGATCCAATGAAAATGTATTTCAAATACAAAAGAAAAAATGAAGATTGAGCATATAATTGAAGATGTTAGAATCATGTAAATTTTGATTTTTGACAAAACATCACTAGAAGAAAATATGTATTTTTGAGTAGCTTTTGCAACTAAATTTTAGTCGTAAGAGACATTTTACAACTAAAATCCCTTTAGTCGCTTAAGACAAGTCGCATGTGATCAATTAGTCGCAAATGATAAAAAATATTGTATGGAAAAAAAAAAAGTTAACAAATACATTTCATCCTTTGACTCCATTGTATACATATTGTCACATGCAACTAATATGCAACTATTTTGGTTAGAATTTGAAGACAAATGATGTGTTGCCACATGTCTTAATTTTTTTATATTATTATTATTATTTTGAAATAATGTACGATGTTTGATTAGAATACTTAAATCTTATATTATGACACGTAGCCCAATGTAAGTATGCCATGTGACATTAAAATATTAATATTAGGTTAATAGATACCTTAGCAGTACATAAATATGTGCCTACAAATTTAGGCTACATATCAACTTACCTCCTTAAGTTAAAAAATAGGTAGGTAAGTTTTACTTTCCTAGGTTAAAAACCTACTTATATATGTAGGTACTTAAATAGTTAGGTACTTATGTAGGTAGGTACATAGGTCAACCTAGGTGGGTAGTTGAAATTAGGTATCTACTTAGCTAGATAGATAAATAGGTTGGGAAGGTAAGTACTTTAGAAATATGCATAATATGTTTTTTTGTTTTGGGTTGAGGCTTTTGATTAACTCACCCCATGTCCACAAATTTCTTGATGTGAAATTGGATGACCACACCCCCTTGTTTATATAGTGTTCAAAATAAGAATGAAAAATATACAATACGAAATAAATTTTGAATTTGCAAGTTTTTCACAAACTGAGTTATGATTCCAAAACTTTCTACACTTTTTACATGCCTTACTTTTTTAGTTATTAGTTTTTTAAACAATTCAAGTACTAGATAATTAAATAATCATTTAATTAATAATGATTAAATTTACATATATTGAAATTATAATTATACACTACAAATGTTCAATATTCATTTTCAGTTACTTAAATAAGCAATAACTTTTTCATATTTAACAAACTAACTATCTAGTTTTCATAAGTTATTAATACATAATTCATAAATAATTAAATCATACAAATATCTGAAAAGGTTTTATTATTTTTTTATTCTAACGGAATTATATATAACATAAATAATTGAAAACTTATTTGATGACTGTAATTTTAGAATTAAATATTTTAATTATTTATGTTATAAGTAATGAAAAAAAACTTACAATTAGAAAGTAAATTCTTACATGATTTTTTAAAAATATTATACGACTAATTAAATTACTTATTGTATAATTACATTTATTTTTGTAAAAATTAATATAGGTAAAAAAAAATCCGCTTGGTAATTATTAACTATAAATATAATAATTTATTAAACATAACATTAATATTCATAGTTATTGTAAATTTACAATAAAATATTTATAATAGACAATTAGTCACAGATTTTTAAAAAATAATACTATTATTAATAAGTCGTGAAATTAAAATAAATAAAATAATTGTTTTAACTACAGTCTAAGTTTTCCAAATTTGTGATTTAGGTTTGAAATAATAAATTACAGAGTGTGAATAATTATGTTCACTATAAGTTATAAATTACAAAATGTGAATAATTAGGCACATAAAAATTAATTCTTATCTGAATTAATTACAATTCTTCTAAATTACAATGAATACATTAAGTTTTTTTTCAATATAGAAAAATAAATTATATAATATACAAATGTATGTTATAACAATAATTATTTAGAGTAACTTAAATTTAATAAACATAATCATATATAATTATTTACAAAATTGATTTATTATGGATAACACTAGTAGGAAAAACCCTTAAAATGCAATCCATAATTTTTTGAATTAAAATTAAATTTAAGATCCAAAATAGTAATTCAGAATTCAAATATCAAATTTCAACTTCAAATAAAATTATTTAAAGTCAAAATGAAGATTTTTAGACTCAATAAATTTTTTGAATTGAAATAATAATTTTTAGATTCAAAAAATCATAATTTAGAACTCATATATCAATTTTTAAGTCAAACAAGTTTTTGGAATTTAAATAACAATTTCCAAAATTGAAATGTCGATTTTCAGAATCAAATAAAAATATCCAAAATTCAAATGTCCATTTTTCGACTCAATTAATAATTTTCAGACTTCAAGTATTAATTTTGAAAATCCAAAATAATAATTTGGAATTGAAATTTCAGGTTCAAATCAAAATGACTATTTCAAATTTAAATGAAAGATTTTCATAGTTGAAATATAAATTTCATATTCATATAAAAATATTCAAAATTAAAATGTCCAGTTCTATAATCAATTAATATTTTTCTGAATGTAAATACTAATTTTTGGATTCAAAAATATTAATTTAGAATTTAAATATCAATTTCTAGATCAAATAAGCCTTTTGAATTTAAATTGAAATATCATATTCAAATCAAAAATTCGAAAGTCAAATAATGTTTAAAAAAACTGAAATAACAAATTTCATATTCTCATATCAAGTTTCAAATTTTTATATTTAAAAAAAATTAAAATAGTAGTTTTTAGAATTGAAAAATCATTTTTTAGATTTGAATAAAATATTCAAAGTTTATTAATTTAGAGATTCATTATATGATCAATATCCATATGTATGCATATTATTATTATTATTATTAAATATTTTTTAATACATACATTTAAATACACCTTTATGTCATTGTAGAATACCTTAATTTGGTGACTAATGTGATTAATGGGACATATCAACCTATTAATGGATGAAAATAAATGTAAAATCAATCCAGTCAATACGATGAAATTTCTAATAGTTGCATCATAGTTGTGAGAATGATCAAGATAGTTGAAATTTGTTATTGTAGTTGCAAATATTTCCAAATGTAGTTGCAAACGACTACAAGTCACATGTAGTCGTAAATGAAGTGGTTACATTTTGGCTGATTTCTACTAATGCATTTTTCATAACAAATTTTATATATGTGCACATGCACCTTTTTTTTTTTCTTTGTCACGATTTGCATGCATTTAAAAATGTTACACACCAAGTGATGTTGATGTTCACCTCATTATGTGCGTGTTATGTGAAAAGAAATGATTGAAATAACTAATGCACCAAAAAAGGAACAAAATATTATTTTTTTCAATGTTTTTCGTATTTTCTTTGAATTTTGAGTAATTTTTTGTCATTTTTGTTTTGATAATTTGATTAAGTTTTATGCATCACATCATTATTATACAACACATGTTTTATGATCTCGACCCATTTATACCTTTAAAAACATGTTCTAAATTACATGGGTATTCATCTTTCAAAAGAGAGGAAAAAGACCTAAACATTCAAACCTTATATATTTGTTAAGTTACTTACCAAAGATGAAACAAAAGAAAAAACCATTTGAAAATGAAATAATACAAAACAAATTGATCAAACAATGATTGAAGAGGTATATTTGTGAATAATATTATCTTTGAAATTCACATTTGACATTTTTTTCTCCTAAAATCAATCTTTAGTGAAATTGAATATGGATTAATGAGTGTTTACAAAACAAATTATCCATGCAAAATGTCATTTTATTATTGTTACATCATTGCATACATAATATGAATAAAATAATTTAAAAAATTTGTACACGCCTTGTGACAAAATTGATGGTTACTAACAATCTATTGGGATAATGGTATCTTTGACAATTCAAATTTCTCCCATATAAATACATAGAAATGTTTTTGCATGAATCTTCTATTGCATAAAAAAATGATTTTTCTATGTATTCATGATCAATTAAGTTTGTGATCCTTTCATTAGTTTTTTAAATTAATTGATTCAAAATTCAATTTAAAATATCATTAACTATATTGGCAGATGACCAACATTGTTTCCATTAGAAATGTTGTTACTTGATGCTAAATCTTAAATAAACCTACACTTTAAAAATTAATAAATCTTTATTATATGAATTTGGACTATCCTTAAAACTACTAGAAACCTTCATGACAATTATTGATATTGCAAAATATGACAGAAGATTAAAATGTTGCTATAAAATAAACATAATGATGAAATCAAATGGTTTGTAATTTTTTTAAAAACTCATTTCATGATCCATTGTCCCTTTTGCAAATAAAACCTATTAGGAAGAAAAATCCATCTTGTTTAAATTGCATAATTTATTATACATGGATGTCATTTTTATATTTATTATTTATTATTGTAATATGTTAGCATCTTTATCACTAATTACATTACTGCCAAAAAAATATAAACTTCAAAAACAAATTTGTGAAGGAAAATCCATTGTCTTTTGGAATATTCAAGATTATTTCAGACATGAAAATTTCAAAATTCATTGATTATTCTATAAACATGTCTTGAATTTGTCTTTACATTACATTAGACCCCAAATGACAACATGCAATACATGGGTTTTACTTGGTCCCTACAAATGGAAAAGCTTGTTATGTTAGTATGCATGTGGTGATGTAAAGATACATCACATTGGTTTTTTACCTACCAATGTGGCAAAGAACAAAACTAGGTGTACCTATACAAGGGAGCAAGGTGAAGTAGCAACTCCATTGGCACTTCACGTTGTTGAGGTATTGGAGCTTGTTAAAGCATCTCCAATGGCAAATATCCATCAAACTCTCATGCTATTGTTATTTCCAAGTGTTGAATTTATCATTCTATGGTAGTTTTTTTTTCAAAATGGAACATTGCATAGCAAATTCACACTCAACAACTTTCAAGGTTATTTGTGCAACCATCACACATATCCATGCCACAAAGGAATTCCACACATGGAAAAAACTTCCGTAAGGCACACCAACTTAGTTCTACAACCTCACAAAACACAACAAAACAAGAAGCAAATTATGACAATTTGTTAAGTCAATGCAAGTTAACTATCTTCATCAAGTGCATAGTGGAGAAATAACCATTTTCATATTGTTAATCACACACACAACTCAACATTCATACTCATCAAATCATCAATTTGCTTTGGTTCTTATGACATACAAAACTACTAGATGCAAACACAATGTTACAAAAAGGACATGGTCATCATTGATGATGTGTACATAAATGATTTTGTAGACACACCAAAAGGCATTTTTTATACGTGAGAAGAAAGGTTATTCTTAGGGTCCAACTTTGATAACAATAACATGGTTGTTGTTGGGGCCAAATAAAAAATGAAAAAATTAATGGATTTGTCATATTGGTGTTAGTGAATAATATATTATGCTTTGGTGGAGTTGTTTTTAGTGATTATATTTATCCTAAGAAATGTTACATTGGATTCAGAGAACCGGATTTATGAATTTTCAATGTGAAATATCTATAATGTTTAGACAATATCAAAAAAAAGAACTTGAAGTTATTAGTTTAGGTGTTGATTCACCCAAGTTAATATCTTTCAAATGGCTCGATTTTTTTTTTTCCATGGTGCTTTAAAAATTTATAAGCACTAAAATCACTTAAAAGTTGTGGGATAAAATTTACAAGCAAACTTTGTTCAAAATCAAATAATGTCTTGTGTCAATGTTTTTTCATCGTTTTACAAAATTTGTTGCTCATTTTAAATTTTCAAATGAGTTCCAATTGACAAATTTAGAGCATGTTAAATGTTATAATCACCCAACTATGGTTTCATATATGTCTAATAAAGCTTTAAATAATCACAATATTTAAATTTACATGTTACACTTTGCACATTATTATGCATATATCATGGAATTCACGGAAAACTTGAGTGCCAAACTAAATGTGTTTATCTAGTTTTTCATTTTCATCTTCTTTTGATTTATTTATTTATTTTCATCTTCATGAACAAATGAAAACCATTGGGTCCCTCATCATCCATGTCATCATTTATCCTAATCATAAGGTATATTTTAAAGGTAAAATTCAATTTTACTTTATAAACATTTCACCAATTGTTTGCATTATCCAATGAATGATTTATTTTATCAATACATGGATAATTGCATGGTTTTTTTCATTGATTTTCGATCTTATACAAATATCAAACATGATTTTATTTAAGAAGATAAGAAAAATTGCACTTTACACAAAATTGATAAATTTTAATTCCATAATATTGAAATGAACAATTATAGGATTTTTTTGAAATGATGAAAGTAATGATTTTTAATGGTTTGTGTCAACATTTCATGAATTATTTTAGTCTTTTGCAATCATCTTACTCAAAAGGACCACCATTACGAATGACAACCCAAAAACATTTGTGTTTCAAGTTTTCAGGATTTTCATTCATGATAAAAACATTTGTTAACCGTTCCAAACCATTTTTTTAAATGGATATTATTAATAAAATTTTATAATATTCCCACTCAAAGCATAAAATTGATGATATCCTTCGAATTTTTATATTAATGTTTTTCTTCTATCATTATTAACATGATAGGCATGATAAACAAGGTCCTTTTGCCTTTTTTCGTGAAATGACAATGTATGTAGACCATCATATTTCATGATGAATCAAGTTTTAATTTTTGCATAAACTCCACAAGCCTTGTCACTTTTTCAGTTCTTACTTGTCATCATTTATTATTTGGGGAGTCAATTATAGGGAAAACACATTCATTTTCTTATGTTTACTTCCCATTACATCTTTTCAAATTCTTGCTTTAATGTTATATATGTATTGTTCATATTCCCTGGCATGTCAAATTATTCATGTTTGTTGAACTTTCATAGTCATATTAACAATTTTAATGAAACATTTGAGTTTTGTCAATAATATGTTCATATTTTATACTATGAAGAAAGTTTAACAAATGACATTTTATAATCAACCCCAACATAGGTCATTAAACATATATTATGATTAATTATAAAAATAAGACATTTCATGTGATTTAGTTTCTTGTTCATGGATGAAGTTCATCCATCATCACCTAGATTGTTGTTCATAAAATGGAATCCCTACATGAAAGTCGATACACCTTAGGTTATATTGATGGTAATTGAAGTCTTTTATTCCAATATTAATTTTGAAATGCAAAAACCCAAGGCACAAAACTTAGTTTTATACAATTAAGAAAATGGGTGAGAGTTTCCAAAGAAATAATAAGACATGTTGACCTTTGTAATCAAACTTTTAGGCATCATAATCTATACAAAAAGAGGTGGTTACTATAATTTCGAGCCAAATAAATTCCACAAGGTCACATTGATTCCAAAGATTCACCATGGCCCAAACTCTTTCAAGGGAATATTACTTCTTTTATGATGTACCTTGAAGCTCACCTTTGGGAGTGACATGCCAATGTTTTATTTCCAAAGGTCGCCAAAATGGCAGTTTGAAATTTCCAAGTTGTAGTTCCTAAAAACTTGGTAAATCATAATGTTTTATAATTGTGTCCAATTAGGACAATCTAATGTTCCATCTTGTAACCAAACCAAGCTTTTTAACTTCATACCAGGTATTCAATCCAACATCATTGGTTTCTCCAATTCACATATTGAATGAACATGAATTGAATTTTCCCCTTCCATCACAATTCTTCAAATGATTATAACACTAAACCACTAAATCTATCTTGACAATTTTAGCTCACCACATTGTAATTTTTAAGAAATGTTTCCAGTGGTATAAATATCATTTGATTCAAATGAACTTTGATCTTTTAAACCTCAAGCCCCAAATCTTGGGATTCAACTTTAGAACTTCGAACGTATTCAAGGGGGTCTTGAATGTTTCGACTTATGTCATGCATTCCCTGACATTTTTTTTGTTTACTTGGTTACATTTGAAAGCCGTGTTCATGCACCTTTCACATTCCTTGAAAAAATCAAATGCGAGTTCAAAAGCAAAAATAATAAAAGAAGGAATCGGGGTACGTTTTTTAGCTTACAACATTTTGAGGGTAGAAGGGTGTGCTAGAGCTCATGGATGGGAAATAAGCTAAATGACAAGTGAATCCATTATTCACACAGACTTGCAGAAACCAAACAAGAAGTTGTTTAGTGTGTAATTGGGGCACTTTTGATGCATAGACAAGCCACGAGCATACACGGACTCACAAGGCTCACCATGTTTTGAACTGGGGGAAGCCGCCATCACCTTTATAGTATTCTCAATGATTACTCACAATGGTTACATGTCATTTTGTCCTGCGATTCCCAAGTTGGGAGTCTCGAAATTCCTGAAATTGGGACTTTTGGCACTTTGGAGGGCCATAACTTATTGTTTAGACCTTTGATTGAGGTGAAATCTAAAGTAAAGTTGTAGGCCTTGTTGAGAACTTTCCAATGATATGTCATACACCACCTGCAAACATTTATTTTAGGGCGATTCCTAACTTTTAGTGGGCGAAAGTCAAATTGGCATTTTGACTCCCAGCTTTTTTATTGGCCATAACTTATGTTTAAAGGAATCAAATGGGTCATGTGAACCCATTTTAGACATCTATGTTTCAAGATCTTTCCAATGGTATATGAAACTTTTTGATCCAATGAGCTTTAGCTGCTAAAATATCACTTTCTAGATTTAAGACTCCATAGGGATTCCAATTCCCAAAATGAGAGTCCACTTGGGAGTGTGTGGGTTCATTCCTTCACCTTCCATGGAATGCAAATGTGACTTCCGGGTTGCACTTCGAACCTACACCTTTCTAGGCGTTTGTTTTGGCCACGAGCCCAAAGCTAAGGTCGTGACACATGCCAAAATAATCAAATCGAAACTAATGAAATATCCTTGTAAAATCCCCAAGTGGTGAATTTTGATTGTAATGGTAACTATATTTGCCTACAAATGGAAAATGTATGAATTATAAAACAAAAGAATAATCAAGTTTAATGGAAAAAACAACAATTTTCACTCATCAACAACCAAGTGTCCCAAAAAAAAAATTCAAAATAGTTCATACCTCATCTTTGGCCTGCAAATTTTACACTTGTGAAAAAACATAAAATTATAATAAATGCATTATATTAAGTCAAGATCTTTCACAAAAAAATTAGGGAAACTTCAAATCTTTTTTCATAAATTATCAAGAAGTTTACTAACTAAATGGTTGAAAAAAAATGGAAAACTCAAATCTGGAGATTAAAAGGTAATGACAAATGGATTAATATACACATAAAATCCATAAAAAGCCCTTAGGAAAAGATAAGATAATTAGTATATGATTCGATACCTTTGTTCCAAAATATTGTTTTAGCAACATTGAACATTTGAATTAATGGAAATGTCACTCAAAATCACCTTGAAGTGAATAAGGATTGTTTTGGAAATTTTCCTTGCATTGGTCATCTAGAAATGCCACTATAGTTGTTGGGAAGATATCATTTATTGCGAAGAACATGACATAAAACTTGCAAATTTGAAAACACATTTGGTGAACATTTAAAACATCCTTTTGTTTTTGGTCATTGATATAAATTAAACTAAAATTTAGTTGCTTCTAATAAGGCCCAATAATGCACATTAGGAAAAAAAAGTGCACAAAACATAGGTATGGTGGGAATTGATGATTAATGACAAATCACAATTAAACTATCCTTTGTAGTTGATGGGGAATTGTTGCCTTCACAAATTGTGTTTGAAGGGTTGACACCTAAATCCCTACCAAAAAACAATGCAAGAATGACATCATGTGTGCATACAAGTTTGCATTAGTTACAACTTTGGCAACCGACAGCTAATGAATGTTCCAACTTGTTAACATTCTATACAAAGAAAAAGAAGTCCCTAACCATGCACCCCAAGGGGACCAAAAAATGAATGTGCAAAACAACCATAAAATCTAGTATGGATAATTGATTACTAATCAATGCAAAAGAGTGCAAAAATTTTGTAAAAAAATTCTAGCTTTTATCCAATTATACTAGCAAGTTCAAGCCCACTAATGCATCCTACAAAGATCATTTGAACATTCTTTCTAGTAATAGTTCCATAGTTGGACATCTACATCATTTACACACCAATTGCTATAAGATGAAATGGATTGAAAAGTGGACATCTAGCTTCTTATTTTGTGATCTTAATGTAGGCTAGCAAGGCTTTATGGGTGCATTATTCCATCATTGTAGAACTAACCCTTCCTTGATCTTGATCTCTTGTGATGTTTCATTGATGATGATGATTCATAAAAGCCGGCTTAGGTAGGACAACTTCAAAATCCTCAAGTTGTTGTACCTTGGAGATTTCCAAATTAGAAATTGTTTAGCCCATTCCCAAGTGAAAAGGCATGAAAATTTGTCTTTTCATATTTGTGTCTTTTTGAAGTTTTTTTTGCCAACACCATATTCACAAAAAGATTGAATATACATTCACCACCAATTTGCATACCATTTGTCTTTAACTAAATAATTGAATTCAAATTGAATTTAGATTTAATTGAATTGAATTCCAATTTCTAAATTGAATTCAGATACATTGAATGAATTCGTGTTTTTTACTTCAACAGAATTCATAATTTTTTCTTGCCCCACAATGTATTTGTTGTTTCTTTGTTTTTTCAATCCTTTTAATATCAAAAAATTATAGGTAAGATTTATTACATGTTACATATTACTTCATATCATCATTATTTTTGTTTGAAATTCATCTTTATCAAGGTTATTTCAACTTGTCATGTCATGTCTTTGACATATGAACATGTGTTATCCAGTTAAACTTCATGTAGATATTCTAACATTGTTCAAAAGATTGTTCATAATAAATTGTATGTCAATGCAAAAGGTGAGAATGGAAAAATATTTTTTACATTTAGCATGTGGAAACAACCATGATGGAGTTTGTTTGATACTATCCATGGTATTTAATCTTCTTTTTACTTGTTTTCTTACTTCATAAATCATAAATTGTATAAATTTGTGATGTTTTACAATTATGTAAATGTTATTTGAGAATTACATGCACAAATGGCAAGAAAGAGAAATGTGAAAGCATTTTATGAATTCGGTAATGATCCAATGAAAATGTCTTTCAAACACAAAAGAAAAATTGAAGGTTGACCATATAATTGAAGATGTTAAAATCATGTAAATTGTGATTTTTGACAAAACATCACTATAAGAAAAATATGTATTTTTGAGTAGTTTTTGTAACTAAATTTTAGTCGCAAGAGACATTTTGCAACTAAAATCCCTTAGTCGCCTAAAACAAGTCGCATGTGATAAACTAGTTGCAAATGACAATGGATATTACATTTTTAAAAAAAATCAACAAATACATTTCATCCTTTGATTCCATTGTATACGTATTGTCACATGCGATGAAGATGCAACTATTTTGGTCACAATTGAAGACAAATGATGTGTTGCCACGTCTCTTAATATTTTATTATTTATATTATTATTATTATTATTATTTTGAAATAATCTAAAACATTTAATTCAAATACCTAAATGATTTTATATTATGACACGTGGCCCAATGTAAGTATGCCATGTGACATTCAAGTATTAATATTAGGTTAGTAAATATTTAAGCAAGTACATAAATAGGTGCGTACAAATTTAGGCTATATATCAACCTACCTCTTTAGGTAAAAAAATAGGTAGGTAGGTTCTATCTTCCTAAGTTAAATACCTACTTATATAGGTAGGTATTTACGTAGGTAGGTACATAGGTCGACCTAGGTGGGTAGTTCAAATTAAGTACCTATCTGCCTAGATAGATAAGTAGGTTGGGAAGCTATGACCATACCCCTTTGTTTGTATAGTGTTCAAAATAGGAATGAAGAATAAACAATATGGTATATGTTTTGAAGTTGTAATTTCCTCACAAACTCAGTTGTAATTCCAAAAAAACATTTCATGCCTTACATTCTTAATTATTAAATTTCTAAACAAATCAAATACAAGATAATTAAATAATCATTTAATTAATAATGATTAAATTTACATATATTGAAATTATAAATTATACACTACAAATATTCAATATTCATTTTCAATTACTTAGATAAGCAATAACTTCTTAATATTTAATAAACTAACTACTTAGTTACTCATAAGTTACTAATACATAACTCATAAATAATTAAATAATTAAAATATTTGAAAACGTTTTATGACTTTTAAAAATCTGATTGAATTATATATAATATAAATAATGTAAAAATAATTTACCCAATTAACAATTGCTATTAGAATTTAAATTCTTACACGAATTTTGAAAAAATTATTACTCAATTAATTACAGTACGTATTATATATTTACATTTATTGTTGTAAAACTTAATATAGGTCAAGTAATGTTTTTCTCTTGGTAATTATTAACTATAAATAGAATAATTTTATTAAATATAACATTAATTTTCATAATTATTGTAAATTTACAATAAAATATTTATAATAAATGGTTAATCACAGAATTTTTATAAATAATAATATTATATTATAGTTCATGAAATTAAAAAATAATTATGCACATAATAATTAATTCTTCTCTGAAAATCACAACAAAAAATTAAATTTATTTTTTATTTTTTCTCTTTTTCCAAAAAAGAAAAAAACCACCAACACATGATTCAACTTGTTAATAATTATGGAGGTCTAGTTGGCACCATGCCATTGTTCTTTACTATTTTCTTATTTGTTATTGTCAATATGAGTTTACTTGGTACTAGTAGCTTTATTGGGGAATTTTTTATTTTAGTAGGAGCTTTCCAAAGCTTAGTGGCCACATTAGCAGCACTTGGGATGATTTTAGGTGCAGCTTATTCTCTTTAGCTATATAATCGTGTGATTTTTCGGAATTTCAAACCTAAATTCCTCCAAAAAAATTTCGATTTAAATATAAGAGAAGTTCTAATATTTTTACCTTTTGTTGTTGGAATTATTTGGATGGGTGTTTACCCTGAAGTGTTCCTAGAGTGTATGCATACTTCCATAGGTAACTTAGTGCAACATGGAAAATTTGATTAAAAAACATAGAAAATAGGTTCAAAGAAACGTTTGAACATGATTTTTTAGTGCCTTTCCCAGAGATCTTTCTTATTAATGCAACCATCATTTTGCTTATCTATGGAGTTGTACTTACTACTTCTAAAAAATATGATTATCCACCATTAATGTGTAATGTGAGTTGGTTTGGTTTACTTAGTGTTGTGTGCCTAGGAGGGCACGTTTGGGAAAATGAAGGTTAAAAGCAATTGCTCGGGTGCACTCCCTAACCTTGTGTGGGATTGGACTGCAAGGGAACCTTGTCAGGCTTCGACATAAGAGTCTTGCCCAGTCTTGGCCGTATAGGTTAAGCTTTTTCTTTTTAAATAAATGTTTTTATTCGAGAGAAGAAAATGCATTTTGTTCTTTAAGTTGTTTCCCTTTCCCTTTGCTTTTCTCATTGTATATCTTTCAGCTACGCCATGTGCCATCAAATTGGAAACTATGTTAGCAATAGGATGAAATTGAATTTGGTTCTTTAAATAAAAGAAGTATTGCATAAGCAGATAATTCAAGGGAACACACACAATTGCAAAAACGGTATCTAGAAATACCTTGTTAATATTACAAAAAGGCCTAAAACAAGAAAATGCATAGCTTTTTCCTAACGTTCTTCTATCATTATTCTCCAAAACCTCTTTCCAACTTAAGCTTGAAAAAGTAGAATGTTCGGAGGCCATCCAACTGTTGACTTGAAATAATTGATCAATTTTGTGTATTGATGATAACCAATCATGATATCCATATCGTTTTTCACGCCAAATCTTGACTTCCTTTTGCTATATTTTTGTATTGTCATCAATACGCTTAATCAACTTGACAAATTATATTGCCCCAAGGCCTGTACGTTTTAATTAGTTAAGTTGATTTTTTTTAAATACGTGAATAAATGTCCTTTTAAGAAAATAGTGAGTAATAAAGCTACCAAGATGAAAGCCAAATGTGTTTCTTGTAGGTAGACGTATTGAACTAAAATAATTTATAAAATTTACATCTTGATACAATAATTTTTCATAATAATAATCACTAAACCAACTTAAATTTGAACTACAATTTAGTTGAGTCTGACTAAAATTGGATTTACTTTTTGCACCATAGCTTATTATCGTACCTTTTCTTTCAGTTTTACTTTGGTCTTCGAGGGCGAAGCTCTCTTCCCAGAGGAAGAGGGTTTTCATGTAAAAGCAAACTTTCCAAATTTATGACCAACCATTTCTTCAGTAATCTTTAAACTAATAGAACCTTTTCCGTTATAAATTTGTGCGCAACAACCAACAAATTGAGGCAAAATACAAGATCTACTTGACCAAATTTTCCACTTGATCTTTTTTTGCTTGAACAAGCAAGCATCTACAAAAGGGCCTTTCCATATAGAGCATGTCATAAACTAATTTTTGCATTTTCTTACTATTTTTAAAAATCCACCTTTACTGGGCTTTCCCTAAGGTGATACCAAAGGACTACCTCCTTTTGTGCATCCTTTCACCTCCTCCATGAGGATGATCAACTGGATTCATAACAAAACCCTGAGCAATAGGACGTCTGCCTAACCATTGGCTTTGCCTTGCTTTGTGAAGCATATGTTTACCATGATGAAGATTAGACACTATACTGATGGTAGCTCCACATCGGGAATCTATGAGTTTGTCAACACCCAAAGGTAACCACACAATACATTATGGTGTATTTTCAAACTTTAATTTGTTCTTGAAATGGGTAGGCTAACCGTAAACGACAAGCCAAAATATCAGGTTAGGTAGGATGGCATTACTGGCAAATATTATCTAGCGGAGACATAGGCCGGAGTAAGGCTTGTGTCGAAAGCATATAGGAAAATTGCACCAATAAGGAAACCGAGGGGAATCGGTAGAGCTACAAGAGCATAACTGGAAGGTTAAGTCAAGGGGGCCAAGTCATTTAACAGAAATGGAAAGGTTCAAATAAGAGCTAGAAGAGGAAATGATAATAGGTAGCCTGACCCCACTATGGTTGGCATGTAGGGCCATAGGGACAAGGTCGTTGGTTGATAGTATGATAGACAATGTTGTTTGCACTTCATAGAATTGTATAAACTAAAAGAAACAAACAGTCTCAAAATGATGCATGCACATTTCTGAGCTATCAAAGGGGCTGCACGATGCAGCATATATATAATTTTATTATTATGATTTATTTATTTATTTATTTATTTTTGTAGGCTTCAATCCTCTTTTCGAATGTTGGGCCACCTGTAATAAATGGCGTATGCGGGGAGACTTGCACATATGGTTCTTAGGGGGGTTTTTGGCCAAAAGATCGACGCCTACCCGACTAAAAGCATAGAAAAAATAATTGAATATAAAACATACCTTCAAGCTTTACCTTATTTTGATCGTTTAGAAGGCGACTGTGAAGTCACTAAATGAACTCGTCCGAAAAGGAGGTGCTACAGAGACCCGAGCAAAGCAGATACGACTAATCGACATATAGAATATGATGACAACAACAAAATTTCATTAAAGGATAACTAAGCCAACCTTTGGTGTATTTCCAACTACATTCCTAAATTTCAGTTAAACAAAGAATATCGTAAATGGAAGATGCGAACGGAATGATTAGTCGGACATGCTAAGCTAGGAAGAAAAAAAGCTTGCTTCTTATTTTTTTAGCCTTTGATCATAGGGAGGGAAAAATAGACCAAAAAAAAGGAAAAGGTGCAAAGCAAAAAAAGAATATCCCCAAAAGATTTATTTTTTGGTTTGTCATTTTCTGGGTTTAGCCTCCCCCTATAATGTCTTTCCTTGTGTGTTGAAGATTTAAAGCAAGTGCACCAAGGTTAAAAACGGAAACTAGGATTCAATATGAATATAACAAAACATCTAGAACATAACTACACACTCACACAATCTTGTAAAGAGATAGGAACATTTAATGAAACCAGGGAACCACACATCCTTCTAAATAGATGCGTAGGACAAAGGGCTTGTAGTACCTGCTTACCCTTTGCTTTGAAAACCATGTAAACAGAGAGAAAGAGAATGCTGCTTTACAGCAAAAGGGATGGGACCGAAATTGGCGGACTAATGTTGCACATTTGAGCAGTGCGGAAAAAGCTGGTCGAAAGAAGGAAGGGAAAAAAATTGATTTTTTTTACTCTATACCCTTAGAAGATGAAGCCATAATGCACGATTTCTAGGGAAGGAAGGAAGTCATTGAATATTGGGTTTGTCGCTTATTTGTTTGCTGGTGTACAAACTAGGCAAGCACTTTCTTCAAACCAAACCTTTGTCATCTAAAAGCTCTTATATGGAAGTACTTCTAAGGGCAAAAAGTCAACCATTATGACGTTGTGTTCTTGGCCTCGGGATTGAAAACCTGAGGTAACTCAAATTGGAGAGCCATGTGATGGGTGACCATTTCACACGATTCAGAAAGCACTTTTGTATGTAATGTAAATAAATGTGTACATCATAGCTGGCATTAATGAATTTTTGACTCTATTTATGTTTTTAAGATGGCCCAAAAACATATTTATTCTTTAGTTATAGAGAGACTTTGTAATTGTGAAGTACCACTACGAGCTCAGTATATACGAATGTTATTATGTGAAATAACTCGAATTTTAAATCATTTACTTGCTTTAACTACTCATGCCATGGATGTAGGAGCATTAACTCCATTTTTGTGGGCTTTTGAAGAGGGAGAAACTTTTAGAATTTTATGAAAGAGTTTCGAGAGCCAGGATGCATGCTACTTACATACGACCAGGTGGAGTGGCACAAGATATGCCTTTAGGCTTAAGTGAAGATAATTTTCTATTTACACAACAATTTGTTTTCACGTATTGACGAAATAGAAAAAATGTTAATTAACAATCGTATCTAGAAACAACGATTAGTAAATATTAGTACTATCACTACACAACAAGCTTTGGATTGGGGATTTAGTGGTGTGATGCTAAGAGGTTCAGGAGTATGCTGGGATTTGCGTTTTTTTCAAATAAGCAAGTACTACAAGCCCTCTGCCCCATTTAAAGATCCAAACGTCCAAATGGTTCACCGGTTCCACTAAATGCTCGTAATTAGATGCTCTTGGGCAACTTTGCATAATGCACTTTAGGTGCTTTAAATACCTTGGGCTTTGATCACGCGCTGTGCCTTCCCCCTTTGCTTTGATTTTCGTGAGCATAGCGAAAATTGAATACTTTTTTTTTAGGGATCCTAGTTTCTTTGTTATCTTGGTATGATTGTTACTAAGCTTCATCGTACAAAAAAGACGTTGTGATATTTCATTGGAGTCTTGCCAAACATGCTTGGGCTAATATCCCACCTACACCTCACGTTCACAAATAATAAATAAATAAATAAATAAATAAATATTTTCGTTCAACTGCGTCTCGAAGACACGGTTGGGTATCGCCCATGGGTTGGCTATTCCCTGTGATTCCCTTTCACGACATGCTATGTTCTCCATTGGAAGTTCATCCCATTGGGTGTCTCTAGTAGTATATCTATTAGATAAGTTGTGCCCGTCTCGTTGCAGACTTCTACAATGTCTCATTTGTGCCACACAAATGAGCACTTTATTTGGTGATTTTGCGGTCGCCCTCAGTAAATTATAAATTATTTCAAATTTTTGTTTTTGAGAAGGATGATCAATTCCGCAAATATCGATCAAAACTTGAAAATGTGTATTAATATGATATTTTAGAAACCATAATAATTGAAATAGGTAGTCAAGATTGGTATATAATATATTTTCATGTTTTGATTTTTGAAATTGATGTATCCATTTTGGTAAAGTAGTTATCAGAGATTTGAAAAACAATTGGTTATCCACAAATTGTTTTTTTTTCTCTATAAAGTGGGCACATTAAAATATGAGTCAAAGGAAAAACAAAGTTTAGTATTATGAAAGATAAGTTGTCTAAAAGGGGGGAGAGGGGAGAGCTTTACTAATTTCGAATACTCGCTTTATTGAATCCTTCATGGGCGGAATTTACCCGTCATAACAAGGCCACATGTTATGCTTTTCAAGCCTCAACCTACAATTTATACTACAACCATTTAGAAAGCCATGTCTTCAATGACTCATTAGCCAAAAAATAACCCAAAATAAAAAGTATGGGGCCGAAGTCAGAATTTATGTATAGTTTACATCAAGAGGCTAAAGGTCCCTGTTTTCTATTGTTGCTTTGCAAATTTATTTGATTTTTTACAGAAAAACCAGAAAAAGATAAAATAATTCAACGTGTTTCCAAAATGGAAGAAATCCCAATTGAAAAGAAGAAGCTAGTATAGATTAACAAGATTGGAATGGGCATAGAAATATGTATTAAAGTACCAAATTGGCTAATGCTTGAAGGTTGATGCAATGTATTCCACCAGTTTACGGAAAACTTAATTATTGTATATTGATCAGGCCTACACAAATAAAAATAGAAGCAACGTCCGCAGAAAACTCTTGAAAACGCAGTGCACCTAGGTAAATAAAAAACAAGATTAATACAGAGGTTAAACGAATATCCCACACCCAAAAGGTACCCCATATAGGTTTCCCCCAAAAACCTCTAGTTATTAGAGTAAACAATGTAAACAAAGCCTTTAATTTGGCACTGGTTTTGGAAAATAACAATGAAATAAGCGAAGCACAAAAAAGCTTTTTGAAAAAAGGAAAAGATTTTTTCCGCTAAATGGCCAAAAACTTGGCCAATTTTCATTTTTTTTTGTTTTGCTTCCTCTAAAAGTCTTGATCGATGAAAACAATCAAGGGATAAACCAAAAACAAAACTAAAATTTGATAATTTGACAAATAAATTCATGTAGAATCTTTGGGTTTTTTTGTACCATATCTACCTTGACGTCGACCCAAAATTCCTTGCAAATTTTTGTCTCCTCAAATATAATGTTATTTCACACCTGGCAAATCTTTAACTCTACCTCCTCTAACCGTAACCACAGAATGCTCCTACAAATTATGACCTTTGCGAGGAATGTAAGCAATTATCTCATTTCGATTGGTTAAACGCTCTTTGACTATCTTGCGTAAAACCGAATTAGTTTTTTTGGTGTTCTTGTTGAAATACGCAGGCATACTCCCTGCTTTTGAGGACATTGAGTCAAAGTTCAAGTACGTTGTGTGCGCCGTTTTGACTCTCTACCATGAAAAATCAATTAATTTATTATATGCATATTTCATTTACTTTGTTCTTTTAAAGTTGCATAAATTATTTTTTTCCCCCATTTCTCATGTTTTGTTTGCCATGGAAACAAAGCCTTTGGCTGCTGCTATGCCCTACGGCCTTTCATTGCTATATTTCTCATGATCTTTATTAACAATAAGAAACGAGAAAAGTAACAAAAAAGGACAAAACCAAAATAAAAGGCAAAGAGATTAAAAAAAACTTTTTTTTTTTCTTGTAGATTTTTTATGCTCTTTGAGTTTTATTTATCCTCTCTGTGCACCATTTACTTCTGAACAACATAGAAGCACTTACGGCCATTACTAAGTTGGGTGGAGTCTTTGTATGTTAAGCAAGGAAAGGAAAAATAGTTTTTTCAAAAAATATATAGATGTTTTTTTTGGCTTTTGCATCCTTTTTTAGATAATCAAATTTCCATGCGCACCAAAAAGCCCTTTCCAATAGTAGAATCTTGCAAATAAAGCAGAAACAGCTCCCATAGAAAGAACATAATGGAAATGTGCAACCACATAATAAGTATCATGTAGAGCAATGTCCAGCCTAGAATTAACCAATACTATTCTAATAAGAGTTGAGTAGGTGCCCTTATTCGCATGAAAGCCAAAATCTAGTTTTCTTTTGCACTTTTAGTGCACCTCTTTCGTAATTATACATGATAGTCTTTCCATCATACGACTTGCATGCGCGTTTGATACTTTCACAACTTAGCACAATTTTCATAGTCTGTACTGACTTTTGAACATGTTAAACAAGGTTGCCTTTTTGGTCTTCTTTTTTTCTTTTATTGAGTCTTATTTCAAAGGAGAGCCTCAAGTATTTCCTGCAATTGACTTTATTGTGGTGGAGTAAAGGAATATTTGCTTGCTTTGTGTTGAGCATAGTCATCACCTTGTCTATTTGTGAGACATCCTTGTTGAGTTGGCTCATGATCAACTTTCACATGTGGTGAATCTCCACTAGTCTAGAGCATTCAATGTTGCTAACTAGACATTTGTTCTCGCCTAGTATAAATCTGTTGTTTAGCCTTCGGAAGAGAGGCATGGTCCATAGTTTTAGTGGTGAGACTAATCTTTGAAGTCCTACAAGTTGGGTATAGGTAGGAGTAGTTTGAGTTTCCTTAATTCTTATGCGCTCTTTTTATTTTGGTTCAAACTACCAACACTAGAAAGTCACCTTTGAATTCCAGGTTTGTATTTTCATTGGGCTTACGTAGAATTCATGGGATATAAAACTTTTGAAAAAGCCCTTTTTCCTCTCATCATCTTCATTTGTCCCATTGTAGTTGTAAGGCGTTTGCTCTTTTTAGGCGTTTAGTCTCGTTTGTTTTTTTTTGAGATTTTATTGTAGACAAGTTGGCCGTCTTTGATTGGTACTTTATATTTGGCCGCATACACTGTGCTAAAATTTTCATATGTCTTCGAGGCTCTTTGTCGCCCGAGTCTTATGAATAAAGTGTAAACATAGTTGCCCTTGAGTATGAGTTTCAGGTCATTTGTTAGTTGGTAAAACTTGTTGACAAACGAATAAGAGTTGCATATTTCTTTTGTGATCTAATTATATTATTTGAAATCGAGGTTGTCAGAGCATTTGGTCAAAGCCATAACAAGGGGGAGGTGGGGTTTTTTGAAGATTCAAGGTTGGCCAATTTATTTATGATCTTGTCCTTTGGAATGTTAAGACGAGCTTGGTCTGACATAATATGCTACCTTTGGCCCATGAAGCGTGTCAACGCCTGCTTACCTTAGTCTTTAAGAAGAGAGTGTGGCTCTCTTTAAGGTGCGTTACTTGAATTTTTTTCCTTGATAGATTAATTTTTTCAAGTGTTATTTTAACAAGCCTTTCTATTTTTTTATGAAATGACGACTTCATCTTTACTCGCTATGAAGATTATAAGGATACTGTTTGCATACTGCATGTAGAACATTTGGCAAAATCCCCAATCGTTCCACATTCTACTTGGATTTGATCTTTTTGCTTTCTCAGCTCTTCGGCTTCGGTTGTGTTTCCTTTGCATTTGTAGTCTTTTGTCTTGTTGTTTAGGTCTGACCTTTACAAGTTAATGGCTTTTTGGGTCTCCCCTTGTTGAATATTTATTATTTGTCTCAGACCCAATAATTTAATGTGTGAAAGTAGACGTTTGCCAATAACAAGGACAAGTTGCTCTCTCGTAAGGTGCCCTCCCCCCTCATTCAAACGCTTTTGAGGGTCCAACTTTTTTTTTGTAGTCTTCATGTATCCTGCTCTTAGTGCCTTCCAAATGAGTCATGTTCCTTGTTTTCGATGTTTTCTTCTATTCATCAAAATTTGGTGGTCGATTGAGTCATAATATTTTGTTATATTCCCTTTCAAAGCATAGTCGTAGTTTTGCAGCCCAATCCCAATTGACTGGCTGAATGGCATAAATGAAATGGTTGGGAACTATAAAAAATGTTGAGGAAGATGGGTTCGTAAATAACTTTTGGTATTATCCTAATTGCTTCTAGAAAGCAAATCGATAATATTAGTCGGCAGCGCACCTCAGTTGTAATATCCGATTTTGTGTGAATTTATTAAGCTAGGCCTACAACTCTAATAGATTGAGTACAGAGATACTACGGCACAATTTTTGGCCTTCTATCTTAACCCGTTTGTTGGATAACTTCTGTAAACTATGGGCAAACAAATTTTAACGAAGTCTTTCTTATAGGTCCGGAATTTTGGACAGAAACTTCATTAGATCTACAATTATCAACAAATGATAAATTCTTCACAAAAATAGCCATTGCCTTCGGCCTCCGGCCTGACAAGGCCGAAGGCTACACCCTCTAGAATTTCTTTCCAGTCTTTAGGAGTGCAATAAAGGTCTGGGAAGAAAGCAATATGAACACACCACCAATACAATTAATGAGGCCGAAGGTAGATAGGAAGCAAATACAAAAATTTGGTAATAATACGGTTAATAAATTGATAGCTCTTTATTTTACAACATCAAGTAAATTCTTTAAAATGTGGGAAAGCTTGCATTAGAATTTTGGATTAATCTAGCTTATAATTTGCCAAGAATGGGCGTGTTAGCAAAATAAAAGAAAAGAAATAAGCAATTGAAGCAATTTGTCCAAAAGTAACATATGGTGCCTCTACAAGTTGACATTCAATCCAGCCTAAAAGTAAGCAATTTGCCAAAAGCAACCAAAACAATTTTTGGTGAATTGGTCGAAAACTTGAACTACGTACGTATGATGTGTTAATAAATGGTAAGGAAAATAATGACATAAAACCTAGTCCTATGGCAGCTACACCCCCTGATTTATTAGATATACTTCGAAGAATTGCATAAACTAGTAAAAAATACCATTCTGGCAGTATATGAGTTGGAGTTGACATGGGATTTGCGGGTATGTAGTTATCAGGATGCCCCAAAACATTGGGTGCATAAAAAACAAAAAAAGGAAAAAAAATGGCAAAAGCAACCCAACCAACTAAATATTTTACTTTTAAAGTTATTTTATCCACAGAAGAATTGATACCCAATGGATTATTAGAACCATATTGATGCAATGTAACAAGATGAAGAACAACAACGCCAGCTATTATAAAAGGGAGTAAGTAATGAGGGCTAAAAAAACGATTTCAGGTGGCATTGTCTACAGAGAAACCACCCCAAAGCCAAGTTACTATAATGTCTCCTACTATAGATATTGCACTAGCTAAGCTTGTAATGACTATAGCTCCCTAAAAACTCATTTGCCTAAATTTCCCTTATGTCTTTTCTACGTTTTAATTAAAGACTCGTTTTATACTTCATTGATAAATGATGTGAGGTTGAGTTTTTTTCATTTTACCATTTTACTCATTGGAATATAGAGCAGCTATTTAGAGTCTTTTTCCCTGAAATTAGCCCTGATATCAAATTCTTTCTGCAGTAAAATTTACTTTTTTACACTTCAAGTTGAATAAAACTATTTGTATAGATAAAAAACCTGAAGCCCATGCGCTCTCCATTATAAGCCAATAGGCTAATGCTCTAAAAGTAAAATAGTCAACAATTTTCTTAGGAACTATCTTGACTTCCCTAGGATAAAAATTTAGTAAAACCAATTCAAACTAGCTAAGGTTTTGGTTTGAAAATTTAGATATTGGTGGGCCCCCAGCTTCACCATTATTTTTCAAATGAAATGTAGATACTATCCTTAGGAAATACATATCCCCAAAACAAGAGCTGAAAGTCAACTCAAACAAGGCCTTCGGCCTTATTTGGTAGATTGTTTTTAATTTTTTTGAGTGTTCACCCCCTTGTTCAACGAAAGCATCACCCATTCAATAAAAACCCTATGAAACCTAGATCTATTATGGTAGGAGGTTAGAAAGATTAAGTGAGGCTTATAGAAAACCTAATTTATGGCTCGAATAGATTGTAAGACTTTAATTCAATAATGGTCGGCCTCTATTCATTAGAGTAAAATAGACATGATTTTTCAGAAAAAAGTAGGACTATATATTTACCTAGCCGAAGATCAATAACAAACTAGACACCCCACGTGTAGTCTCTGAAGACCTCTCTATGCTACTTTTCCCGAGGCCTAACCTTTTTTACTGTAGCGAGAACTTTCCTTCGGATTGTCTATGATGACATGCTAAGGAATTTTACTTCAAATTTACACCCGGCCTTTTAATGTAAGCTATGCATAAATTTTGACTTCGGGCCCCATACTTTTAATTTTGAGCTATTTTTTGGCTAATGAAGTCATTGAAGACATGGTTCTCTGAATTTAATAGATATACTACTAGAGTCACCCAACGGGTCGAACTTCCAATGGAGAACATAGCTTGTCGTGAAAGGGAGTCACAGGGAATAGCCAATCCATGGGCGATACCCAACCGTGTCTTCAAGACGCAATTGAATGGAGAAAAGAAATTATTTATTTATTTAGTTTTTATTTGTGAATGTGAGGTGTAGGTGGGATATTAGCCTGAGCGCGTTTGGCAAGACTCCAGTGGAGTATCACAACATTTTTTTTGTACGACGAAGCTTAGTAACTCTTTTTTTTTAGTATGATTTTTTACATAGAAGTAGGTTCTGGACCTACCAAATTTCTAATATAAAATCTCTGCGTATCACTAAACAAATTATCATCATAATAATATTGACTACCCATAGACCGATTTAAATTTACTATGTAGAACTCCTGATCTACTTAACTAGCTAGACTTTTGCATTACGGAATTACATAGTAATTGTAGATTGTAAGTATGTTATATTGTAACCAAAAGAGAGAGGGCACCATCAAACAACATATGCCCTAGATGCACATCAGACACTCCTGCAGACCATGCTTCCGAGTTCCGACCTCAATCGTGATCTCAGAGTTCGCTCTCCCTCAATGCTCAACAAACGCCTTCACCATACTAAGACACAGAATCTCATACAATTCACAGCTCCTCACTCATATTCAATTGTGCATCGATCTCTCAAAACACAACTTTGGCTATGGCAGCAAAGCTCATATTTTATTCACAGAAATATACATATGCATATCATTCTGCCTCGAATGCATCTACAATGACATTGTTCAATTCACACAACACTCAGATATCACAGGTTCTTAGTTGCTACAGCTGATCGACCAACTGCACCTCGTCCATCAGACTTCTGGTACTACCTTCCCAGGCTCACACAATAGCCTAATTTATGTTTTTACACATCCGATCATACTCTGCTAACTAGCCTCAAGCGCAGTGAAAAATTGATCAGCTAACCAACAGCAAAAATTGTACCTCCTTCCTATCTTTCTCCTACCTTCCTCTCTTCACTCAGACCACTCTTCCTTCTCCATTCTGCTTGCTCTCTCCTTTCTGAATTCCCCCTTGTCCCTCCTTGGATCGTACTCTTGGTTTCCTTGCCTTCTCCTTTACGCTCCAAACCGCCATTTTTCAGAATCTCAGCACCGACCTTCATCATAATTCGGAGCCGCCATTCAGCCTCCATACCCATTCAGTACAGCCGTCATGCAAATCTCTTAGCCCAACACCTCACTCTCAAACCAGCAAAGCCTCCCATGCAGAAGTAAAGTAAAGGTAGCCGCCACAGAAACAAAACGGCTCAATTAACACACAACTTAACTGCCCTGATCAGTGACGTCCAGAAGTTGATGTAACCTAATTTAGGGTTACAATATGAAATGCCATGCCCTTCACTTTAGGTAGCCCCATTAGTAATTAAAAAAAAACATAGTCTAAAAAAAAATTAAAATTTGTTGCGCTTCTATCTCATTACTTTATTTTCAAAAAAACTCTACCTCCTTCTACCTTTAAATATAGGGGTAGATAATTATTAAAAAAAACAAGATTTTTTTGCTTTGTTGCTCTTGATTTGAATCCCTAAATTTTTTTTAATTTGTTGCATTCTGCTTTACAACTCTGCCAACATTCTAATAAACCTAGTTTAATTGTTCATAATTGGGCAAAACAATAATCATCGTAGATTTAGGTCTAAAGAAGGCTTCATTTTGTATGGCTTTTGTCCCTTCCAGCTTTGATAAGAATGATACTTTTGAGTTGTAACTTTTAAAGACTACAAGATAAATCAAAATTTGAGATCTCAGCCATACTTATTTATCTATGATTATTCATGGCTATATTAATTACTTAGTTAGTAGCATAACCAAAAGATTAATAATATATTATGATGAATGATTAGCTCATCATTATACAACTTTATAAATAAATGAAGTAGACAATAACCAACTCAGCCCTTTTGGCCTCAAGCGAGCATAGGAAAGCTGAAGCACTCATAAACGTCCAATAAAAAAAGATGTTTTTCCCATTTTAACCGAAGAAGAAAGTGAGCAAGACGATAGTGGATTTTTTCTACTGACCAAATGGTGGGAAAAATATTTTTTTTTCTTAGGCTTGGTTTTTTTTCATGTCCATTAATGATGACATCCTAAGCATTCATAAAATATTTATTGGGGAACATAAGCCAAGGTGTAGCGCAGTCTGGTAGCACATCTATTTTGGGTACAGAGGGCCATAGGTTCAAATCCTGTCACCTTGAATCAAAATCAAAGTCAACTAAAAACATGAAAATAAATCAACCCTTATCACCTCATCTTACCATTTATAAGCCACAATTTACTTCTACCTTTTCCATAGAATTTCTTGGGATTTCTTAAGGGCGGCCGTTAGGTAACCTGTGATTACAATAAAGGCATGACTATTCGAAGGACTCAAGGCTTACTTAACAACAGGGAAAACAAAGCATGCCATAAAAGCAGCGGTGAGGGGACATTCATTGGTTGCTTTATTAGCCTGCCCAAAAATATCTATAATTATTTTATTTTACTTAGCATGAGATGATGGAGTTCTTGGGCCATGATAGAAACATAAATAAAGTCAAAAATTCATTAATGCCAACTATGATGTACACATTTACTTACATTACATACAAAAGTGCTCTTCGAACCGTGCGAGATGGTCACCCATCACATGGCTCTCCAACTTGAGTTACCTCAAGTTTTCAATCCCCAGGCCAAGAGCGTAGCGTCATAATGGTTGAATTTTTTCCCTTATTAATACTTCCATATAAGAGCTTCTAGCTAACAAAGGTTTGGTTTGAAGAAAATGCTTGATTAATTTATGCGCCAATAAACAAATAGGTGACAAACCCAATATTCAATGACTTCCTTCCTTTCCTAGAAATCGTGCATTCTGGACCGCAATTGTGCCACTTCCTTTTCTTACAACGTAGCTCTAGTCGGACATTTTTCTTTGAAATTTTGTCCCTTTCATCTAGGGTATAGGACATTGTCTTTTCATGGCGGGACACTGCATGGTGGTTAGTTTATTTGGGGCAGATACTTCCTAAAAAGTAACGGAGGTGTGCGAAGGTAGGCTCGATTATGATAACTTTAAAGCATAATGGTACAAGCATGCCTAAATGTGAGACTTACCAGTCAAATAGAGACAAAAATCTTTTTGTTTTTGAGTAAGTTTTATAATCTACCAAACAATTTTTGAAATTTGGCAATAAGTTTTAAATCTTGGTGCAAACATATGAAGTTAAATTGGTTTTTTAAGCCATTGCGGATAATGGGAATCGAACCTGTGAACCATACCGACATGGCCATGGCTAATAGTCTCAATGTTTAAGAATTGTGTTAGGAATATTAGAGTGTGGTGAAGTTTTTTGGGGGGTTTAACAACTTTGTGTTATAATAGGGGTAGAGGAATGTGCACAGGGTGTGGGGGGGTTGTTTTGTTTTCTGAAATGCGATATTGGTTGGGTTAGTCCTTTCCTTCATTAAAAAAATTGGTAAACTATAGTTTAGAACCTTAGTAACGCATGAAGGAACGAGAAATTGCTAGGAAGTTTAGGAAAGAAAAAACAAACACTGGAGTTCATGGTGTGCAACAAAACATTGGTCTTGTATCAATATTTAACAAGCAGCAAGGATGTTGGAAATCTGTGAAGCAAGAGGAGGGGGTTAGTGAAAGGCCCAACAAAGATAGAACAATCTTCACGCCATAGGAACGAAGGATTAATTCGAATCAGCTTAATGGTTAAATAGATGATGTGGTAGTATGCCAATGATAATAGGAGTCTCATAGGACCTAAACCATTTATTTAGATTATGAATAAGCTCGACAAGGAGCTATGGGTACATGTTAAGTCCTGGCCTATGCCATGCTTCATAGCTGTAGGAAGTCTAAAATGCGTCGAATAGTACGAACTAGGTAGTCCGCCTTGCTATTAGGAGGTAGGCAACGAATCGGATCGCGCAACCAACGATAGTGTCCAACGCCAGGAACTGAAGACCAAGCGAAGATAGAAGTGTCTTCGGTTTCATAACAACCTTCACAAACGGTTTCGGGTTCGTCACCGGAAGTAGGATCGACTTGTAACAAGATCACCAGGGTGCGGGAGTTTGGCGAAATGCGGTAATACCAGGCTCGAGGGGGTTCAACTTCGAGGCGAGCGCGCACCTCTCGAGGTTCGAGTTTTTCGTCACGAGGATGCTGCGTTAGAGTCAAATCTAAAGATGATTCCGAAGGCAGTTCCTCATTCACTTGTGCGGCTTGGGGCCCGTAGGAGGTGATTGTGCGCGACGCCATGCTTGCAAGGAAGAGAAGAAAGA
Source organism: Sphagnum contortum (assembly GCA_963920785.1). Taxonomy (NCBI): domain Eukaryota; kingdom Viridiplantae; phylum Streptophyta; class Sphagnopsida; order Sphagnales; family Sphagnaceae; genus Sphagnum; species Sphagnum contortum. The sequence continues at coordinate 1,142,520 of OY987286.1, forward strand.
TCTTTAACAAAAATCAAATTGCAATGAAGGTGGAAGGGATTTGTGACATCAAGTTATGTGATCGTAATTTATACGCAAGGAAAGGAAGGGAGTGGGTAAAGAATGGCCTAGGACCATGGTTAGGTAAAACCTTTGTGTCAAAGGATAAAAAATGGGGGTTTAAGTAAGTTTGCTTGAGAAAAAGTGGGAGTAAGAGCAAAGGAACCTTATCCTTCTCCTTCCATTGGCCACCAAGCAAAGGAACCTTATCCTTCTCCTTCCATTGACCACCAAGCAAAGGAACCTTATCCTTCTCCTTCCATTGGCCACCGAGCAAAGGAACCTTATCCTTCTCCTTCCATTGGCCACCAAGCAAAGGGTTCTTCTCCTTCTCCTTCTCCTTCTCTTTAAAAGGCGAACTTGTGTGATTGGGGTGTTTTTTTTTTTTTTTTTTCTCGGACGGAAGATGACCTCTAATTCAATCTCGAGAGTTCTAATTCTCACAAGCTCTTGAGGAGGGAAGGATGATCAACTTTGGTAGTGGAGAAGGGAAAGAGAGTAGAAGGGGGATGTGGTAAGAGTTTGGGAGGAAGGATGTGAGTAAGAATAGTATTGGGAAGTTGGAACTTTAGGGAAAATTAATAAACCCTCTCGAGTTTTATAGCATAACGTCCTAGTTATTTAACTACAGATCTTGAGATTTGGTAGGAAGGTGCGTCTACTAGTTAGCTTTTCAAAGAGCTAAAGCAAGCCGAATTTGAGCAATCTGGGTGTGAGAAACAATTCTCCAAGTGACTGGTGGTCTGCAGTCAAGTTGGACCAACTACTTCCACAAAATCCTCTCGGTTTTTGTAGCATAACTTCCTCGTTATTTAGCTGCAAATCCTAAGATTTGGTAGTAAGATGTGCCTTGTTGTTAGCTTTCTAATGAGCTATGGAAAGTCAGCTTTGAATAACATATGTGTGAGAAACAACATTTTAAGTGACTAGTAGTCTGCAACTATGTTAAACATGGTGTGAGTCTTAAAACATTGGTTTAAATGAATGTCAAATTGACGTGAAGCCCTAGGATGTGTAGTGTGCGAGCTTGAAAAACTTCTATCTATTAGCTCTAATCATAATTGTTGCATAGGAAGTGGGCTACTTAATTTCAATTACAGACGCAATCTAGCATCTAGAATTACACTTGCATTCTTCCCTTCACTAGTAGCATTTATGCTTCAAGCATAATCACCTTGTAGAACCGAGAGTGAAGGGACGGAAAGTCACCTCACAGAACCCATATCCTCTGGTTGGAAGGTAGATAATCTACCTTTAATCTATATCCGCATAATTTTTTTTTAATCTTTTTTCATTTTTTTTTTCGAGCTTTCGTTTACATAATAAATTAATATTAGGTTGATTATTGCTTACTTCAAATTTATGATCTTATTGAGATAAGGATGGATGTCTGAGTGGTTGAAGGAGTTGGTCTTAAAAATCGAAGTATTGAAATTAATGGGAGTTCAAATCCGTGAGTAGGGTAATTAATTAACTGTTTTCGAAAAAAAATTTCATTTTATTCGGTAACCTTTAAAGATCTTAACGTTGTGTGACCATTTTGCACACATAGCTTGTGCGAAAACAAGATATTTGATTTATTAAAAAATATATATATATAATCATTATTTATAATAATTCATTCAAAAAGCCATGGTCTTTGGCTTTTGGCTCTTAGCTTGGTAGTTTTCCCCCTTAGCAATAGATAATAGCCCTAAAAGCTTAGAGAGAACTTAATTTAGCAGGGCAACACATAAATCATCGCCTTATTTTCGGCTTAGCTTACGGCACAATGTTGAGCCATGTAGTAGAAGGCTCTAGGCAAGCATTGGCTCGCTATTGTTGTCATTAAGCTCTGCCAACAATGACATAACAAGGGTAGGTTAGAAATCTTTGGAGTGCGAAAATTTCCAATCTACCCTTGATCTGCAAAAAATTCAAGCCTATCCAATTTTCATGCAAGGCACACCCAAACTTATAAAAATGCAAGAAAAACACAATTTATAAGGGAGTAGCAAGTAAATAATATTGTGTAAAAGGTTAAGTTTTGTTGAAAACAAACTTAGCTAATAGCATTAATCATAAGTTTGAAAAGGCAATAAAATTAAGCCTAAAGTACAGCCGATCCTTTAATATTAGCCCTCAGTGTGAGGATTTATTGCACACCTTCACCATTAAGTTATGCACTCACAATAAAAGACCGGTTGGAAGTGGAACTACTATGTACTGTAGTTTAACAAGTAAGGTGCTTCGAAGTACGTAATGAAATTCACTAAAAGAAATCTAATGCGTTGTGTCCAAATTTCATGAGTTTTTTATTTTATTTTATGTTTTTGTCGAAAGTTAAGCCCGAAACTAAAAACTACTTGCTTTGATTGAGGAAAACAAAACAAGATCTCAACCTCTTCTACTTCCAACACCTACAACTCCCTCACAACAAAACCGATCAAGCTAAAATTTGAAGAGAAGCTTCTACAGGTCTTAAACCAAAACTGATTTAATTTTGAAGCAAATCCAACGGTGGATTTGAGAGAAACAATTAATCAACCCAAAAGTCCAGAGGCTTCACCATGGAAATCCTTTCATGAAACCCTTTTCAACACCCTCTACTTCCAACACCGGCAACTCCCTCATAGCAAAACCGATCAAGCTGAAATTTGAAAAAAAGCTTCTACAGGTTTTAAACCAAAACTGATTTAATTTTGAAGCAAATCCAACGGTGGATTTGAGAGAAACAATTAATCAACCCAAAAGTCCAGAGGCTTCACCATGGAAATCCTTTCATGAAACCCTTTTCAACACCCTCTACTTCCAACACCTGCAACTCCCTCACAAAAAGTCCGATCGAGCTGAATTTTGGGGAGGGCCTTCTACACCTTCCAAACTAAAATTGATTCAATTTTGACACAAATTCAACGGTGGATTTGTGTGGAACAACTAATTAAAACAAAAGTCCAGAGGCTTGCCACAAGTACTTGCTACACAAATTCTTTTCATGCCTAATTCTTACACACACTCTTTCTATGCTTGATTCTTGCATACATAAGGACTAACAACCTTTCTTCCACTTCATTCTCCTCTTCTTTTTTCTTTTTTTTTCTTCCATACACACAATGCCCTCTTCCTTGGTGAGCCTCCATGACCCCTTGAGCTTGTTCCCCTTGTCCAATGAGAGCTTCGAAATCCTTTTGCACCAATCAATGGCTTCCTCATCCTTCAAGGGCCAATGAGATTTTGAGAATGAATTGCCATTCAATTGAAATTAGGATGAGAATCCTTGGGCCCAATAAACCACAAGAGAGATTCCATCCTCCAATCAAAGAGGATGACAATCCTCATGACTAATGGGATTCGAGGATCCATCTTCCCCCTTATCTTAGATATCTTGATGAGGCCTTTTGAGCTTGATCCTTATCTTTTCCGTCCGTTGACCTTCACATCCCCCTTTTTCATCCTAATTACTTCAAGTAACTAACTACTAGGATCATTTATCAATAATGACAAGGAAAAAATCCTTGAGTTCTTACTTAACTACTTCAATGGTTGAAGTAACATTTCCATGTACCATTTACTCCTTTGATATTCCCTACCTATTTATTTTACTATGCACTAATTAACTATGTAGTACATAGTAAATTGGAATTACAATTTGCATCACAAAAACTCTCACATACTTCTAAATCCACCGTTGAATTTAGGGTTTGATGAATCCACTGGATTTAGGGTGTTCGAGTTTTCATGAGGTTCTGCCGTCACTCCCACACCTTACGCCCACCCTAATTTGTTAAATAAAAAGGCCTTGACCCCTCCTAAACGTCAATATCACCTTGTTCATACTACCTTCTTGGTTTTTGTTGATGCAAGCGCAATTAGTCATGGCGGACGACAACGTTACGCCTTCAAATCCTCCGGTCGCACCCGTATAACAAGAAGAACTTGAAGAAGCACCGCTCAACTTGGATGTTTCTCAACGACCGCGCGAAGAAGAACCGCCCAGGAGAGTGGTGCGCACTCGAGTTGCTCGTTCGGTATGGGATCGTCGACTCTCTCCTAACCCACATGCCTTTGCAATTTACCTAGAGTTTGTTCCTGCTCGTGGAGCCGCGCCAGAAAGGTTTGAAGAGTGCTAGTGCGAAGATGATGATGTCCGTCTCCATTGTCGAACGTGGGTTCCCAGTGACGGCCATTATCGTTGGCTACGAGGCCCGATCAACCCACTTCCCCTGGAGCATCGAGCCGAGTACCTTGCTTGCACCATTCGTCGCATCCTAGAATTTTTACAATTGTGATCTATCCTTTTAGTCAATTATTCAGTTGTAATTCACTTGAGGCTACTCAGGCGGAACTGTTGCTACTTAAGTTTGATTTTGATTCTATTTCAAAGTCTGATAGAAGTGAAACTAAATAAAGAGGTATTAAGACTACATCCTAAAAATCCTACAAGTACATCATTAGTGCTCGAAGATCATTTTACAGACTAACTCAACCTTATCATGCAAAATATTGTTAATTATGGGCTTGTATTCCCTATATATCAATAAATCACATGTAATTCTGCATCCCCTTCCCCTTCTTTACAAACTAAAAAGGATAATGTACTTCAAAAGGTTTACTAGGTCCTAAATTAATTAAGCGTTACATCCACTGAAATAAAGAATTATTCTATGCCTAAAAATATCACAAAAACTAATTCAACTTTTTAATAATCACTACTTGAAGGTTTATAAACATTCAAATCATTAGTACTAAGGAAATTTAAGGAACTAAAGCTTAACTAATTGTTGAGCTATAATCCATGGCTCATGCTCAGCTTAGTCTTCTTTCATCTTTTTGCTTGGCTTTAAGCATGCAGCTTCAAGCTTTCTAACCTAGGCTGTTGCCTTAATCTCAGATTGTGCTGCAGCCTCCGGCCATCAGCTTGCATTTTAGCCTCCTCCCTCTAAGCAAACAGAACACCAATACATGCGACATGCCAAAAATAAAACAAACAAACGCCTCATTACACGCAAAGTTGCTCTGTTGTTGTTTGGTCTAAAATATTCGACTTTTTCTTTCAACCTCATTCAAATTTGAAAAGTGGTTTTTGATACGTTTTCTCTACTTAAAGAAATGAATCTAGATATATTAAAACCTATATGTCAAATTTTAGATTCAAATAAAAAAATTCAAAATTCAAATGTCCATTTTTAGACTCAATTAATAATTTTCAGCCTTCAAGTACTAATTTTGAAAATCCAAAATAGTAATTTGGAATTGAAATTTCAAGTTCAAATCAAATTATTATTTAAAATTTAAATGAAAAATTTTCAGTGTTGAAATATAAATTTTCATATTCATATAAAAATATTCAAAAATTAGAATGTCCATTTTTGTAATCAATTAATAATTTTCTGAATTTAAATAATAATTTTGGATTCAAAAATATTAATTTAGAATTCAAATATCAATTTTTAGATCAAATAAGCCTTTTTGAATTTAAATTGAAAATATCATATTCAAATCAAAAATTTGACATTCAAATGATGTTTAAAAAACTTGAAATAACAATTTTCATATTCTAATAGCAAGTTTCAAATAATAATAATTTTTTAAAACTTACAATATTAGTTTTTAGAATTGAAGTATCAATTTTTAGATTTGAATAAAAGATTCAAAGTTCAAACATTAAGTTTGAGATTCATTATATGAACAATTTACATACGTATGCATATTATATATATATATATATATATAATTTTAGTACTTACATTAAAATACACCTGTATGTCATTGTAGAATACTTTTAGGATGCAACTAATTTGGTGACTAATGGGACTAATGGGACATGTCAACCTATTAATGGATGAAAATACATGTAAAATCATTCTAATCAATAGGATGAAATTTTTAATAGTTGAAATTTGGTCTTTTAGTTGCAAAATATTTTCAAATCTCAATGCAAACGATGAAAAGCCCCATTTAGTCGTAAATGAAATGGTACATTTTGGCTGATTTATACTAGTGCACTTTTCGTAACAAGTTTTCTATATGTGGGCATGCACATTTTTATTCTTCTTTGTCATGATTTGCATTCATTTAAAAGTGTTACACACCAAGTGACTTAATTATGTGTGCCTTATGTGTAAAGAAATGATTGAAAGAATTAATGCACCAAAAAAGGAACAAAGTATCATTTTCTTCAATGTTCTTCCTATATTTCATTGTATTTTGAGTAATTTTCTTTTCATTTGTGTTTTGATAATTTGATTAAGTTTTATGCATCACATCATTATTATACAACACATGTTTTATGATCTCCACCCATTTATACCTTTAAAAACATGTCATAAATTACATGGGTATTCATCTTTCAAAAGAGAGGAAAAAGACTTAAACATTCAAACCTCATTTATTTGTTAAGTTACTTAACCAAGATGAAACAAAAGAAAAAACGATTTATAAAATGAAATAATACAAAACAAATTGATCAAACAATGATTGAAAAGGTATATTTGTGAATAATATTATCTTTGAAATTCACATTTGACAATTTTTTCTCCTAAAATCAATCTTTAATGAAATTGAATAAGGATTAATGAATGTTTACAAAACAAATTATCAATGCAAAATGTCATTTTATTATTATTACATCATTGCATACATAATATGAATAAAATAATTTTAAAAATTTGTACATGCCTTGTGACAAAATTGATGGTTGCTAACAATCTATTGGGATAATGGTATGTTTGACAATTCAAATTCTCCCATATAAATACATAGAAATATTTTTGCATAAATCTTCTATTGCATAAAAAAATGATTTTTCTATGTATTCATTATCAATTAAGTTTGTGATCCTTTCATTAGTTTTTTTAATTAATTGATTCAAAATTCAATTTAAAATATCATTAACTATATTGGCAAATGACCAACATTGTTTTCATTAGAAATGTTGTTGCTTGATGCTAAATCTTAAATAAACCTACAATATAAAAATCAATAAATATTTATTATATGAATTTGGACTATCCTTAAAACTACTAGAAACCTTCATGACAATTATTGATATTGCAAAATATGATAGAAGATTAAAATGTTGCTATAAAATAAACATAATGATGAAATCAAATGGTTTGTATTTTTTTTTTAAACTCATTTCATGATCCCTTGTCCCTTTTGCAAATAAAACCTACTAGGAAGAAAAATCCATCTTGTTTAAATTGCATAATTTATTATACATGGATATCATTTTTATATTTATTATTTATTATTGTAATATGTTAGCATCTTTATCACTAATTACATTATTGACAAAAAAATATAAACTTCAAAAACAAATTTGTGAAGGAAAATACATTATCTTTTGGAATATTCAAGATTATTTCAGACATGAAAAATTCAAAATTCATTGATTGTTCTACAAAGATGTCTTGAATTTGTCTTTACATTACATTACTCAAAAGTATTTATATAATCTTGAAAATATTATGAATTTATTAATCATGTGTGTTTTTTACATCTCATGAACATGTTGTGGGGTTTACAACTTTCTTTTGATGTGTGTCCATAATTCAATTAAATGCATGGAAGCATAAATGACTTGTTAGCATAGGAGATTCACAAGAAGGAAAAAAAAGGCAAGAAGAGTGACCAAAAAAGCAAAAAGGTTTAAAGAAGTGATTAGTGGGCGATTCATCAATACTTGCAAATTGGGTGCAAATTCAAACGGGAAAAACATTAAAAACCATAAACCTTCATTAAAATAAATAAATAAATAAATTTAAAATTTAAAAATTCTCTCATTTTGTAATTAGAAACATTTTCAAAGTCTTGTTCTTGATTTCAAATTGTACATTACTCAAAGATTTAATATGTTGGTTAAATCACTTGCATGTAATCATAGATCACATGCGTGCAATTAGTATCTTATGGTCACATGGTGCTCATAAGGAAACTGCATCTCTTTGGAAAGAGTTGAGTAGGAACCACCAATTTGATATGTGTGAGAAGATCACAGCATTGAGCTATATATAATGCTCACTAAGAGAAAATCATAGAATATCACAATCTAATGATGTAGAATAATGCTCACTCACAAGTCAGAGAATTATATCACGGTTGTTGATTGGTATGTTTATAGAAGCAGTCAAAGCTCACACATCCATGAAGCTGTCAACAGACAAGACTGGCCACAAGAGGACTCGTACATAAGTCTTCAGGTGCAATGAGAGAGATTCTGTTTTACTATTATCCTTTTTGCATTACCCCAGCTGCCTGATCATGGATCATATGTACTGTACTTAGCTCTTATTTATTTTGTTTTGAGAACCTTGTGTTTTGGATGCTGCCAGCACTTATTTAGTGATATCAATCTCCTTCAGACGCCAAGTTTCCAGTACGTAGAAGACTTGCCACCAGCGTTGAGCTTGTCGAGTTCAGTAATCCATCGGGGACCAAGAAGCTCAACAATCCTGGAGTTTTCCAGAGGTCCAGCATTTGCAACTTTGAAACCTAGAATGATTTCAACCAAGGCAATGGTGGTTGCAACAGCTTCAGGATCATCTCCAGCAACAAAAGTGGTGTGTGGATTCTTCTTATCGGGCAGATCCTCTTTCAAAAAATGCTGCACGTGAACCAGCAGCCAGATTTTGCTCAACAAAACAACAGTCAGAAAAATAAATAAATAAAAATTTAAAAATTAAGCAAGAATGAATGAATGAATGAATCCAGCTGGGTGAAAGTGCAGTAGTGGAAAATGGCTAGTTCAAAATCTAAGCTCATCGTCCAAGCTAAGGCCAAGTGTTTTCTGTGAGCGTTGAAGTTCAAGACATACAGCAAAGGTGGCTTTGAAGGCAGTGGTCCATCGAGCAGGAGCTCCCAATGCGTCCCGGTTAAGGAGAGTTGAAGAAATCCGTCCCCATTCGTTTTCCCCAAACAAATTCAGCACATTGGTCACATCTACAATGATCTTGTCCACCAAGTGCCTCGCCAATGACTTGAGAAGCTCTTCCCTCTCTTTCAAAGGACCCTGCATGCATGGAAGTGCAGCAGCAGCAGCAGTGGATCATAAAACACAATTTTGTTTCGCAAATCAGTGAGCTGCTAGATCAGTACTTGCATCAATCAACAGGCTCTTTTGAATTAAACCACAAACTGCCTATCACAGCTTCTTCTTCTTCTTCCTCAGATTCATCTACCTATGTAGCTTGAGAGTCTGAGAGACGAAATTGGAAATTGTCTTTACCGTAGGAGTCCAGATGATTATGTCACCGGCAGCAGCAGCCTTAGCATTGATGAGTCCTTTCATAGAACTGGAGTGGGTTTCTTTAGCGATTTCATCAGCAATTTGCTCAGCTTTAGCTGCATCTCGATCTCCCACCACTACGGAGCGGCCTGCTTTGGCGTATTGGAATGCAAGCCGACGCCCGATATCACCAGTTCCTGGTATCACTGCAATTGTGCGTCGCGTCAAGTCCGGAGTCCGCGAACCGGATTTATGAATTTTGAATGTGAAATATCTATAATGTTTAGACAATAGCAAAAAAAAGAACTTGAAGTTATTAGTTTAGGTGTTGATTCACCCAAGTTAATATCTTTCAAATGGCTCGATATTTTTTTTTTCATGGTGCTTTAAAAATTTATAAGCATTAAAATCACTTAAAAGTTGTGGGATAAAATTTACGAGCAAACTTTGTTCAAATTCAAATAATGTCTTGTGTCAATGTTTTTTCATCGTTTTACAAAATTTGTTGCTCATTTTTAATTTTCAAATGAGTTCCAATTGACAAATTTAGAGCATGTTAAATGTTATAATCACCCAACTATGGTTTCATATATGTCTAATAAAGCTTTAAATAATCACAATATTTAAATTTACATGTTACACTTTGCACATTATTATGCATATCATGGAATTCACGGAAAACTTGAGTGCCAAACTAAATGTGTTTTTCTAGTTTTTCATTTTCATCTTCTTTTGATTTATTTATTTATTTTCATCTTCATGAACAAATGAAAACCATTGGGTCCCTCATCATCCATGTCATCATTTATCCTAATCATAAGGTATATTTTAAAGATAAAATTCAATTTTACTTTATAAACATTTCACCAATTGTTTGCATTATCCAATGAATGATTTATTTTATCAATACAGGGATAATTGCATGGTTTTTTTCATTGATTTTTCATCTTATACAAATATCAAACATGATTTTATTTAAGAAGATAAGAAAAACTGCACTTTACACAAAATTGATAAATTTTAATTCCATAATATTGAAATGAACAATTATAGGATTTTTTTGAAATGATCAAAGTAATGATTTTTAATGGTTTGTGTCAACATTTCATGAATTATTTTAGTCTTTTGCAATCATCTTACTCAAAAGGACCACCATTACGGTTGACAACCCAAAAACATTTGTGTTTCAAGTTTTCAGGATTTTCATTCATGATAAAAACATTTGTTAACCGTTCCAAACCATTTTTTTAAATGGATATTATTAATAAAATTTTATAATATTGCGGCTCAAAGCATAAAATTGATGATAACCTTCGAATTTTTATATTAATGTTTTTCTTCTATCATTATTAACATGATAGGCATGATAAACAAGGTCCTTTTTCCTTTTTTCGTGAAATGATTATGTATGTAGACCATCATATTTCATGATGAATCAAGTTTTAATTTTTGCATAAACTCCACAAGCCTTGTCACTTTTTCAGTTCTTACTTGTCATCATTTATTATTTGGGGAGTCAATTATAGGGAAAACACATTCATTTTCTTATGTTTACTTCCCATTACATCTTTTCAAATTCTTGCTTTAATGTTATGTATGTACTGTTCATATTCCCTGGCATGTCAAATTATTCATGTTTGTTGAACTTTCATAGTCATATTAACAATTTTAATGAAACATTTGAGTTTTGTCAATAATATGTTCATATTTTATACTATGAAGAAAGTTTAACAAATGACATTTTATAATCAACCCCAACATAGGTCATTAAACATATATTATGATTAATTATAAAAATAAGACATTTCATGTGATTTAGTTTCTTGTTCATGGATGAAGTTCATCCATCATCACCTAGATTGTTGTTCATAAAATGGAATCCCTACATGAAAGTCGATACACCTTAGGTTATATTGATGGTAATTGAAGTCTCTTATTCCAATATTAATTTTGAAATGCAAAAACCCAAGGCACAAAACTTAGTTTTATACAATTAAGAAAATGGGTGAGAGTTTCCAACGAAATAATAAGACATGTTGACCTTTTTAATCAAACTTTTAGGCATCATAATCTATACAAAAAGAGGTGGTTACTATAATTTCGAGCCAAATAAATTCCACAAAGTCACATTGATTCCAAAGATTCACCATGGCCCAAACTCTTTCAAGGGAATATTACTTCTTTTATGATGTACCTTGAAGCTCACCTTTGGGAGTGACATGCCAATGTTTTATTTCCAAAGGTCACCAAAATGGCAGTTTGAAATTTCCAAGTTTTAGTTCCTAAAAACTTAGTAAATCATAATGTTTTATAATTGTGTCCAATTAGGACAATCTAATGTTCCATCTTGTAACCAAACCAAGCTTTTTAACTTCATACCAGGTATTCAATCCAACATCATTGGTTTCTCCAATTCACATATTGAATGAACATGAATTGAATTTTCCCCTTCCATCACAATTCTTCAAATGATTATAACATTAAACCACTAAATCTATCTTGACAATTTTAGCTCACCACATTGTAATTTTTAAGAAATGTTTCCAGTGGTATAAATATCATTTGATTCAAATGAACTTTGATCTTTTAAACCTCAAGCCCCAAATCTTGGGATTCAACTTTAGAACTTCGAACGTACTCAAGGGGGTCTTGAATGTTCCGAATTATGTCATGCATTCCCTGACATTTTTTTTGTTTACTTGGTTATATTTGAAAACCGTGTTCATGCACCTTTCACACTCCTTGAAAAAATCAAATGCAAGTTCAAAAGCAAAAATAATAGAAGAAGGAATTGGGGTATGTTTTTTAGCTTACAACATTTTGAGGGTAGAAGGGCGTGCTAGAGCTCATGGATGGGAAATAAGTTGAATGACAAGTGAATCCATTATTCACATAGACTTGCAGAAACCAAACAAGAAGTTGTTTAGTGTGTAATTGGGGAACTTTTAATGCATAGACAAACCACGGGCATACATGGACTCATAAGGCTCACCATGTCTTGAACTGGGGGAAGCCGCCATCACCTTTATAGTATTCTCAATGATTACTCACAATGGTTACATGTCATTTTGTCCTGCGATTCCCAAGTTGGGAGTTTCGAAATTCTTGAAATTGGGACTTTTGGCACTTTGGAGGGCCATAACTTATTGTTTAGACCTTTGATTGAGGTGAAATCTAAAGTAAAGTTGTAGGCCTTGTTGAGACCTTTCCAATGATATGTCATAAACCACCTGCAAACATTTATTTTAGGGCGATTCCTAACTTTTAGTGGGCGAAAGTCAAATTGGCATTTTGACTCCCAACTTTTTTATTAGCCATAACTTATGTTTAAAGGACTCAAATGGGTCATGTGAACCCATTTTAGACATCTATGTTTCAAGATCTTTCCAATGGTATATGAAACTTTTTGATCCAATGAGCTTTAGCTGCTAAAATATCACTTTCTAGATTTAAAACTCCATAGGGATTCCAATTCCCAAAATGGGAGTCCACTTGGGAGTGTGTGGGTTCATTCCTTCACATTCCATGGAATGCAAATGTGACTTCCGGGTTGCACTTCGAACCTACATTTTTTTAGGCGTTTGTTTTGGCCATGAGCCCAAAGCTAAGGTCATGACACATGCCAAAATAATCAAATCGAAACTAATGAAATATCCTTGTAAAATCTTCAAGTGGTGAATTTTGATTGTAATGGTAATTATATTTGCCTACAAATGGAAAATGTATGAATTATAAAACAAAAGAATAATCAAGTTTAATGGAAAAAACAACAATTTTCACTCATCAACAACCAAGTGTCCCAAAAAAAATAATTCAAAATAGTTCATACCTCATCTTTGGCCTGCAAATTTTACACTTGTGAAAAAACATAAAATTATAATAAATGCATTATATTAAGTCAAGATCTTTCACAAAAAAATTAAGGAAACTTCAAATATTTTTTCATAAATTATCAAGAAGTTTACTAACTAAATGGTTGAAAAAAAATGGAAAACTCAAATCTGGAAATTAAAAGGTAATGACAAATGGATTAATATACACATAAAATCCATAAAAAGCCCTTAGGAAAAGATAAGATAATTAGTATATGATTTGGTGTAACCAAAAGAGAGGGGTCCTACCTACACACAGAATCATCGAACCCCTAATTCCCCTATCTATCATGATCAACCTTACTTTCTTGTTGACCTTCAAGCTCACCTCCACTTGGTCTATCTACTGATACCTACGTCTACACACGACAAATCAGAAGCAGACCACACACGACAACAAGACCAACCCCACCAAGTTCCATCTCTTTCCTGCCATCAGTCTCACACACACAGATCCAACCAAAAGAAACATTCTCCTATTTCATTTACAGGATATTTACACTCCGAGAGCCCAAGCTCTTCTTTCAGAACAAAATGCTCAATAGAACATCTAGACCTTCCAGCTCTTGAACTGAAATTCCCTCTCCCTCAAGTTTCTTGCAGCATAGCGACTTGATTAGAATTCCCAGGCGTAGTAGAATCTCAGGTGTTCCTCCCAAAATCGCCCTAGCTACAGAGCTCATATTCTCATCATATCCATCAAAGTTCTACCCCTTCTGTCCTCTGCATGTCCCTTAATCTGTTTTTCTAAACTATCTTCCTCCAAAACTCTCTTACTTAGAAACTGTCAGCTTCTCCTTCCTTCTCACTCACTCCCACCATCAAAAAAAGAAAAACCTTCTCCCTCAATCCCTCCTCTCCTTCCTAAACCTTCTAATCTTTCCCTTCTTCATTCCGTTAGCTTCTTCTCCAAGCTTCCTCCTTCCTCCAAAGCCGTTCCGTCCCATTCACCGAATTTTGCCATCATTGCTCGCCGCCCTCTTCAATCTAGCTCCATCAGCCTCCATGAAGATTCGTTGCCATTTCCTACATACCATACAGCACACACCGAAAGGAAAAATCCATGCAGCCCATGCAAGAGTAATGAGTGCCGAAAACAAAAACGGCCGCCACAAAACAAACCTAGAGCACGATCCAGTGTTCACACTGGATCAATCAACCTGTCTTTGTGTTACATATGTAACCCCTCCCTTCTTAAAAAACTGAGTCCCTCAGCTCTGCTCAATCGGGTTGTAGGTGGTAGATTTGTAAGTCCCTCCTCGATCTCTCCCACTATTTCCCATCAGCGTCCTGAACGATACACAGGCGACAGCCTTCCTCAAAATCATAGTTTCCCTTTCCATCCACATGCCCAATAAACCGGTATGGGCCTTCCCAGCTGGCAACTAATGCGTGCTTCTTACCTGGCCTTTTCATTTTGACCATAGTCTTGTTAACAAATAGGAGATCTACTCAAGTGCAAACATAAATCTTTATTGAAAGGAAACTACAACATAAAACTCACAACACAAAACACAACATCAAGAACTTTCCAAGGTTCTTGTCACACGAAATACACAAACTTGTGTAATGAAGAAAAGAGAGCCAAACCATCAACACCAAGGTATTTAAACTAAAAAAGTAACGAAAGTAATTCAACCTTGTGAAAGGAACTTAGTTACTTTCCTACTCTAGTAACTAATGAAACCTAACTAGTTGAGCTTGAATTCTCAACACTCCCCCTCAAGCTCAAATCCACTTCTAGTACACCAAGCATTTTTCTAAACTTCCTTAGCTTGTCTGTACCTAAAGCCTTTGTGAAAATGTCAGCAACTTGATCTTCGGTACTGACATGAATAAGGTCAATTTCTTTTGCTAGAACTTTTTCTCTAATAAAGTGGTAGTGCACCTCAATGTGCTTTGTCCTAGCATGATAGACCGGGTTGTTAGCAAGTAGTATGCTACTAATGTTATCACAATAGATGACAACAGGAGCATCCACTGACTGTCCCAAATCTGAGAGTAGTTTTTGTAACCAAACTACTTCACATGCAACAATTGCTGCACCTCTGTATTCTGCTTCCGTGCTTGATAATGCAACTGTTGGTTGTTTCTTACTCCTCCAACTAACAGCACCACTTCCAAAAGAAAACATGAAACCACTGGTTGATCTTCTATCAGAAACATTGCCAACCCAATCAGCATCCGTGTATCCATGTACTTGTAACTGGCTTTTGGCTTCATAAAAAATTCCACACTGCAAGGTTTGTTTTATGTACCTCAGTATGCGCCTCACTGCATCCAAATGTGGCTTTCGTGGTGTTTGCATGAATTGACTCACCACTCCAACTGCATAACTCAAATCTGGCCTTGTGATGGTCATGTAAATCAAACTCCCCACTATGCGTCTGTACATAGTGGTATCCTCCACGAGGTCTCCTTCATCTGCACTCAACTTCACATTTTGCTCCAATGGAATTGAAATGGGTTTACAACCCGTCATCCCATATTCAGACAATTTGTTCAGGGCATATTACCTTTGTAGTAACCATATCCCTTTCGGAGAATGGATTACCTCAATGCCGAGGAAATAACGCAACTCTCCCAAATCCTTCATCTCAAACTTTTGCTTCAAAAGCTTCTTCAAATCAGAGATGTCTGCATCACTATCTCCTGTGATAATCAAGTCATCAACATAGATGACTATGACTATAATCCCATGATCTGTCTTTTTCACATATAGTGAAAAATCTGCATTGGATGTTTGAAATCCACTTGTGACAAGATACTGACCTATTTTGTCTGACCAAGCTCTAGGTGCTTGCTTCAAGCCATACAAAGCTTTCTTCAACCTACAAACCAAATTAGGATGTGTTTGGTCCACATAACCTGGTGGTTGTTCCATGTACACTTCTTCTTGTAAATCTCCATGAAGAAAAGCATTCTTTACATCCATTTGATGTAAAGACCATCCTTTTGTTGTTGCCATAGCAATGATTGCTCTTACAGTTGTCATTTTGGCAACTGGACTATAGGTTTCCTCATAGTCTATGCCATACGTTTGGGCATAACCTTTGGCAACCAATCTTGCTTTGTATCTGCTCACAAATCCATCTGCATTGTGTTTGACTTTGTACACCCATTTGCACCCAATTGCTTTCTTGTCTTTTGGTAAAGCTACCAATTCCCAAGTAGCATTCGCATCCAAAGCCGCCATCTCTTCATCCATGGCATTGTCCCACTTAGGATGTCCAGCTGCTTGTTCAAAACAAGTGGGTTCAACCTCTTGTATAACTCTCACCATGTATGCGTAATGATGAGCTACAAAGCCATCATATGTGAGTCTTTGTACAGGGTACTTGACTCGTGTGGATCTTCATACTCCAATGTTGTTGTCAGGTGTTTTCAAAGCTTTCTTGACCATCCGAGCTCCAGGAGTAATAACTGAGGTGATTCTTGATTCTTCACCCTCACTCTTCTCTGACTCACTTGATTCACCATCTACATGAGAATTTCTAGATGGTGTTTGTGAACTACCATGTACAATGTTTGAAGATCTTAATCTTCCTTTCTATGGAGTGCTACTGGACCCAATAATTGAAGACTCTTGTGGTCCACTAATTAATTGTGATTCTTGTTCCACATTTGATGAAACATCACCATTTCTAGCTTCTCCATCTTCTGCTACCTTCAATGGTGAGTACCAACTAGCCATCTCATCAAACACAACATCTCTACTCACTTGCAACTTCCGAGTGGAAGGACTGAAACATCTATATCCCTTTTGTTCTAAGGAGTATCCAATGAAAATACATTTCTCAGCTTTTGGGTCTAGTTTTGATATCTTCTCATCAGGAACATGCACGTATGCAATGCAACCAAACACTTTGAGGTGTGAAACATTGGGTTTCTTGCCTATGAATTTTTCTTCAGGTGTCATGCCATGAACTACCGTTGTGGGTGTTCGATTCATGATGTAGACTGCAGTTGCTACCGCTTCAGCCCAAAAGTAATTTGGCAAATTCTTCTCATTCAACATAGCACGTGCTATTTCTGCAATGTGCCTGTTTTTCCTTTCAGCAACTCCATTCTGCTGTGGGGAATAACTACATGAGTATTTCCTTTGAATCCCATGCTCCTTCAAATAATCACTGAATTCATTTGAAAAATACTCTCCCCCTCCATCGGACAGTAGGCATTTGATGCTCACACCCCAATTGGCATGCTTCACAAACCTCTGACATCACCTCTTCTGCTGCAAATTTGGGAAGACCTCCAACAAGTTTTTGTTTCTCCATGAGCTTAAGACGTTGGAGATTAACATGGCCAACTCGCTTGTGCCAAATTCCAATGTCTCCAGCTCCTTTTCCATGTGTGAATAACATGGAATTCACTTCAGGCATGTTCACATCCAAGGTGAACATTCGTCCATTCCTTTCCCCTTTTGCAATCAATTTTCCTTGGTTCTTCATGTCTTCCACAAAACATCCATTTGGGTTGAATGTCACCTGTAAACCTTGTTCCACCATCTGGCCTACAGAGACCAAATTTTTTGTTATGGTTGGAACATGAAGTACATCTTTCAGGTACTTTGTTTGCCCATTTTGCATGGACAATGGCACCTTGCCAACTTGTGTGATGGGATGTGTAGTGTCATCACCAGTTTCCACAAATCCTGGTGTCTTCAAATCCTTTGCGTCTTTAAACCATTCTCCATGGCTAGTCATGTGGTTTGAAGCTCCAGAATCCACATACCAGACATTGTTGTCTGATACACCTCCTATCATTGAATTTGCCATGTGCTGCATCACAAACAGTTGCTCATCACCTTGATTGCTAGTTGATGCATAATTCCCTTGTTGCAGCTTTCCATTTTGTGCATCATGCTCCCTTTGATAACAGTTCTTTGCCATGTGTCCAGGTTTCCCGCAGTAATAACAATTTGAATCGCTACTTGGTTGTTGTCCTCGATGACTTCCACCACGACCTCCACGACTTCCTCGACTTCCTCTTCCTCCAAAGTTTCCTCGTCCACCTCCATGAACTTGACCTTCATGTTGTTGATGTCCACCATACAAACCTCCGGGTCGACCTCGAAATGAGGTTTTACCACCTCTGCCTCTACCTCTATTGGTATTTGAGTAGAAGGCACTTTCTTGTGATCCTCCATTGGATGAAGTACCAACAATTCTCATCTCTTCACTTATAAGTAGTGTTATTAAATCTTGGAAGTTGGGAAATGTTTCTCGAACTGCAATTGAGGTACGGAACTGACTATAGTCTTTTCCAAGTCCATTTAAGGTCACGGCCACTAAATCTTCATCATCTACAGGGGCTCCTATAGATGCAAGAGCATCTGCAAGGTTTTTCACCTTTGTAGAATAGTCATTGATGTTCATCTTGTTTTTCTGTAGATTATGCAACTCTTATTTGAGCTGCATTTTGCGGGCTTGTGTATTGGTGTTGTACATCTTCACCAATGTATCCCAAGCTTGCTTGGGTGATTTTGCATCTTGAATATGCACAATCATGGAATCGGACACACTCACAGAAAGCCAATACAAGATTTTCCTTGCTTTTTCATGCCAAGTTTTATTGGCTTGAATTTGTTGTTGTGTGGGGTTTTCTGGGAGAGGAGGTTCTTTCTCATCACCAGTTATGAATTCCCAAAAGCCTTTCCCCATCAAAAAATTCATAATCCTAAATTTCCACACTTGGAAATTGTTCTTGTCTAGTTTCTCAATTGCAATTTGAGAAAGACCGTCTGCCATCTCTCAAGGCACCACTCAATGTCTTCTTGGGGTTTCTAGGATTAGGGTTAGGGTTAGGGCTGAACAAGATGAACCTTGCGTATGTATGTATGTCTTGAGTATTATACGAAAGTTTATACTATACATAGGTTTTACGTATAGGTACGTATCTCATATAATATTTCGTATGGTAATAAGTACATGATTACATACCACACTTTTGTACGAAGGTCTTGATAAGGTATTTGCGCTTCCCAATCTTCAAACTCCTTCCTTCAAGCTCTCCCAAGTTGAATTTGCTCCACTTCAAAACTTTGCTTTGGTGTCTTCTCAAAACAACTTCTGTCACAGCAACTTTGCAAAGCTACTCCACACACATACGACCTTAGATCGCTCTAAAATTTTGGTGAAACATCAAACCCTATGTCTACTACCTTCTCTCAAAATTTCAGCTCATTTAACTTCATGAATTGAGAGATCTTGCTACTTCTTTGAAGTCACCTCAAACTGGGACCTGAACACAAAATGACTTACAACTCGCTCTCAGCAACTCCAAAATCCTTGAGATTTCGGGAGACAAATAAGATATATGTCTTCTATATTTTTTCTCAAAATTTTAGCTCTATTGATGATGACCACAAGGAGATATCACTTTCAAAAGAAACTGACTTGAAAACTGAGACTGAAACTTCAGATGCTTGGATCTCTCTCAATACATATCCAAACGACATGAAATTTTTCTCACACGTATATTCCTATATGATCTATAAGATCCCAAAGCTGCAGACCCAAAAGAGCTTAAACAAAGGAGATATGACCAAAAAACCAGATCTGACACAGAGTTTTCAAAAGCTCATAACTCTCACAAAACATATCCTTTTCTTTTCAAACTTTGAGAATAAAAGCGTCCTATAGTCTTCTACAACCTCTCTAAGTTTCACTTCAAGATCTTTTCACAGTAGCTCTAGATCTAGCTTTAAAGATCTGACTTCCACAACTTTGATATGTTGATCTCCTCTCACCTCTTTTCTTTTCTTTTCTTTCTCTTCACATTCTTTCCTTTCCCCGTTTCTCTTTTGCACTTGACAACTCCTATGATATTACTAGAGACTCTCAAGCTCTAATTCTAGAGACTTTCTAGCTCTAGATCTCTTTCAACTTTCTCACAAAACAACCTAAGCTCTGATACCATGTTAACAAATAGGAGATCTACTCAAGTGCAAACATAAATCTTTATTGAAAGGAAACTACAACATAAAACTCACAACACAAAACACAACATCAAGAACTCTCCAAGGTTCTTGTCACACGAAATACACAAACTTGTGTAATGAAGAAAAGAGAGCCAAACCATCAACACCAAGGTATTTAAACTAAAAAAGTAACGAAAGTAATTCAACCTTGTGAAAGGAACTTAGTTACTTTCCTACTCTAGTAACTAATGAAACCTAACTAGTTGAGCTTGAATTCTCAACAAGTCTGACGCGCTCCTTGGTCCCGGGGTGAACCCACTTGAGGGTTCACCAAATGTCAAGTTGCGGAAGTTGGGATCGAAGGGCACGCTCCCGACTTCCAACTCTAGAAAGGGGTAGAGGGTTGAGTTGGGAGCCCCGGGATTAGATTAGGAAGAGGGACTAGTAGATCAAGCACGATTCTGCATCAAAACAAACCACCCAAGTGGTTAGTTCACGTTCCGGGACACCCTTTGGTGTTGGGACTTGCCACGGGCACTTGGACCACAAGACTCACCATGGCCCGGACTTGGGGAGTAAGCCACCACCTTACTCCCTATAGTATTCTCTGCAGCTCGCCACGGAGGGGGCATCCAAATGGCACAAATTCCCGGGACTCCCGAAATGGAGTCCCGATTTTGTCCCGGCGGGACTCCCGGAACTTTGAACCGCCATAACTCCCGACTGCAGAGTTGGATCGCGACGAGGTCTAAACCGAAGTTGTAGCACTCGTCGAGATCTTTCCAACGGCGTATCGCACTCCCAAATCGGACGTCGGGAAGACATCGATTCCCGACTTTTAGTGGTCGGGAGTCAAACTGCCAGTTTGACTCCCGGCCCTTCTTTTGCCCATAACTTGGTCTGCAGATGTCCGAATTGCCAATGCGAGGGCATTTTCGATATGTACGTTTCAAGACCTTTCCAACGACACTAAGAACACCCCAATGCGAGGTGTTTTTCCCCTTGCTGTCGAGCTCTGAACATTCGGGAGTCCCGGAGGACTCCAAATCCCCAACTTCTCCAAGTGTTGGGCTTCACCCCCACACTTGGCCAAGATAGGGTTGCGACAAAGTCTCTCCAGCAATGAAACCTTCAAACAGGTGTTTGCCTTTCCTGTTTGCATACATGCTTCGCTGTTTTTTCTATGCCTGCTCTACATTGAACAATACATTCTCATGTATGCTTGCTGTAAGGTTTACCTTTTCTAGGAATTGTGCTACGATCTGTTCAACATCAACGTCATCATTCACCACACCAGTCAACGCACTCAGATAGTTGTCAGCTCTGAGTCGCGGTGATCGACCCATTAGAACGATAAATGGCGAGAACTTGGTGCTTGCCTGAATCCCACACCTATACCCAAACAAAACCTTAGCCAGGTGTTCATCCCAGTAATCCACGTTCACCGGATTCGTGGCCAGAACTGTGATGCCATGTTTAATGGTTTTGATCATACGTTCAGCCATCCCGTTGCACTGGGGCCATTGAGGTGCCGTGCGCTGATGTTGTATGGCGTAGTCCTTGCACATAATTCCAAACTCTGCACCCCACTCCCCTCCGTTGTCAGTCAGTATGAAACCAGGTACCCCATACCTACAGATCAAATCGTCCTTAAGAAACCTGGCTATTGTCTTGGCACCATGATCCGCCACGACTTTGGCTTCACACCATTTTGAGTAATGGTCGATAGCCACAAGGATATACTTGTTTCTTACCTTGGTCTCAGGTAGTGGCCCCGTAGTATCCATCGCCACTCTATAAAATAGATCACAGACATGAATGCTTTTGAGCCTCTCATCCCGTGATCGGATGGTTCCTTCACTTTTGACCAGCTGACATTGCTGGCAACTCCTGACCACCGACTTGACATCCTCAGTTCGACAATGCTAGAAATATCGTCGACAGATCTCGGACAAAAGCCTTTGTTCGCCCGAGTGTCCTAGATCCTCATGCATCTGCAGTAACAGTGGCCTCTCTCTTCAGGTCTGGGTACGTAGAGATCCTTGAAAAAAAGCTTATGCTCCTTCCAACAGTAGCTGGCTGCCCTTTTCCTTACCCTCTTGCCTTCTTCAAGTTCAATCAATTCTGGCAACACACCCTCTCTCAGGAATGTCAGACAGGCTGTATCTTGCCAAATGTCAGGACCCTTCATCTCACTTCCATCCTGTTTTGCTTCATCCACACTAGTCAAATTGATTCCGTGTATGTCGACCTCTAACATTCCTTGAACAGCTAAAACCAGTTCCAACTGCTGTCTTCGGTTATAATACCTGATCGGGTCCTTCCTATGTCCCTACTGAACCTGATCAAACTCCCGGTCCTCATCCTCGACTACATCCAACCGCTCTGCGCTTGGTGTAGCCTCCTCCCCTGAATCAGTTACAACCACCGAGTCAATCATAAACATGTTATGGGGATCTGAGTTGTACCACTATTTGATCCCAGGTGGATACCTATGATGCTCCGTGGGTTCCCTCACTTGCCTTCTATTTCCACGCCACACCAGATGCTGATTACGTCGAACAGACAACACTTTTTCAACCATCTCGGCTTCTCCATGCTGGGTGTGCGGATCATCCTGGATTTCCTGTTGGAAATCCTCATCATCCATAGCTTGCCCTACTGGATTTCGACTCAGGGCATCAGCATTCGCATGCCTCACTCCTGGTCTGTGGACTATCTTGAAGCTGTAGTCCTGTAGTAGGTTAATCCATCTACCCCTTCTTCCATGGGCATCTGACATAGTCGCCAACCACTCGAACGGCTTATGATCAGTCCTCAATGTGAAGTGAGTCCTGTGCAAATACTGTCTGAAGTGTAAGATTCCCCAGATCAAAGCATAGCACTCGCCTTCCATGGGGTGAAATT
This sequence comes from Sphagnum contortum, assembly GCA_963920785.1. Lineage (NCBI taxonomy): Eukaryota > Viridiplantae > Streptophyta > Sphagnopsida > Sphagnales > Sphagnaceae > Sphagnum > Sphagnum contortum. The sequence goes on from OY987286.1 coordinate 1,165,465, forward strand.
TCTTTTGTGCCACCGTCAATGCCTTACTGGCATAGGCTATGATTCTCTCGAACCTGCCCTCTTTCTGTGACAGTATGGCACCAACTCCTTTGGTCGACCAATCCACATCAAAGAAAAAAGGCTCCTTGAAATTTGGTCTCACTAGAATTGGAGCTCCTATCAGTGCCTTCTTCAAAGCATCAAACGCATGTTGGCAGTCCTGGTTCCAAACAAAAACAACATCCTTTTTAGTGAGCTCAAACAAAGGACCTGCCAGTTTCAAATATCCTCTAATAAATCTGTGGTAGTATCCTGTTAGTCCGAGGAATGATTTGACATTGACGACTGTTGTAGGCGTTGGAAATCCCCGCATTGCATCGATCTTACTAGGGTCGGGCCTAGTCCCTTCTTTGCTGACTACGTGTCCTAGGAACACAACACTTCATGCAGCAAAATAGCATTTGTTCGGGTTCAATTTCAGGTTCACTTTCCTGAGTCTGGAAAGTACAGCTTCTAGATGTTGAAGATGAGCCTGCCATTTTTCACTGTGGACATTGAGGTCGTCTACGAAAATCTTCAGAAATGAATTCCCCAAATCCTTGAAGACTTCAGTCATGGTTCGCGCGAAGGTACTCGTGGCGTTTTTGAGTCCGAATGGCATGACAGTCCACTCAAACAAACCGCTCTTGGTAACTAATGCTGTCTTTCCCATGTCCTTAGGAGCCATCTTGATCTGCCAGAATCCCGACTGTAAATCCAGCGTAGTGAACCACGCTGACTTCCCTAATTGAGAGATCACGTCTTCTACCAGAAGCATGGGGAATGAATCCCTCCGAGTTTGTAAATTGAGAGGTTTGTAGTCCCCACAAAATCACCTGCTTCCATCCTTCTTGATAGGCAAAGTTACTCGGTAGGCATATGCTGAGTTGCTTGGCCTCATTTTTCCCAATTCGACCAACACATTAATCTGTCTGTTGACCTCGGCCTCCTCCCAATATGACAATCGACCAGGGGCTACCTTACAGGGTGGGAACCCTTGTGTGTCAATTAGATGTTCCCCTACATTGCAACATACAAGCTCCCTTTTGTTCCAGGCGAACACATCCTAGTATTGCTCTAGGACTTTCCACAGTTGACGTTCCATCCCTTTGTCCAGGTGTTGATCAATTCGGATCTTCTGACAGATCTCACCCCACCATGTATCCTCCTTGGGGTTTTCCATAATTCGCTCCTTGACACAGTCGTCCTGGTCAACGACCTCTAGCTGTTGAATCTGCAGTAGCGCCGATACCTGTCCTGGATTCCTTTCTTCTGTGGGCTTCTACTTACGTTGCTCGGCATCTGCAACCCACTGGATCCAATCAGCATAGTCATCCTCGTCAGTGACCTCCTCCTTCATGAAGTCAGCAGCCTTGTCCTGCAACATGAACTATAGAATCTGATGTGGCCCTTCTGACAATACTAACTTTTCAAGTTCGGTATTCCCGAACTCAAATTCTTCTTCAATCGCACCTATAGCTTGACTCCCTTCATCAGAGTTTTCGCTTGAGCCAGAATCAGACTCAGATTCCAACTCGGCGGTTTGCTCACTACTACTTTGTTGAGGCAAGTAGGATGCTCCGTCCATTGCTTCCGACTCTCTTGGTGCGTGTCTCCTAGTGCAATTGTCACTGTAGTCACCAGTGACTGAGTCTGATTTTTGTACTAAATTCACCATGGTGAGTGGCAGCACTTCCACATCCGCCCCAGGACCTCTTCAGACTTGGATCAGTCCCTGCTCAACATCTACAATCGCACTGATTTTGATTAGTAGATCGAGTCCCAGCAAAATGTCATAGCTATCAGTATCCACAACCATGAAAGTCATCCTGCATTTCACTTCCCCGACCTTTATCGGCACCTCACTAATTCGGCCGAGTGCCTGTGTAATGGCACCTGAGGTCGTCTTGTACGTCTCTGATCCAGACACCAAATGCATCAATCCCAATTCTCGAACTACTGCAGCTGCCATGATTGACATGGATGCTCCAGTATCCACCAGTCCCTCAATTAGACACTGGTTCACTTCGACCGATAGGTAGAACGTTTTGCTCCTGTGCATCTTGCTGATGCATAAACGCCTGAGTGTTGGGACGGCTGAAACCATCGACACTTGAGTGTTGGCAGCCTCCGCATCCTTTTTCTTTCGAGCTACCTTCACCAAATTCTCCAGGTGCTCCAACTCTCCTGGTATGATCATCACTGTCTCCATGGGCGTCAGTGATATCTTTTGTCGCAACCCTAGCTTTGGGCTCGCGACCAAGGCAAGGGGTTGCAAGGTTGCGGGAGTCAAGAGGAAAGAAGCCCGGGAGTCCAAAAGAAGGAAGCCCGATAGTCCAAAAGAAAGAAGCCCGGGAGTCCAAAGGAAGGAAGCCCGGGAACAAAGGCAAAGGCATTGGAAGGGTGCGGGCCAAGAGGAACCCCGGGAGTCATCACATACTCCCGGGAGTCTAAGGAAGTGCGAGGGAGTGTGAGGGAGTGCGCACTCACACTCCCAAGGCAACTCCCATTTTGGGAAAGGGAGTCCCGGTGGACTCCCGAAACTTCAGAGTGCGAGTTGAAGGGTCAAATCTCAATGGATTGTTGCGCTCTTGGTACCGTTGGAAAGCTCTTGGAACGTAGATATCTAAAATGGGCTCGCATTGCTCATTTGGACATCTCAAACACAAGTTATGGGAAAAAGAAGGGGTCGGGAGTCAAATTGGCAGTTTGACTCCCGACCACTAAAAATCGGGAATCGATGCCTTTCCGAGATCCGATTTGAGAGTGCGACACGGCGTTGGAAAGCCCTTGACGAGGGCTACAACTTTGCTTCAGACCGCGTCGCCATCGGACTCTGCAGTCGGGAGATATCGGCGTCCAAAGTCCCGGGACTCCAACCCGGGACGATTTCGGGACTCCCACGCGGGAGTCCCGGGAAAAATGGCCATTTGGATGCCACCCCCGCCGCGAGCTGCAGAGTATACTATAAGGGGGAAGGTGGTGGCTTCCCCCAAGTCCGGGCTGTGGTGAGTCTTGTGTGTCCGTGTTGCCCGTGGCTCGTCCTAGCACCAAAGGTGCTCTAACTATGCGCTAACCACTTTGTGTGGGTAGTGTGCAGGCCCGTGTGAGTGAATAAGCTTGTCAATTCTTCCTAGTCCCATCCCGGAGCTCCAACACGCCCCTTTACCCCTCCAAGTGTTGTGAGCTAGGGAGCGGCTCCAAGTTCCAACTCCTTCCGCATTGCCACATACTTGGACCCTCAAGTGGGTCCACAAGGAACTTAGGAGCGTGTCAGCGTATCATTGAAAGCATTGACTTGCTTCTCCATTATCGTCTCAACAACTCCTTCATCTTGTTCTTCCTTTAGAGGTTCAAATGGAGTTTCACCAAGCTCCCCCAGCACCCTTTCGAGTTCTATGGCAGCACCCACCATTTCTTCTATGTCAGCGTAAGTTCTAACAACAAAAATCTTCCTGATTTCTGATCTCAACTTACCCAAAAATCGCCTCCTCTATTCGGCATCGGGGATTTTCCCCCGCTGGAACAATTTATCCAGTCGCTCAAAGTATCGCTGCACTCGCTCCTTAGACTCCTGCTTGATGACAACGAGCTTCATTCGAATGTCATTAGTGTCTACATTGCCATACTTCTGCAAAATCAGTGTTCTCAGCTCAAGCCAGTCGGCCGGCGCCGGCTGTAACTTTCTGAACCACTCCCGAGCCCTACCTCGCAGATTGAGTTTGGCAATTTTGAAAAGTTTGTCTGCGTTGAGGTCGCGCACCTCAACAGCGATGCTGAGCCTTTCAGCCCAATCACTAACGTCCTCATGTTCGCGCCCCCAGAACAATTCGTCCATGCCCTGTGGACTCATCATGCTGCAACACATCAAAATGCAGCACTTCCCTCCACACAAACAGAGCTCTTCAAACCAACAGAAAATAGATGCAAAAAGAAAAATCCACCAGAACCTTATTTCCTGCAACTTAGTCTTGACTTTTGAGACAAAAATAAAAACAAATCATATCTGAATTATCCATCGAACTCAGCCTGCACTCCTTCATGGATCGGCTTCAATGGTGCAAGAATGGCTGGAACAATAGCGGACTTCTGCTCATTAGTTGATTCCTGCTGGAATCTCCACTCTCCTTCCTGGCTTTGCCAAATTCTCCAATTAATGAGGCGGGATCGGGATCCGCTGTGCTCAATTCGAAGCAATCGGTCCCCCGCCTTAAATAAATCCTCAACTCCAGGTATGTATAGTCACACAAAGTGATTTGGTGAGACTGCAGACTTAGGGATCCAGATATCTCCCAACCTCGGCAATGCACTCTGTCTCTCTGAATATGCAGGATCTACCCTACGCAAGGTAGGAGGTATAGTAAAAGCTCTCCTGTAGTTCTGATGTGCAGACCTTGGCCCCCCTCGTTGGGATCTATCCCTACTAGACGCACAACTCCAAATCCTAAGAAACGCAGAATCGCCGCCCCTCTTTGTGGGCCATTCTGGATAGTGACAAAATCAAATCTACGGATAATGTTTAGTTCACGATCTTCCTGATTCACAGGTTCCACTGGAACCCCTTCGCCGCTAGACAAAAACATGATCACTGTCACTCATTCTACCCAAACCACTATAGGTACTACCAAGCTTGCAGACTCAGAACCTACGCTTTAATACCAAAAGAGAGGGGTCCTACCTACACACAGAATCATCGAACCCCTGATTCCCCTATCTATCCTGATCAACCTTACTCTCTTCCTGACCTTCAAGCTCACCTCCACTTGGTCTATCTACTGATACCTACGTCTACACACGACAAATCAGAAGCAGACCACACACGACAACAAGACCAACCCCACCAAGTTCCATCTCTTTCCTGCCATCAGTCTCACACACACAGATCCAACCAAAAGAAACATTCTCCTATTTCATTTACAGGATATTTACACTCCGAGAGCCCAAGCTCTTCTTTCAGAACAAAATGTTCAATAGAACATCCAGACCTTCTAGCTCTTGAACTGAAACTCCCTCTCCCTCAAGTTTCCTGCAGCATAGCGACTTGATTAGAACTCCCAGGCGCAGTAGAATCTCAGGTGTTCCTCCCAAAATCGCCCTAGCTACAAAGCTCATATTCTCATCATATCCATCAAAGTTCTACCCCTTCTGTCCTCTGCATGTCCCTCAATTTGTTTTTCTAAACTATCTTCCTCCAAAACTCTCTTACTCAGAAACTGTCAGCTTCTCCTTCCTTCTCACTCACTCCCACCATCAAAAAAAGAAAAACCTTCTCCTTCAATCCCTCCTCTCCTTCCTAAACCTTCTAATCTTTCCCTTCTTCATTCCGTTAGCTTCTTCTCCAAGCTTCCTCCTTCCTCCAGAGCCGTTCCGTCCCATTCACCGAATTTTGCCATCATTGCTCGCCGCCCTCTTCAATCCAGCTCCATCAGCCTCCATGAAGATCCGCCGCCATTTCCTACATACCATACAGCACACACCAAAAGGAAAAATCCATGCACCCCATGCAAGAGTAATGAGCGCCGAAAACAAAAACGGCCGCGACAAAACAAACCTAGAGCACGATCCAGTGTTCACACTAGATCAATCAACCTATCTTCGTGTTACATCGGTACCTTTGTTCCAAAAGATCGTTTTAGCAACATTGAACATTTGAATTAATGGAAATGTCACTCAAAATCACATTGAAGTGAATAAGGATTGTTTTGGAAATTTTCCTTGCATTGGTCATCTAGAAATGCCACTATAGTTGTTGGGAAGATATCATTTATTGCGAAGAACATGACATAAAACTTGCAAATTTGAAAACACATTTGGTGAACATTTAAAACATCCTTTTGTTTTTGGTCATCGATATAAATTAAACTAAAATTCAGTTGCTTCTAATAAGGGTCAATAATGCACATTGGGAAAAAAAAGTGCACAAAACATAGGTATGGTGGGAATTGATGATTAATGACAAATCACAATTAATCTATCCTTTGTAGTTGATGGGGAATTGTTGCCTTCAACAAATTGTGTTTGAAGGGTTGACACCTAAATCCCTACCAAAAAACAATGCAAGAATGACATTATGTGTGCATATAAGTTTGCATTAGTTACAACTTTGGCAACCGACAGCTAATGAATGTTCCAACTTGTTAACATTCTATACAAAGAAAAAGAAGTCCCTAACCATGCACCCCCAAGGGGACCAAAAACTGAATGTGCAAAACAACCATAAAATCTAGTATGGATAATTGATTACTAATCAATGCAAAAGAGTGCAAAATTTTTGTAAAAAAAAGTCTAGCTTTTATCCAATTATACTAGCAAGTTCAAGCCCACTAATGCATCCTACAAAGATCATTTGAACATTCTTTCTAGTAATAGTTCCATAGTTGGACATCTACATCATTTACACACCAATTGCTATAAGATGAAATGGATTGAAAAGTGGACATCTAGCTTCTTATTTTGTGATCTTAATGTAGGCTAGCAAGGCTTTATGGGTGCATTATTCCATCATTGTAGAACTAACCCTTCCTTGATCTTGATCTCTTGTGATGTTTCATTGATGATGATGATTCATAAAAGCCGGCTTAGGTAGGACAACTTCAAAATCCTCAAGTTGTTGTACCTTGGACACTTCCAAATTAGAAATTGTTTAGCCCATTCCCAAGTGAAAAGGCATGAAAATTTGTCTTTTCATATTTGTGTCTTTTTGAAGTTTTTTTTGCCAACACCATATTCACAAAAAGATTGAATATACATTCACCACTAATTTGCATACCATTTGCACTACTACATATTCTGCCTTTTTACGAAGGGCCAAACGAAAAACCTGAAGGGTTTGCGAAGCAAAAACAAAAAACCTGAAGGGTTTGTGAAGCAAAAACAATCTGCCATATTTGCGATGCAACACGCATCGCAACTTGTGGTGCACCACCCATCGCTAATTTATAATGTACCTTTAATCATCGCAGCATTTTTGCAACATATACGACAAACAAAATTTTGCGACCCACTCAGTCTCCGTTCACCCTAGCGATATTCCACACTTCGCAACGTTTAATTATACTCAAAACATTGCACATTTTATAATACACAAAGTATCGCTACAAACTTTAAGAGTCACAAGACATCGCAAGCTTGCGTTATTCGACGCCCCGCATTTTGCATATGAATATGTATCGCAAACCTCATCACAAATTTTGACAAAACTTTCCGGTGGTGGACGTCTTGTTAAGTTTGGACCACATGAACTTTAAATGAATCCATGGAAAGTTTATGACCCAATTTTACTATAATGCACAAACTACCATTTTTTCTTGGTTTGTGCATATTCACATGTTTGAAACCACAATTTGAAAAACTTTTCCTAATTCCACCTCAAAATTACTACAGCCTCCTACAATTTTTATTAAAACAAAGTGAAGTTGTTGCCAAGTACCTTCTTTGATCCAATCAGTTGCTTCTGTTAATTTGTTTTTTCATATCTATGTTGGTGGACAAGGAGAAAGAACGAGTGAAATAGATATAAAATGGAAATATTTATTAGGAAAGGTGGGAGATAGTTGTTAAATTTTTTAAAATAGAAGTCATTATTAAAAGATAAAAGAAAAATTTAAGCTTGAAGATAAGATAGTTATTTATGAAATTGTCTTTGGAATGGTCCATGGGTGACCATACAAAGAATTCCAAAAAAATCCCCATATACCAGTTTCGATTACTCATCACTGAAATTAATCCTTCTTGTGGATGGTCGCCAATGTGATTATATCACAAAATCCAAAGAGGAAAAAAAACAAAACCTTGGTATGAACTTGAAATATAACAAAAACTTATTTTCTTTGAAAATTCAATTCCCCAAAAAATTGTTGATTTTTGCTTTTTTAGAGACAAAAAATTATGAATGAATATTTGTTATTGAAAAATTGAGGCCGAAAGATTGCGAAATCTCGCCACGAAAAAACAAAAAAAAAAATCAGTTGCCACCAACCCTTATAAACCCTAAAGTCAATGAGGTTTTCGAAGATTGGATACTAAAAGGATGGGGGAGCGCGGAATGCGAATGCAGAAACCGCTACTGTGTTTTCTCTCGCGCACATTTGCACCACTAGAGCGAGAGAGAGCGAGAGGGCGACAGTTTGCATTTTGCATGATGCAGGAGTGATTGCACTACGGATCGGAGTTTCTCTCATGGATTTGCACCACTTAGTTCAATCGCTTCGGCCATTATCGACTCTGATTTCGTAGAGAATTCAATGCAAGAGAATCGCCTCTCCTTGCGTGACCTCCTCTCCATTACTCTCCCTTTCTCCTCCTCATCCTTCTTTCTCCACAATACTGATTCGTTGCCACTAGCATCTTCTTCCAGTGGTGCCGCAGAACAGACGTGTGTTGTTGATTCAGGGAGCCACCCGAAGCGTACAAGTGAAGGATCTGCTGTTGCTGCTTTCAGTAGAAGTGGGAGTAGTCTGTGAGTGGATGAAGATATCAGAGGAGAAATCTGAGGTGAGAAGCCCTAGGTTGAGCACCAGTCATTTCCGCTGCGCATGGTGATCGATCGAGCTCACTTCAGGATAGTTCATGAGAGAGCTAAAGGAGGAGAGAGAAATTGAGCAACTTGGGCTCTGATGTTTTCGTGAACCTTTGGGAAGCACTTGTGCTTTCGGGTGTAAATAAATCAAATTGTGAATGGAAGTGTTCTGATGGAAAAAGGTCTGGTTTGAAGATTGTGGTGTGTGTGTGTGTATTTTTCTTCTGTCTTCATCCCTTGGCCTGAGCGACGACAGAGCTCTAGATGTCCGGCTCTGTAAGCCTGACACTGCTCAGGGAAGGAGATACATGGACACCAGGGTCCGTCGAGCTCTGTCCGTGTGTTGAATAGTTTGAATGGACCCTCTCTTTTGGTTACACACAGTCCATACCTGGGGCACAAGGTCCACGATGGGAGGAGGCGAGAAAGAGCGAGAGAGGGAGAGAAAGAAGGTCGACCTTAACGCTGTGCGCATCAGGTTAGTCACTACTATTCTTGCATTTTCTGTTCCAACTATCGACACGCATTCCGTAGAGGCTTGATAAGAAAAATAAATTTGTGCTAAGAAGCGTTGAAAACTCTAGGTTTTTCTTTTTTGCTTTTGGGTTTGTGCTCCGAAGGTGGTTTTTAGGGTTGATGATGTGAAAGCTCCAGATCTTTGTGAAGTTTGTGAAAGCATTGGACTGGCTTTTTTTTGTCTCGCATTTTTTTTGGGTAGATTGTTTGTAATAGTTTTTGGATTTTGTAATGTATTGATTTTTTCTCTTTTGGTTTTTCTTGGTTTCAGGTTTCTTGTTGTCTGGCGGTGTTTTTCCTTGTGATTCGCACTGTGACGAGAAAGAAACCCTATCTATGGACGGGTCATATTTTGTCTCGGCGAAACGATCGTTGCCCTACGACAAAGAAGCGCCGGAGATGAACGGTAGGCAAAAGCGGCACCAGCCTTCCCACATTTCACGTGATTCGCCTCCCGTGAGACCTGCCCAGGATGAGATTATTTTTCGTATATTGTGTCCTGGCTCGAAGACAGGAAGTGTGATCGGGAAGGGAGGGAATATTATCAAAGCCTTGCAATAGGAGATGGGAGCAAGAATCAAGATAGCGGATGTCGTTCCGGGAGTGGACGAGAGGGTTATTATCATATCTGCACCGGAAAGAGATAGAGCGCACGGAAGGGATCGTGAAAGGGGTCGAGACCGAGAAGGTCAGGAAAAGGAGAGAGCTTTTAGGGAGAGAGACGGAGGTCGGGAACGAGAGCGGGACAGAGATGTGCGGGATAGAGATGACAAGTCTCGCGAAAGGGAGATACTCTCTCCAGCTCAAGAAGCTCTCTTTAGGGTACATGGAAGGATCGTGGATGCAGAACTGCCCAATCAGGTCTCTGACGAAGACGAGGAGGGATCAGGCTCAGTAACTACACAACTGCTTGTACCAAATAACCAAATTGGTTGCTTGCTGGGAAAGGGAGGTAAGATAATTGAGCAGATGCGAGAGGAAACGGGTGCTCAGATAAGGATTCTTCCCAAGGAGCAGCTACCAGGATGTGTTGTACCTTCAGATGAGCTCGTTCAGGTAATGCATCTAATCTCAGTATTTGAGGTTTGTAAATCTCCTGAGCAATCACCTAAAATTTTGCATTGGTAGAATATGAGCAGCTGAACTGAATGTTCATCATAGCGAGAAAACCATTAGCTTGTTAAAGGTCTGTCTCCAAGTGGCTCTCAGACATGACCCAAATGAAAGAAATGATGTAATTAAGGAATGCAAGGGGTGCCATGTTCACTCAAATCAGGCTCTTAGTTATGTGCTCAGGAATCTCTCACCTTGAGGTATTATATTGCTTGAGTTGAAGATGGTTTGTTATTGGTCCTTTTAACATCTTCTTTTTGTTCAGGCAAACCTTTTTGTGCACTGCTGAAATTTTCTTTTGTTGTATTTCAGTTTTGTTTGGTATGTTCTTAGCAGAAAGGGAAATGATTTTTGTGGTGTAGTGTTCGCAAGTGTTTGTCAATTAGTTCATATGTATGTGCTCATGTGTAAGGGTGGATTTGCTCAATGTGGATGGATGTTGCTGAGCAGATTTTTAGAGACATTTCCGTTGTGAAGAAGGCTCTTCATGCTATTTTTACCCAATTGCATGAGAACCCTCCTTGAGATCGTCCGCAGGGTAACATGGGTGTGTATCCTGCCGGTGGTCCATTCCTGTCAGTAGGAGATACCTTTCTTCCTCCAATTGATCCTCGGAATCTGGGTGGGCCCCTGCTTGGAATGGGACAATCCCTATCAGGAGGAGGACCACCTTTCAACAACATAGGACTTCCTGTACTTTCAGATGTTGGTGGCATGAACCGGCCCGCTATTAGCGATGAGGAACTTGTCTTTTGGATCCCGATCGATTGGTCTGTAGGAGCCGGATCAGCATTCTCGAGGCGTCCACCCCCAATCTGTTGATTGTGCAAGATCCTTTCGTGTCATTGTTGAGAGCACCAATGCCTTGTTTGGAGCATTGGTGGATGCCTCGGGCCGAGCTGAGCTTTATGGCACTACAGACCGATCGATCGATCTCGATCGATTGGTCTGTAGGAGACGGATCAGCATTCTCGAGGCGTCCACCCCCAATCTGTTGATTGTGCAAGATCCTTTCGTGTCATTGTTGAGAGCACCAATGCCTTGGTTGGAGCATTGGTGGATGCCTCGGGCAGAGCTGAGCTTTATGGCACTATAGACCGATCGATCGATCCTGATCGATTGGTCTGTAGGAGCCGGATCAGCATTCTCGAGGCGTCCACCCCCAATTTTGTTGATTGTGCAAGATCCTTTTGTGTCATTGTTGAAAACACCAATGCCTTGTTTGGAGCATTGGTGGGTGCCTCGGGCCGGGCTAAGCTTTATGGCACTATAGACCAATCGATCGATCTCGATCGATTGGTCTATAGGAGACGGATCAGCATTCTCGAGGCGTCCATCCCCAATCTGTTGATTGTGCAAGATCCTTTCGTGTCATTGTTGAGAGCACCAATGCCTTGGTTGGAGCATTGGTGGATGCCTCGGGCCGGGCTGAGCTTTATGGCATTATAGACCGATCGATCGATCCCGATCGATTGGTCTGTAGGAGCCGGATCAGCATTCTCGAGGCGTCCACCCCCAATCTGTTGATTGTGCAAGATCCTTTCGTGTCATTGTTGAGAACACCAATGCCTTGGTTGGAGCATTGGTGGATGCCTCGGGCTAGGCTGAGCTTTATGGCACTACAGACCGATCAATCAATCCCGATCAATTGGTCTGTAGGAGCCGGATCAGCATTCTCGAGGCGTCCATCCCCAATCTGTTGATTGTGCAAGATCTTTTCGTGTCATTGTTGAGAGCACCAATGCCTTGGTTGGAGCATTGGTGGATGCCTCGGGCCGGGCTGAGCTTTATGGCACTACAGACCAATCGATCGATCCCGATCGATTGGTCTGAAGTTGTTGGCAGGGTCTTCTGTAGTTTCTTTGCAGGTTCATAAAACTTTGTGGACTTCACTGTCCTTTGCTGCTATTTGCAATATTGTTCAAACCAATTGAGAAGTTTTGGACATGTAAGGGTATGTGCACATCATGTCTTGTATTTCGGAAACACAAAGTAATATCTATTTTCATCTCTCTGTAAACTTTATGTGACATAATGTCTCCTTTGACATTGTGTGCAGCTGCCAACCTTTCCCTCACTTTCTCTCAGTCCTACAACTGTAGACATTGGGAAGATTGTCTGTGAGAGCCCTCAACTGAAGAAATGACATAATTCACAGGTGGAGATATGGGGCTTGCTTCATTGCATCAGCCCTCCATTTGTGCTTCCTTCAAAGGCTTCTCCTGTAAGTGCACCTGTTGCCAAATCTGCCAAAAGTCTTGCTTGGAATGGTACCAAAAAGACCGTCTTCAAACAGGAATCAGCAGGGCAGAGTATATTGGGTTTTATTGTGGAGCTACGCATGTGTCCTCACATCCCTCACTGTGAGCATAATGTTCTACTGCCCGCTGTTGGCAAAGAATGTGTGCATGTATACTTTTTGGGTTCAGTGGCTTCTTGGCGTCCAGTGTTGTCTGTGGTGATTGGGCAGTGTGTGACCATCACTGGGCTTCAAAGGAAATTGATCCTGGTAGGGCCTGAGAAAAATGAACACTTCTTTTTTGTGGCAACAAAGAGTAGCTTGGTGTCAAAACTTTCTCCTTCAAGGTGTGTCCCCATGGATTGTGGGGGGAAAGAGCCTTGTTTTAGGGCAAGAGAAAGAGATCCCACCACTAGCTGACTCACAAGGACAACTATTCACAAGGAATTAGCATGTGGCTCCAAAGAAGGTAAATGTGTGGCAACAGCATTCTCGCAATCTTCATCCAATCATATATTCAATGTAGGGTCTTAGGGCTAATGGATATTTTGAGTTTACATTGTCAATTCATTATTGATCACTCTGTCCACTGATTGGTATTGCTCATTTTGGTATGTTCCCACAGTTATGTTAGATTGGATTTCTTGATCTGAACAACCTCATACTCGTAGGTGCACAAATTGGGTCATACATTGGGATTGTTACAGATATTCCCATGCCAGGGCAGCTAGTGGAGCTCAACAAGCAAGCATGACTACTGCTAAAACACTACAATGTCAGCCAATTGCACGGGCTTTGTGTTGGGGCTATGGTAAGCAAGAGTCTCTTCAAACTTTCTACTGAATTTGCAGTGCATGTAATCAAATCCATCATGGTGATAGCATGACCTAATCCTTGATATCAATGTTCGGCAGGTAGCTGTAAGGCATGTGCACATCATGGTGCTTGACACAGTGCAGGGGAGAAGGGGCTGTTGCTCAGTGCTTGCTTTCAGTCACATGTGTGTGTTGTTCTTTTTTCTGATGAAACAATATTTTTGTTTTAATAATACATGATTATTATGACAATTTGATTTAAAACAACTTGAATAATTGTCAAGTACTTGAAGTGCATGACATATTGTTTTTGTTGAACATATTATTCGTGGTCCAATTATGTTTGTATTATGGGGACAGTAGAAGAGGTACAAGAGGAAGATCACAGCTGTAGAAATAACAATGGGCCAGGAGCATGGCAAGGAGCATATTTTTGAACATGTTGATGCACTATTGGTGAGTGGGTTTAGTTGGGATTCAATTTCTGTTTGTGTTGAGATTGTTTTCATTTGAAACAGGATTTTTATTTATGGTGTTGACTAAGCTTTGCATGTTGAAATGCAGGCATCTAAGGGTGAGAGTGAGAGCTTCCAGGGCAGCAGTGATGAGGAGGAGAGAGGCGCTAGCACTGCTCCCAGTGCTACCACTAGCAATGGACCTAGTTCAATTGCTAGTCGAAATGCATAATCTACAGGGGGCAAAAATAAAGAGGATAGGGAGGGCGAGGAGGAGGGGCAGGGGGACGATGATGAGAGGGAGGAGGATGAGCAACCTCCCCCTCCACCAGAGAACACTAGGAGGAAACATTCAAGGAAGAAATCCAAGAGGGGAAGGAAGTCTAGATAGACAACTAGTGTATTAGATACCCAAGGGTTGCAAACCTTTTTACATTGTAAATTTTGAAATTTTGATATAGATTTTGTTTTTTCCGGCCCAAAGTAACTCCAAATGAATATAAACCCTGCCATGCTCTTGCAATAGACAATCGATCATTTGCGAGTCATATTTCTTCGTAACACTGCAAAAGCCAAAAGACCAAATGTACCATCTCACAGACATCGCTAAACTCTGACGGTTAAAATCATTCCAGAACATGTTTGCGAAATCCTACATTTTGCAAACTTTTAGCGGCCTTTTGCAAATCGCAAACTCTTTGAGTTAAATCGTATATCGGAAACCGATAGAGTTTTGAGTCGATTCGCTAAGTTGTAGTGTTGATGAGTTTGCTTCAAAACGTTTCCGATGTTAGTTTTATCGCTAATGTGTAGCGGCATGTTGACCATCGTAAAACGTTTGCGTTAGATGTTATATCGAAAACCAATAGATTTTTTAGTCAATTCGCTAAGTCGTTGCGATGTTGGGTTTGTTTTTAATAATTTTCGATGTATTGTGAATCGCAAATTGTGTATAGAAGACATTATAATCGGAAATGTTTTGCGATTGGTTTGGTTTCGAAAGTTGCGAAGAGCTTGCGATTGTACGGGTGCGAAGGTGAGGGTTTTGCAAAGGCTTAAGGGTTTGCGAGGAATTCTTGTTCAGAACTACGGGTTTTCGGAATCTGATATCTTTGTTGTTTGCGAGGATATTTGGATCGCAATATGCCCCTTTTATGTTGTAGTGTTGTCTTTAACTAAATAATTGAATTCAATTGAATCTTGATCTAGTTATTGAATTCAAATTGAATTTAGATTTAATTGAATTGAATTCCAATTTCTAAATTGAATTCAGATACATTGAATGGATTCTAATTTCATATATGAATGAATTCTTGTTTTTTATTTCAACAGAATTCATAATTTTTTCTTGCCCTATAATGTATTTGTTGTTTCTTTGTTTTTTCAATCCTTTTAATATCAAAAAATTATAGGTAAGATTTATTAAATGTTACATATTACTTCATATCATCATTATTTTTGTTTGAAATTCATCTTTATCAAGGTTATTTCAACTTGTCATGTCATGTCTTTGACATATGAACATGTGTTATCCAATTAAACTTCATGTAGATATTCTAACATTGTTCAAAAGATTGTTCATGATAAATTGTATGTCAATGCAAAAGGTGAGAATGGAAAAATATTTTTTGCATTTAGCATGTGGAAACAACCATGATGGAGTTTGTTTGATACTATCCATGGTATTTAATCTTCTTTTTACTTGTTTTCTTACTTCATAAATCATAAATTGTATAAATTTGTGATGTTTTACAATTATGTAAATGTTATTTGAGAATTACATGCACAAATGGCAAGAAAGAGAAAATGTGAAAGCATTTTATGAATTCGGTAATGATCCAATGAAAATGTCTTTCAAACACAAGAGAAAAATTGAAGGTTGACCATATAATTGAAGATGTTAAAATCATGTGAATTGTGATTTTTGACAAAACATCACTATAAGAAAAATATGTATTTTCGAGTAGTTTTTATAATTAAATTTTAGTCGCAAGAGACATTTTGCAACTAAAATCCCTTAGTCGCCTAAAACAAGTCGCATGTGATAAACTAGTTGCAAATGACAATGGATATTACATTTTTTTAAAAAGTCAACAAATACATTTCATCCTTTGATTCCATTGTATACGTATTGTCACATGCAATGAAGATGCAACTATTTTGGTCACAATTGAAGACAAATGATGTGTTGCCACGTGTCTTAATATTTTATTGTTATTATTATTTTGAAATAATCTAAAACATTTAATTCAAATACCTAAATGATTTTATATTATGACATGTGGCCCAATGTAAGTATGCCATGTGACATTAAAGTATTATTATTAGGTTAGTAAATACCTAAGCAGGTACATAAATAGGTGCGTACAAATTTAGGCTATATATCAACCTACCTCTTTAGGTTAAAAAAAAAAGGTAGGTAAGTTCTATCTTCCTAAGTTAAATACCTACTTATATAGGTAGGTATTTACGTAGGTAGGTACATAGGTCGACCTAGGTGGGTAGTTCAAATTAAGTACCTCTCTGCCTAGATAGATAAGTAGGTTGGGAAGCTATGACCATACCCCTTTGTTTGTATAGTGTTCAAAATAGGAATGAAGAATAAACAATATGGTATATGTTTTGAAGTTGTAATTTCCTCACAAACTCAGTTGTAATTCCAAAAAAACATTTCATGCCCTACATTCTTAATTATTAAATTTCTAAACAAATCAAATACAAGATAATTAAATAATCATTTAATTAATAATGATTAAATTTACATATATTGAAATTATAAATTATACACTACAAATATTCAATATTCATTTTTAATTACTTAGATAAGCAATAACTTCTTAATTTAATAAACTAACTACCTAGTTACTCATAAGTTACTAATACATAACTCATAAATAATTAAATAATTAAAATATTTGAAAACGTGTTATGACTTTTAAAAATCTGATTGAATTATATATAATATAAATAATATAAAAATAATTTACCCAATTAACAATTGCTATTAGAATTTAAATTCTTACACGAATTTTGAAAAAATTATTACTCAATTAATTACACTACGTATTATATATTTACATTTATTGTTGTAAAACTTAATATAGGTCAAGTAATGTTTTTCTCTTGGTAATTATTAACTATAAATAGAATAATTTTATTAAATATAACATTAATTTTCATAATTATTGTAAATTTACAATAAAATATTTATAATAAATGGTGCATCACAGAATTTTTATAAATAACAATATTATATTATAGTTCATGAAATTAAAAAATAATTATGCACATAATAATTAATTCTTCTCTGAAAATCGCAACAAAAAATTAATTTTTAAAATTTTTTTTCTCTTTTTCCAAAAAAGAAAAAAACCACCAACACATGACTCAACTTGTTAATTATTATGGAGGTCTAGTCAGCACCATGCCATTGTTCTTTACTCTTTTCTTATTTTTATTGTCAATATGAGTTTACTTGGTACTAGTAGCTTTATTGGGGAATTTTTTATTTTAGTAAGAGCTTTCCAAAGCTTAGTGGCCACATTAGCAGCACTTGGGATGATTTTAGGTGCAGCTTATTCTCTTTAGCTATATAATCGTGTGATTTTTCGAAATTTCAAACCTAAATTCCTCCAAAAAAATTTCGATTTAAATATAAAAGAAGTTCTAATATTTTTACCTTTTGTTGTTGGAATTATTTGGATGGGTTTTTACCCTAAAGTGTTCCTAGAGTGTATGCATACTTCCATAGGTAACTTAGTGCAACATGGAAAATTTGATTAAAAAACGTAGAAAAGAGGTTCAAAGAAACGTTTGAACATGATTTTTTAGTGCCTTTCCCAGAGATCTCTCTTATTAATGCAACCATCATTTTGCTTATCTATGGAGTTGTACTTGCTACTTCTAAAAAATATGATTATCCACCATTAATGTGTAATGTGAATTGGCTTGGTTTACTTAGTGTTGTGTGCCTAGGAGGGCACGTTTGGGAAATTGAAGGTTAAAAGCAATTGCTCGGGTGCACTCCCTAACCTTGTGTGGGATTGGACTGCAAGGGAACCTTGTCAAGCTTCGACATAAGAGTCTTGCCCAGTCTTGGCCGTATAGGTTAAGCTTTTTCTTTTTAACTAAATGTTTTTATTCGAGAGAAGAAAATGCATTTTGTTCTTTAAGTTGTTTCCCTTTCCCTTTGCTTTCCTCATCGTATATCTTTCAGCTACGCCATGTGCCATCAAATTGGAAACTATGTTAGCAATAGGATGAAATTGAATTTGGTTCTTTAAATAAAAGAAGTATTGCATAAGGAGATAATTCAAGGGAACATGCACAATTGCAAAAATGGTATCTAGAAATACCTTGTTAATATTACAAAAAGGCCTAAAACAAGAAAATGCATAGCTTTTTCCTAACGTTCTTCTATCATTATTCTCCAAAACCTCTTTCCAACTTAAGCTTGAAAAAATAGAATGTTCAGAAGCCATCCAACTGTTGACTTGAAATAATTGATCAATTTTGTGTATTGATGATAACCAATCATGATATCCATATCGTTTTTCACGCCAAATCTTGACTTCCTTTTGCTATATTTTTGTATTGTCATCAATACACTTAATCAACTTGACAAATTATATTGCCCCAAGGCCTGTACGTTTTAATTAGTTAAGTTGATTTTTTTTAAATACGTGAATAAATTTCCTTTTAGGAAAATGGTGAGTAATAAAGCTACCAAGATGAAAGCCAAATGTGTTTCCTGTAGGTAGACGTATTGAACTAAAATAATTTATAAAATTTACATCTTGATACAATAATTTTTCATAGTAATAATCACTAAACCAACTTAAATCTGAACTACAATTTAGTTTGAGTCTGACTAAAATTGGATTTACTTTTTGCACCATAGCTTATTATCGTACCTTTTCTTTCAGTTTTACTTTGGTCTTCGAGGGCGAAGCTTTCTTCCTAGAGGAAAAGGGTTTTCGTGTAAAAGCAAACTTTCCAAATTTATGACCAACCATTTCTTTAGTAATCTTTAAACCAACAGAACCTTTTCCGGTATAAATTTGTGCACAACAACCAACAAATTGAGGCAAAATACAAGATCTACTTGACCAAATTTTCCACTTGATCTTTTTTTGCTTGAACAAGCAAGCATCTACAAAAGGGCCTTTCCATACAGAGCATGTCATAAACTAATTTTTGCATTTTCTTACTATTGTTTTAAATCCACCTTTACTGGGCTTTCCCCAAGGTGATACCAAAGGACTACCTCCTTTTGTGCATCCTTTCACCTCCTCCATGAGGATGATCAACTGGATTCATAACAACACCCTGAGCAATAGGACGTTTGCCTAACCATTGCCTTTGCCTTGCTTTGTGAAGCTTATGTTTACCATGATGAAGATTAGACACTATACTGATGGTAGCCTGACATCGGGAATCTATGAGTTTGTCAACACCCAAAGGTAACCACACAATACATTATGGTGTATTTTCAAACTTTAATTTGTTCTTGAAATGGGTAGGCTAACCGTAAACGATAAGCAAAAAATCAGGTTAGGCAGGATGGCATTACTGGCAAATATTATCTAGCGGAGACGTAGGCCGGAGTAAGGCTTGTGTTGAAAGCATATAGGAAAATTCCACCAATAAGGAAACCGAGGGGAATCGGTAGAACTACATGACCATAACTGGAAGGTTAAGTCAAGGGGGCCAAGTCATTTAACAGAGATGGAAAGGTTCAAATAAGAGCTAGAAGAGGAAATGATAATAGGTAGCTTGACCCCACTATGGTTGGCATGTAGGGCCATAGGGACAAGGTTGCTGGTTGATAGTATGATAGACAATGTTGTTTGCACTTCATAGAATTGTATAAACTAAAAGAAACAAACAGTCTCAAAATGATGCATGCACATTTCTGAGCTATCAAAGGGGCTCCAGGATGTAGCATATATATATATATAATTTTATTATTATGATTTATTTATTTATTTTTGCAGGCCTCAATCCTCTTTCCGAATGTTGGGCCACTTGTAATAAATGGCGTATGCAGGGAGACTTGCACGTATGGTTCTTAGGGGGGTTTTTGGCCAAAAGATTGACACCTACCCGACTAAAGGCATAGAAAAAATAATTGAATATAAAACATACCTTCAAGCTTTACCTTATTTTGATAATTTAGAAGGCGACTGTGAAGTCACTAAATGAACTCGTCTGAAAAGGAGGTGCTACAGAGACCCGAGCAAAGCAGATACGACTAATCAACATATAGTATATGATGACAACAACAAAATTTCATTAAAGGATAACTAAGCCAACCTTTGGTGTATTTCCAACTACATTCCTAAATTTCAGTTAAACAAAGAATATCGTAAATGGAAGATGCCAGCAAAATGATTAGTCGGACGTGCTAAGCTAGGAAGAAAAAAAACTTTTTTCTTATTTTTTTAGCCTTTGATCATAGGGAGGAAAAAATAAACCAAGAAAAAGGAAAAGGCGCAAAGCAAAAAAAGAATATCCCCAAAAGATTTATTTTTTTGGTTTGTCAGTTTTTGGGTTTAGCCTCCCCCCATAATGTCTTTCCTTGTGTGTTGAAGATTTAAAGCAAGTGCACCAAGGTTAAAAACGGAAACTAGGATTCAATATGAATATAACAAAACATCTAGAACATAACTACACACTCACACAATCTTGTAAAGAGATAGGAGCATTTAATGAAACCAGTGAACCACACATCCTTCTAGATAGATGCGTAGGACAAAGGGCTTATAGTACTTGCTTACCCTTTGCTTTGAAAACCATGTAAATAGAGAGAAAGAGAATGCTGCTTTACAGCAAAAGGGATGGGACCGAATGATGCGCTCCCAAGTTCCTTGTAGACCCACTTGAGGGTCCAAGTATGTGGCAATGCAGAAGGAGTTGGAACTTGGAGCCGCTCCCTAACTCATAACACTTGGAGGGGTAAAGGGGCGTGTTGGAGCTCCGGGATGGGACTAGGAAGAATTGACAAGCTTATTCACTCACACGGGCCTGCACACAACCCACACAAAGTGGTTAGTGCATAGTTAAAGCACCTTTGGTGCTAGGACGAGCCACGGGCAACACGGACACACAACACTCACCACGGCCCGGACTTGGGGGAAGCCACCACCTTCCCCCTTATAGTATACTCTACAGCTCTCCACGGAGGTGGCATCCAAATGGCCATTTTTCCCGGGACTCTCGCGTGGGAGTCCCGAAATTCTCCCGGGTTGGAGTCCTGGGACTTTGGACGCCAATATCTCCCGACTGCAGAGTCCGATCGCTACGTAGTCTGAAGCAAAGTTGTAGCCCTCGTCGAGAGCGTTCCAACGCCGTGTTGCACGCTCAAATCGGATCTCGGGAAGACCTCGATTCCCGACTTTTAGTGATCGGGAGTCAAACTGCCAGTTTGACTCCCGGCCCTTCTTTTGCCCATAACTTGTGTTTGAGATGTCCAAATGAGCAATGTGAGCCCATTTTAAACATCTACGTTCCAAGAGCTTTTCAACGGTACCAAGATCGCAACAATCCATTGACATTTGACCCTTCAACTCGCACTCTGAAGTTTCGGGAGTCCACCGGGACTCCCTCTCCCAACTTGGGAGTTGCCTTGGGAGTGTGAGTGCTCACTCCCTCACACTCCCTCGCACTTCCTTAGACTCCCGGGAGTATGTGATGACTCCCGGGCCTCCTCCTCTTGGCCCGCACCCTTCCAATGCCTTTGCCCTTGCTCTCGGGCTTCCTTCCTTTTGACTCCCGGGCTTCCTTGCAACCCCTTGCCTTGGTCGCGAGCCCAAAGCTAGGGTTGCGACACCGAAATTGGCGGACTAATGTTGCACATTTGAACAGTGCGGAAAAAGCTGGTCGAAAGAAGGAAGGGAAAAAAATTGATTTTTTTTTACTCTATACCCTTAGAAGATGAAGCCATAATGCACGATTTCTAGGAAAGGAAGGAAGTCATTGAATATTGGGTTTGTCGCTTATTTGTTTGCTGGTGCACAAACTAGGCAAGCATTTTCTTCAAACCAAACCTTTGTCATCTAAAAGCTCTTATATGGAAGTACTTCTAAGGGCAAAAAGTCAACCATTATGACGTTGTGTTCTTGGCCTCGGGATTGAAAACCTGAGGTAACTCAAGTTGGAGAGCCGTGTGATGGGTGACCATCTTGCACGATTCAAAGAGCATTTTTGTATGTAATGTAAATAAATGTGTACATCATAGCTGGCATTAATGAATTTTTGACTCTATTTATGTTTCTAAGATGGCCCAAGAACATATTTATTTTTTAGTTATAGAGAGACTTTGTAATTGTGAAATACCACTACGAGCTTAGTATATACGAATGTTATTATGTGAAATAATTCAAATTTTAAATCATTTACTTGCTTTAACTACTCATGCCATGGATGTAGGAGCATTAACTCCATTTTTGTGGGCTTTTGAAGAGGGAAAAACTTTTAGAATTTTATGAAAGAGTTTCGAGAGCCAGGATGCATGCTACTTACATACGACCAGGCGGAGTGGCACAAGATATGCCTTTAGGCTTAAGTGAAGATAATTTTCTATTTACACAACAATTTGTTTTTTCGTATTGACGAAATAGAAGAAATGTTAATTAACAATCGTATCTGGAAACAACGATTAGTAGATATTAGTACTATCACTACACAACAAGCTTTGGATTAGGGATTTAGTGGTGTGATGCTAAGAGGTTCAGGAGTATGCTGGGATTTTCAAATAAGCAAGTACTACAAGCCCTCTGCCCCATTCAAAGATCCAAACGTCCAAATGGTTCACCGGTTCCACTAAATGCTCGTAATTAGATGCTCTCGAGCATCTTTGCATAATGCGCTTTAGGTGCTTTAAATACCTTGGGCTTTGATCACGCGTTGTGCCTTCCCCCTTTGCTTTGATTTTCGTGAGCATAGCAAAAATTAAATATTTTTTTTTAGGGATCCTAGTTTCTTTGTTGTCTTGGTATGATTGTTACTAAGCTTTGTCGTACAAAAAAGATGTTGTGATATTCCATTGGAGTCTTGCCAAACATGCTTGGGTTAATATCCCACCTACACCTCACGTTCACAAATAATAAATAAATAAATAAATATTTTCGTTCAACTGCGTCTCGAAGACACGGTTGGGTGTCGCCCATGGGTTGGGTATTCCCTGTGATTCCTTTTCACGACATGCTATGTTCTCCATTGGAAGTTCATCCCATTGGGTGTCTCTAGTAGTATATCTATTAGATAAGTTATGCCCGTCTCGTTGCAGACTTCTACAACGTTTCATTTGTGTGGCACAAATGAGCATTTTATTTGGTGATTTTGCGGTCGCCCTCAGTAAATTATAAATTATTTCAAATCTTTGTTTTTGAGAGGGATGATCAATTCCGCAAATATCCATCAAAACTTGAAAATGTGTATTAATATGATATTTTAGAAACCATAATAATTGAAATAGGTAGTCAAGATTGGTATATAATATATTTTCATGTTTTGATTTTTGAAATTGATGTATCCATTTTGGTAAAGTAGTTATCAGAGATTTGAAAAACAATTGGTTATCCACAAATCGTTTTTTTTTTTCTATAAGGTGGGCACATTAAAATACGAGTCAAAGGCAAAACAAAGTTTAGTATTATGAGAGATAAGTTGTCTAAAAGGGGGGAGAGGGGAGAGCTTTACTAATTTCGAATACTCGCTTTATTGAATCCTTCATGGGCGGAATTTACCCGTCATAACAAGGCCACATGTTATGTTTTTCAAGCCTCAACCTACAATTTATACTGCAACCATTTAGAGAGCCATGTCTTCAATGACTCATTAGCCAAAAAATAACCCAAAATAAAAAGTATGGGGCCGAAGTTAGAATTTATGTATAGCTTACATCAAAAGGCCAAAGGTCCCTGTTTTCTATTGTTGCTTTGCAAATTTATTTGATTTTTTACAGAAAAACCAAAAAAAGATAAAATAATTCAACGTGTTTCCAAAATGGAAGAAATCCCAATTGAAAAGAAGAAGCTAGTAGAGATTAACAAGATTGGAATGGGCATAGAAATATGTATTAAAGTACCAAATTGGCTAATGCTTGAAGGTTGATGCAATGTATTCCACCAGTTTACGGAAAACTTAATTATTGTATATTGATCAGGCCTACACAAATAAAAATAGAAGCAACGTCCGCAGAAAACTCTTGAAAATGTAGTGCACTTAGGTAAATAAAAAACAAGATTAATACAGAGGTTAAACAAATATCCCACACCCAAAAGGTACCCCATATAGGTTTCCCCCAAAAACCTCTAGTTATTAAAGTAAACAATGTAAACAAAGCCTTTAATTTGGCACAGGTTTGGAAAATAACGATGAAATAAGCAAAGCACAAAAAAGCTTTTTGAAAAAAGGAAAAGATTTTTTCCGCTAAATGGCCAAAAACTTGGCCAATTTTCATTTTTTTTTGTTTTGCTTCCTCTAAAAGTATTGATTGATGAAAACAATCGAATGATAAACCAAAAACAAAACTGAAATTTGATAATTTGACAAATAAATTCATGTAGAATCTTTGGGTTTTTTTGTACCATATTTAGATCTACCTTGACGTCGACCCAAAATTCCTTGCAAATTTTTGTCTCCTCAAATACAATGTTATTTCACACCTGGCAAATCTTTAACTCTACCTCCTCTAACCGTAACCATAGAATGCTCCTACAAATTATGACCTTTGCAAGGAATGTAAGCAATTATCTCATTTCGATTGGTTAAACGCACTTTGACTATCTTACATAAAGCCGAATTAGTTTTTTTGGTGTTCTTGTTGAAATATGCAAGCATACTCCTTGCTTTTGAGGACATTGAGTCAAAGCTCAAGTACGTTGTGTGCGCCGTTTTGACTCTCTACCATGACAAATCAATTAATTTATTATATGCATATTTTATTTACTTTATTCTTTTAAAGTTGCATAAATTTTTTTTTTTTCCCATTTCTCATGTTTTATTTGCCATGGAAACAAAGCCTTTGGCTGCTGCTATGCCCTACGGCCTTTCAATGCTATATTTCTCATGATCTTTATTAACAATAAGAAACGAGAAAAGTAACAAAAAAGGACAAAACCAAAATAAAAGGCAAAGAGATAAAAAAAAACTATTTTTTTTTCTTGTAGATTTTTTGTCGCAACCCTAGCCTTGGCTTGCGACCAAGGCAAGGGGGTTGCAAGGTGCGGGCCTAATAGTAGAATCGGGAGTGCAATTGTGTGAGAGGAAAACTCTAAGTGTCAATGAGGACATTGACCTTTTCTTCTAGTGGGGGAGAGTGTCGCAACCCTAGCCTTGGCTTGCGACCAAAGCAAGGGGGTTGCAAGGTGCGGGCCTATAAGTAGACCCGGGAGTCATATCACATGCTCCTGGGAGTGCAAAGAGTGTGAGGGAGTGAACCCTCACACTCCCAAGTGAACTCCCACGTTGGGAGTTGGTGAGAGTTGGAGTCCCAAAGGGACTCCCGAAACTTCAGAGAGAGATTTGAGGGGTCAAATCTCAATGGCTCGTCACGCTCTTTATATCAATGGAAAGCTCTTAGAGTGTAGATGTCCAAAATGGGCTCGCATTGCCCATTTGGACATCTGAAACGCAAGTTATCGCCAAAAGAAGGCCCGGGAGTCGAACTCCCGGGAGTCCGCCGGTTTTGACTCCCGACTAGTAAAAGTCGGGAATTGACCCGAAATACTTGGGTGCAGAGAACGTGCGACATACCGTTCGAAAGGTCTCGACGAGACTTACAACTTTGCTTTAGACGGCAACTCGATCGGAGGCCTGCTCCGAAAGTTATGAGGCTTCAAAGTCCCGGGAGTCCCGTTGGGCGGGATTTTGGGACTCCCGCGCGGGAGTCCTGGGAGTCCCGGGACAAAATGGCCATTTGGATGCAGGCTCGGCCGCGAGCTGCAGAGTATACTATAGGGAGTGAGGTGGTGGCTCACTCCCAAGCCCGGGGTGAGGTGTGTCAAAGTGAGTCCGAGTTCACCCGTGGCTGTCCCAACACAAAAAGGTCCCGAATGAGTACAAAAGGGAGTAAGATGGTGGCTTACTCCCAAGGTCCGGGCCGTGACTCTTCCTAGCACCAAATGTGCTCCAATTTTGGACTAACCACTTGGGGTGGTTCATGGAGGGTCCGTGTGAGTGAGTAGCTTGTCAATTCTTCCTAGTCCCATCCCGGAGCTCCAACACGCCCCTCTACCCTTCTAAGTGTTGTGAGCTAGGGAGCGGCTCCAAGTTCCAATCGCTTCCACATTGTCGCATACTTGGACCCTCAAGTGGGTCCACAAGGAACTTGGGAGCGCGCCATTTTTTATGCTCTTTGAGTTTTATTTATCTTCTCTGTGCACCATTTACTTCTGAACAACATAGAAGCACTTGTGGCCATTACTAAGCTAGGTGGAGTCTTCGTATGTTAAGCAAGGAAAGGAAAAATAGTTTTTTCAAAAAATATATAGATTTTTTTTTTGGCTTTTGCATCCTTTTTTAGATAATCAAATTTCCATGCGCACCAAAAAGCCCTTTCCAATAGTAGAATCTTGCAAATAAAGCAAAAACAACTCCCATAGAAAGAACATAATGGAAATGTGCAACCACATAATAAGTATCATGTAGAGCAATGTCCAGCCCAGAATTAACCAATACTATTCTAATAAGAGTTGAGTAGGTGCCCTTATTCGCATGAAAGCCAAAATCTAGTTTTCTTTTGCACTTTTAGTGCACCTCTTTCGTAATTATACATGATAGTCTTTCCATCATACGACTTGCATGTGCGTTTGATACTTTCACAACTTAGCACAATTTTCATAGTCTGTACTGACTTTTGAACATGTTAAACAAGGTTGCCTTTTTGGTCTTCTTTTTTTCTTTTATTAAGTCTTATTTCAAAGGAGAGCCTCAAGTATTTCCTGCAATTGACTTTATTGTGGTGGAGTAAAGGAATATTTGCTTGCTTTGTGTTGAGCATAGTCATCACCTTGTCTATTTGTGAGACATCCTTGTTGAGTTGGCTCATGATCAACTTTCACATGTGGTGAATCTCCACTAGTCTAGAGCATTCAATGTTGCTAACTAGACATTTGTTCTCGCCTAGTATAAATCTCTTGTTTAGCCTTCGAAAGAGAGGCATGGTCCATAGTTTTAGTGGGGAGACTAATCTTTGAAGTCCTACAATGGGTATAGGTAGGAGTAGTTTGAGTTTCCTTAATTCTTATGCGCTCTTTTTATTTTGGTTCAAACTACCAACACTAGAAAGTCACCTTTGAATTCCAGGTTTGTATTTTCATTGGGCTTACGTAGAATTCATGGGATATAAAACTTTTGAAAAAGCCCTTTTTCCTCTCATCATCTTCATTTGTCCCATTGTAGTTGTAAGGCGTTTGCTCTTTTTAGGCGTTTAGTCTCGTTTGTTGTTTTTTTGAGATTTTATTGTAGACAAGTTGGCCGTCTTTGATTGGTACTTTATATTTGGCCGCATACACTGTGCTAAAATTTTCATATGTCTTCGAGGCTCTTTGTCACCCGAGTCTTATGAATAAAGTGTAAACATAGTTGCCCTTGAGTATGAGTTTCAGGTCATTTGTTAGTTGGTAAAACTTGTTGACAAACGAATAAGAGTTGCATATTTCTTTTGTGATCTAATTATACTATTTGAAATCGAGGTTGTGAGAGCATTTGTTCAAAGCCATAACAAGGGGGAGGTGGGGTTTTTTGAAGATTCAAGGTTGGCCAATTTATTTATGATCTTGTCCTTTGGAATGTTAAGACGGGCTTGGTCTGACATAATATGCTACCTTTGGCCCATGAAGCGTGTCAACGCCCACTTACCTTAGTCTTTAAGAAAAGAGTGTGGCTCTCTTTAAGGTGCGTTACTTGAATCTTTTTCCTTGATAGATTAAATTTTTCAAGTGCTATTTTAAAAAGCCTTTTTATTTTTTTATGAAATGAAGACTTCATCTTTACTCGCTATGAAGATTATAAGGATACTGTTTGCATACTGCATGTAGAACATTTGGCAAAATCCCCAATCGTTCCACACTCTACTTGGGATTTGATCTTTTTGCTTTCTCAGCTCTTCGGCTTCGGTTGTGTTTCCTTTGCATTTGTAGTCTTTTGTCTTGTTGTTTAGGTCTGACCTTTACAAGTTAATGGCTTTTTGGTTTTCCCCTTGTTGAATATTTATTCTTTGTCTCAGACCCAATAATTTAATGTGTGAAAGTAGATGTTTGCCAACAGCAAGGACAAGTTGCTCTCTCGTAAGGTGCCTTCCCCCCTCATTCAAATGCTTTTGAGGGTCCAACTTTTTTTTGTAGTCTTCCTATATCCCGCTTTTAGTGCCTTCCAAATGAGTCGTATTCCTTGTTTTTGATCTTTTCTTCTATTCATCAAAATTTGGTGGTCGATTGAGTCGTAATATTTTGTTATATTCCCTTTCAAAGCTTAGTCGTAGTTTTGCAGCCTAATCCCAATTGACTGGCTGAATGGCATAAATGAAATGGTTAGGAACTATTAAAAAATGTTGAGGAAAATGGGTTCGTAAATAACTTATGGTATTATCCTAATTGCTTCTAGAAAGCAAATCGATAATATTAATCGGCAGCGCACCTCAGTTGTAATATCCGATTTTGTGTGAATTTATTAAGCTAGGCCTACAACTTTGATAAATTGAGTACATAGATACTGCGGCACAATCTTTGGCCTTCTATCTTAACCCGTTTGTTGGATATCGTTTGTAAACTATGGGCAAAAAAACTTTAACGAAATCTTTCTTACAGGTCCGAAATTTTGGATAGAAACTTCATTAGATCTACAATTATCAACAAATGATAAATTCTTCACAAAAATAGCCGTTGCTTTCAGCCTTCGGCCTGACAAGGCCGAAGGCTACACCCTCTAGAATTTCTTTCCAGTCTTTAGGAGTGCAATAAAGGTCTGGGAAGAAAGCAATATGAAGACACCACCAATACAATTAATGAGGCCGAAGGTAGATAGGAAGCAAATACAAATATTTGGTAATAATACTGTTAATAAATTGATAGCTCTTCATTTTACAACATCAAGTAAATTCTTTAAAATGTGGGAAAGCTTGCGAGGACTTAAGTCCTTGCAAACATTAGAATTTTGGATTAATCTAGCTTATAATTTGCCAAGAATGGGCGTGCTAGCAAAATAAAAGAAATAACCAACTGAAGCAATTTGTCCAAAAGTAACATATGGTGCTTCTACAGGTTGACATTCAATCCAGCCTAAAAGTAAGCAATTTGCCAAAAGCAACCAAAACAATTTTTGGTGAATTAGTCGAAAACTTGAACTACGTACGTATGATGTGTTAATAAATGGTAAAGAAAATAATGACATAAAACCTAGTCCTATGGCAGCTACACCCCCTTATTTATTAGATATACTTCGAAGAATTGCATAAACTAGTAAAAAATACCATTCTGGCAGTATATGAGTTGGAGTTGACATGGGATTTGTGGGTATGTAGTTGTCAAGATGCCCCAAAACATTGGGTGCATAAAAAACAAAAAAAGGAAAAAAAATGGCAAAAGCTACCCAACCAACTAAATATTTTACTTTTAAAGTTATTTTATCCACAGAAGAATTGATACCCAATGGATTATTAGAACCATATTGATGCAATGCAACAAGATGAAGAATAACAATGCCAGCTATTATAAAAGGGAGTAAGTAATGAGGGTTTAAAAAACGATTTAAGGTGGCATTGTCTACAAAGAAACCACCCCAAAGCCAGGTTACTATAATGTCTCCTACTATAGGTATTACACTAGCTAAGCTTGTAATGACTATAGCTCC
Source organism: Sphagnum contortum (assembly GCA_963920785.1). Taxonomy (NCBI): domain Eukaryota; kingdom Viridiplantae; phylum Streptophyta; class Sphagnopsida; order Sphagnales; family Sphagnaceae; genus Sphagnum; species Sphagnum contortum. Next base: position 1,194,994 of record OY987286.1, read on the forward strand.
CTAAAAACTCATTTGCCTAAATTTCCCTTATGTCTTTTCTACATTTTAATTAAAGACTCGTTTTATACTTCATTGATAAATGATGTGAGGTTGAGTTTTTTTCATTTTACCATTTTACTCATTGAAATATAGAGCAGCTATTTAGAGTCTTTTTCCCTAAAATTAGCCCTGATATCAAATTCTTTCTGCAACAAAATTTATTTTTTTACACTTCAAGTTGAATAAAACTATTTGTATAGATAAAAAACTTGAAGCCCATGCGCCCTCCATTATAAGCCAAAAGGCTAATGCTCTAAAAGTAAAATAGTCAACAATTTTCTTAGGAACCTTCTTGACTTCCCTAGGATAAAAATTAAGTAAAACCAATTCAAACTAGCTGAGGTTTTGGTCTGAAATTTTAGATATTGGTGGGCCCCCAACTCCACCATTATTTTTCAAATGAAATGTAGATAGTATCCTTAGGAGATACATATCCCCAGAACAAGAGCTGAAAGTCAATTCAAACAAGGCCTTCGGCCTTATTTGGTAGATTGTTTTTAATTTTTTTGAGTGTTCACCCCCTTGTTCAACGAAAGCATCACCCACTCAATAAAAACCCTATGAAACCTAGATCTATTATGGTAGGAGGTTAGAAAGATTAAGTGAGGCTTATAGAAAACTTAATTTATGGCTCGAATAGATTATAAGACTTTAATTCAATAATGGCCGACCTCTATTCATTAGAGTAAAATAGACATGATTTTTCGGAGAAAAGTAGGACTATATATTTACCTAGCCGAAGATCAATAACAGACTAGACACCCCACATGTAGTCTCTGAAGACCTCTCTATGTTACTTTTCCCGAGGCCAAACCTTTTTTAATGTAGCGAGAACTTTTCTTCGGATTGTCTATGATGACATGCTAAGGAATTTTACTTCAAATTTACACTCGGCCTTTTAATGTAAGCTATGCATAAATTTTGACTTCGGGCCCCATACTTTTTATTTTGAGCTATTTTTTGGCTAATGAAGTCATTGAAGACATGGTTCTCTGAATTTAATAGATATACTACTAGAGACACCAAACGAGACGAACTTCCAATGGAGAACATAGCTTGTCGTGAAAGGGAGTCACAGGGAATAGCCAATCCATGGGCGATACCCAACCGTGTCTTCAAGACGCAATTGAATGGAGAAAAGAAATTATTTATTTATTTAGTTTTTATTTGTGAATGTGAGGTGTAGGTGGGATATTAACCTGAGCGCGTTTGGCAAGACTCCAGTGGAGTGTCACAACATTTTTTTTGTACGACGAAGCTTAGTAACTCTTTCTTTTGAATATGATTTTTTACATAGAAGTAGGTTCTGGACCTACCAAATTTCTAATATAAAATCTCTGCGTATCACTAAGCAAATTATCAAAATAATAAAATTGACTACCCATAGACCAATTTAAATTTATTATGTAGAACTCTTGGTCTACTTAACTAGCTAGACTTTTGCATTACGGAATTACATAGTAATTGTAGATTGTAAGTATGCTATATTGTAACCAAAAGAGAGAGGGCACCATCAAACAACAGACGCCCTAGATGCACATCAGACACTCCTGCAGACCATGCTTCCGAGTTCCGACCTCAATCGTGATCTCAAAGTTCGTTCTCCCTCAATGCTCAACAAACGCCTTCACCATACTAAGACACAGAATCTCATACAATTCACAGCTCCTCACTCAGATTCAATTGTGCGTCGGTCTCTCAAAACACAACTCTGGCTATGGCAGCAAAGCTTAGATTTTATTCACAAAAATATACAGATGCATATCATTCTGCCTCGAATGCGTCTGTAATGACATTGTTCAGTTCACACAACACTCAGATATCAGAGGTTCTCAGTTGCTACGGCTGATCGACCAATTGCACCTCGTCCATCAGACTTCTAGTACTACCTTCCCAGGCTCACATAATAGCCTAACTTCTGTTTCTACACATCCGATCATACTCTGCTGACTAGCCTCAAGCGCAACGGAAAATTGATCAGCTAACCAACATCAAAAATTGTACCTCCTCCCTGTCTTTCTCCTACCTTCCTCTCTTCACTTAGACCACTCTTCCTTCTCCATTCTGCCTGCTCTCTCCTTTCTGAATTCCCCCTTGTCCCTCCTTGGATCGTACTCTTGGTTTCCTTGCCTTCTCTTTTACGCTCCAAACCGCCATTTTTCAGAATCTTAGCATCGACCTTCGTCATAATTCGGAGCCGCCATTCAACCTCCATACCCATTTAGTACAGTCGTCATGCAAATCTCTCAGCCCAACACCTCACTCTCAAACCAGCAAAACCTCCCATGCAGAAGTAAAGTAAAGGTAGCCGCCACAGAAACAAAACGGCTCAATTAACACACAACTTAACTACCCTGATCAGTGACGTCCAGAAGTTGATGTAACCTAATTTAGGGTTACAATATGAAATGCCATGCCCTTCACTTTAGGTAGCCCCATTAGTAATTTTAAAAAAGCGTAGTTTAAAAAAAAAAAAATTTATTGCGCTTCTATCTCATTACTTTATTTTCAAAAAAACTCTACCTCCTTCTACCTTTAAATATAGGGGTAGATAATTATTATAAAAAAAGATTTTTTTGCTTTGTTGCTCTTGATTTGAATCCCTAAATTTTTTTTAATTTGTTGCATTCTGCTTTACAGCTTTGCCAACATTCTAATAAACCTAGTTTAATTGTTCATAATTGGGCAAAACAATAATCATTGTAGATTTAGGTCTGAAGAAGGCTTCATTTTGTATGGCTTTTGTCCCTTCCAGCTTTGATAAAAATGATACTTTTGAGTTGTAACTTTTAAAGACTACAAGATAAATCAAAATTTGAGATCTCAGCCATACTTATTTATCTATGATTATTCATGGCTATATTAATTACTTAGTTAGTAGCATAACCAAAAGATTAATAATATATTATGATGAATGATTAGCTCTATAATGCAATTACAATGTAATTGCATTATAGAGTTCATCATTATACAACTTTATAAATAAATGAAGTACACAATAACCAACTCAGCCCTTCTGGCCTCAAGCGAGCATAGGAAAGTTGAAGCATTCATAAACGTCCAATAAAAAAAAAAAAAATTCCCATTTTAACCGAAGAAGAAAGTGAGCAAGACGATAGTGGATTTTTTCTACTGACCAAATGGTGGGAAAAAGATTTTTTTTTCTTAGCCTTGGTTTTTTTTCATGTCCATTAATGATGACATCCTAAGCATTCATAAAATATTTATTGGGGAACATAAGCCAAGGTGTAGCGCAGTCTGGTAGCACATCTATTTTGGGTACAGAGGGTTGTAGGTTCAAATCCTGTCACCTTGAATCAAAATCAAAGTCAACTAAAAACATGAAAATAAATCGACCCTTATCACCTCATCTTACCATTTATAAGCCACAACTTACTTCTACCTTTTCCATATAATTTTTTGGGCTTTCTTAAAGGCGGCCATTAGGTAACCTGTGATTATAATAAAGGCATGACTATTCGAAGGACTCAAGGCTTACTTAACAATAGGGAAAACAAAGCATGCCATAAAAGCAGCGGTGGGAGGACATTTGTTGGTTGCTTTATTAGCCTGCCCAAAAATATCTATAATTATTTTATTTTACTTAACATGAGATGATGGAGTTCTTGGGCCATCATAGAAACATAAATAAAGTCAAAAATTCATTGATGCCAACTATGATGTACACATTTACTTACATTACATACAAAAGTGCTCTCTGAACTGTGTGAGATGGTCACCCATCACATGGCTCTCCAACTTGAGTTACCTCAAGTTTTCAATCCCCAGGCCAAGAGCGTAACGTCATAATGGTTGAATTTTTGCCCTTATTAATACTTCCATATAAGAACTTCTAGCTGACAAAGGTTTGGTTTGAAGAAAATGCTTGATTAATTTATGCGCCAATAAACAAATAGGCGACAAACCCAATATACAATGACTTCCTTCCTTTCCCAGAAATGGTGCATTCTGGACCGCAAATTGTGCCACTTCCTTTTCTTGCAACGTAGCTCTGGCCGGACATTTTTCTTTGAAATTTTGTCCCTTTCGTCTAGGGTATAAGACATTGTCTTTTCATGGCGGGACACTGCATGGTGGTTAATTTATTTGGGGTAGATACTTCCTAAAGAGTAATGGAGGTGTGCGAAGGTAGGCTCAAGCTAATATTATGATAACTTTAAAGCATAATGGTACAAGCATGCCTAAATGTGAGACTTACCAGTCAAATAGAGACAGAAGTCTTTTTGTTTTTGAGTAAGTTTTATAATCTACCAAACATTTTTTGAAATTTGGCAACAAGTTTTAAATCTTGGTGCAAACATATGAAGTTAAATTGGTTTTTTTAGCCATTGCGGATAACGGGAATCGAACCCATATCCTCTAGTTGGAAGGCAGATAATCTACCTTTAATCTATATCCGCATAAATTTTTTTTAATCTTTTTTCCGAGCTTTCGTTTACATAATAAATTAATATTAGGTTGATTATTGCTTACTTCAAATTTATGATCTTATTGAGATAAGGATGGATGTCTGAGTGGTTGAAGGAGTTGGTCTTAAAAATCGAAGTATTGAAAATAATGGGAGTTCAAATCCCTCTCTATTCGTGAGTGGGGTAATTAGTTAACTGTTTTCGAAAAAAGTTTTCATTTTGTTCGGTAACCTTTAAAGATCTTAACGTTGTGTGACCATTTTGCACACATAGCTTGTGCGAAAACAAGATATTTGCTTTATTAAAAAAAAAATTATATAATCATTATTTATAATAATTCATTCAAAAAGCCATGGTCTTTGGCTTTTGGCTCTTAGCTTGGTAGTTTTCGCCCTTAGCAATAGATAATAGCCCTAAAAGCTTAGAGAGAGCTTGACCTAGCAAGGCAACACATAAATCATCGCCTTATTTTTGGCTTAGCTTACGACACGATGTTGAGCCATGTAGCAGAAGGCTCTAGGCGAGCATTGGCTCACTATTACTGTCATTGAACTCTGCTAGCAATGACATAACAAGGGTAGGTTAGAAATCTTTGGAGTGCAAAAATTTCCAATCTACCCTTGATCTGCAAAAATTTCAAGCCTATCCAATTTTCATGCAAGGCACACCCAAACTTATAAAAATGCAAGAAAAACACAATTTATAAGGGAGTAGCAAGTAAATAATATTGTGTAAAAGGTTAAGTTTTGTTGAAAGCAAACTTAGCTAATAACATTAATCATAAGTTTGAAAAGGCAATAAAACTAAGCCTAAAGTACAGTCGATCCTTTAATATTAGCCCTCAGCTTAGTCTTCTTTCATCTTTTTGCTTGGCTCTAAGCATGCAGCCTCAAGCTTTCTAACCTAGGCTGTTGCCTTAATCTCAGATTGTGCTGCAGCCTTCGGCCATCAGCTTGCATTTTAGCCTCCTCCCTCTAAGCAAACAAAACACCAATACATGCGACATGCCAAAAATAAAACAAACAAAGGCCTCACATTACATGCAAAGTTGCTCTGTTGTTGTTTGGTCTAAAATATTCGACTTTTTCTTTCAACCTCATTCAAATTCGAAAAGTGGTCTTTGATACATTTTCTCTACTTAAAGAAATGAATATAGATATACTAAAACCAATATGTCAAATTTCAGATTCAAATAAAAAAATTCAAAATTCAAATGTCCATTTTTAGACTCAATTAATAATTTTCAGCCTTCAAGTACTAATTTTGAAAATCCAAAATAGTAATTTGGAATTGAAATTTCAAGTTCAAATCAAATTATTATTTAAAATTTAAATGAAAATTTTTCAGTGTTGAAATATAAATTTTCATATTTTAATAGCAAGTTTCAAATTATAATAATTTTTTAAAACTTACAATATTAGTTTTTAGAATTGAAATATCAATTTTTAGATTTGAATAAAAGATTCAAAGTTCAAACATTAAGTTTGAGATTCATTATATGAACAATTTACATACGTATGCATATTACATATATATATATAATTTTAGTACTTACATTAAAATACACATGTATGTCATTGTAGAATACTTTTAGGATGCAACTAATTTGGTGACTAATGTGACTAATGGGACATATCAACCTATTAATGGATGAAAATACATGTAAAATCATTCCAGTCAATAGGATGAAATTTTTAATAGTTGCATTATAGTTGTGAGAATGACCAAAATAGTTGAAATTTGGTCTTTTAGTTGCAAAATATTTTCAAATCTCAATGCAAACGGTTAAAAGTCCCATTTAGTCGTAAATGAAATGGTACATTTTGGCTGATTTATACTAGTGCATTTTTCGTAACAAGTTTTCTATATGTGGGCATGCACATTTTTATTCTTCTTTGTCATAATTTGCATTCATTTAAAAGTGTTACACACCAAGTGACCTAATTATGTGTGCCTTATGTGTAAAGAAATGATTGAAAGAATTAATGCACCAAAAAAGGAACAAAATATCATTTTCTTCAATGTTCTTCCTATATTTCATTGTATTTTGAGTAATTTTCTTTTCATTTGTGTTTTGATAATTTGATTAAGTTTTATGCATCACATCATTATTATACAACACATGTTTTATGATCTCCACCCATTTATACCTTTAAAAACTTGTCATAAATTACATGGGTATTCATCTTTCAAAAGAGAGGAAAAAGACCTAAACATTCAAACCTCATATATTTGTTAAGTTACTTAACCAAGATGAAACAAAAGAAAAAACGATTTATAAAATGAAATAATACAAAACAAATTGATCAAACAATGATTGAAGAGGTATATTTGTGAATAATATTATCTTTGAAATTCACATTTGACATTTTTTTCTCCTAAAATCAATCTTTAGTGAAACTAAATAAGGATTAATGAATGTTTACAAAACAAATTATCAATGCAAAATGTCATTTTATTATTATTACATCATTGCATACATAATATGAATAAAATAATTTAAAATTTTTGTACATGCCTTGTGACAAAATTGATGGTTACTAACAATCTATTGGGATAATGGTATGTTTGACAATTCAAATTCTCCCATAGAAATATTTTTGCATAAATCTTTTATTGCATAAAAAAATGATTTTTCTATGTATTCATTATCAATTAAGTTTGTGATCCTTTCATTAGTTTTTTTAATTAATTGATTCAAAATTCAATTTAAAATATCATTAACTATATTGGTAGATGACCAACATTGTTTTCATTAGAAATGTTGTTACTTGATGTTAAATCTTAAATAAACCTACAATATAAAAATCACTAAATGTTTATTATATGAATTTGGACTATCCTTAAAACTACTAGAAACCTTCATGACAATTATTGATATTGCAAAATATGATAGAAGATTAAAATGTTGCTATAAAATAAACATAATGATGAAATCAAATGGTTTGTATTTTTTTTTAAAACTCATTTCATGATCCCTTGTCCCTTTTGCAAATAAAACCTACTAGGAAGAAAAATCCATCTTGTTTAAATTGCATAATTTATTATACATGGATATCATTTTTATATTTATTATTTATTATTGTAATATGTTAGCATCTTTATCACTAATTACATTATTGACAAAAAAATATAAACTTCAAAAACAAATTTGTGAAGGAAAATACATTGTCTTTTGGAATATTCAAGATTATTTCAGACATGAAAATTTCAAAATTCATTGATTGTTCTACAAAGATGTCTTGAATTTGTCTTTACATTACATTAATCAAAAGTATTTATATAATCTTGAAAATATTATGAATTTATTAATCATGTGTGTTTTTTACATCTCATGAACATGTTGTGGGGTTTACAACTTTCTTTTGATCTGCGTCCATAATTCAATTAAATGCATGGAAGCGTAAATGACTTGTTACCATAGGAGATTCACAAGAAGGAAAAAAAAGGCAAGAAGAGTGACCAAAAAAGCAAAAAGGTTTAAAGAAGTGATTAGTGGGCGATTCATCAATACTTGCAAATTGGGTGCAAATTCAAATGGGAAAAACAATAAAAACCATAAACCTTCATTAAAAAAATAATAAAAATTTAAATTAAAAAATTCTGTCATTTTGTAATTAGAAACATTTTCAAAGTCTTGTTCTTGATTTCAAATTGCACAGTACTCAAAGATTTAATAGATTTAATATTTTGGTTAAATCAATTGCATGTAATCATACATCACATGCATGCAATTAGTATCTTATGGTCACATGGTGCTCATAAGGAAACTGCATCTCTTTGGAAAGAGTTGAGTAGGAACCACCAATTGGATATGTGTCAGAAGATCACAGCATTCATCTATAATGCTCACTAAGAGAAAATCAGAGAATATCACAATCTAATGATGTAGAATAATGCTCACTCACAAGTCAGAGAATTATAACACAGTTGTTGATTGGTATGTTTATAGAAGCAGTCAAAGCTCACACATCCATGAAGCTGTCAACAGACAAGACTGGCCACAAGAGGACTCGTACATAAGTCTTCAGGTGCAATGAGAGAGATTCTGTTTTACTATTATCCTTTTTGCATTACCCCTGCTGCCTGATCATGGATCATATGTACAGTACTTAGCTCTTATTTATTTTGTTTTGAGAACCTTGTGTTTTGGATGCTGCCAGCACTGATTTAGTCATATCAATCTCCTTCAGACGCCAAGTTTCCAGTACGTAGAAAACTTGCCACCAGCATTGAGCTTGTCGAGTTCAACAATCCATCGGGGACCAAGAAGCTCAACAATCCTGGAGTTTTCCAGAGGTCCAGCATTTGCACCTTTGAAACCTGGAATGATTTCAACCAAGGCAATGGTAGTTGCAACAGCTTCAGGATCATCTCCAGCAACAAAAGTGGTGTGTGGATTCTTCTTATCGGGCAGATCCTCTTTCAAAAAATGCTGCACGTGAACCAGCAGCCAGATTTTGCTCAACAAAACAACAATCAGAAAAATAAATAAATAAAAATTTAAAAATTAAGCAAGAATGAATGAATGAATCCAGCTGGGTGAAAGTGCAGTTGTGGAAAATGGCTAGTTCAAAATCTAAGCTCATCGTCCAAGCTAAGGCCAAGTGTTTTCTGTGAGCGTTGAAGTTCAAGACATACAGCAAAGGTGGCTTTGAAGGCAGTGGTCCATCGAGCAGGAGCTCCCAATGCGTCCCGGTTAAGGAGAGTTGATGATATCCGTCCCCATTCGTTTTCCCCAAACAAATTCAGCACATTGGTCACATCTACAATGATCTTATCCACCAAGTGCTTCGCCAATGACTTGAGAAGCTCTTCCCTGTCTTTCAAAGGACCCTGCATGCATGGAAGTGCACCAGCAGCAGTGGATCATAAAACAGAATTTTGTTGCGCAAATCAGTGAGCTGCTAGATCAGTACTTGCATCAATCAACAGGCTCTTTTGCATTAAACCGTAAACTACCCATCACAGCTTCTTCTTCTTCTTCCTCAGATTCATCTACCTATCTAGGTTGAGAGTCTGAGAGAAGAAATTGGAAATTGTTTTTACCGCAGGAGTCCAGATGATTATGTCACCGGCAGCAGCAGCCTCAGCATTGATGAGTCCTTTCACAGAACTGGAGTGGGTTTCTTTAGCGATTTCATCAGCAATTTGCTGAGCTTTAGCTGCATCTCGAGATCCCACCACTACGGAGCGGCCTGCTTTGGCGTATTGGAAGGCAAGACGACGCCCGATATTACCAGTTCCTGGTATCACTGCAATTGTGCGTCGCGTCAAGTCCAGCGCTGCCATCACTCTTTCCAAAACTTAATACTACCAAAACCCAAACCAACCAGAGAACAAAGACCCAACCAAGAAAAATTCAAACAATGATCAAATGAAAGAAGCAGAGAAAAAGCAGAGACGTTGGATTGTTGAAGTTTGTTCTACAAAATCTGATCTTATATACTGTCGAACACAAAAGAGGGTTTTATCGCGGCGAGTCGCGGAGCAACGACAGAAATTCCCTGCGAAGCTTCACGTTGCTAGCAGGAACGATATTCCGCCCACATTCAGCCCTCCCTGAGGCTGTAGAATCAGCCACTGTAGCAGATTCTTCGACGTACCACTGCGGTTTGTTTTTTCTTCACATTCGGTAAGCAGATGAGAGACCTTAACTTTGTCGAATCAGCTACTTTATAGCCGATTGCAAAAAGTAGAATAGGCTACAAAGTCCTTCTCAGTGTCAGTGTCCTATTCTGACGCCTTTTTCCGTGGTGAGCCAGGCTGTCGTCAGCTTGTTCCAATTTTCTTGAAGTCAGTTTCAGTTTGTAATGTGAATCGACGGTGGAGAACGCCCTTGAGATGTGAATGAAGGGTGGGAAAACCAACCCATTCTGCTCTGGAATGTGGGCCCTGTGTGTGTAGAACCTGTTACCACCTAATAGAATGAATGAATGGCAGTTAGTTCACGGCCACTGGGCTTTTTTATCCCCACCGGGCCTGCTGCTGCTGCTGCATTCCTCGGTGGAACAGGCCGTACTGGGCCATTCCATAGTACATCACGAACATTCTGCAGTAATCTCCAAGGGGAACAGTTTTCGTCACATGGAATTTATGTCCAGGTGCAATGCATCCGTATTCCTCTTCATTACCTATGTACTTGATGAATGATATTGGATGGGACCCAATCAAGGATATCAAAAAATTTGATGAATTTTTTATTTTTCCAAAAAATTAGCACTATTAGTTGAATTAATATACTCGGAAAACCATTGGACCCAAAATGACAACATGCAATACATGGGTTTGACTTGGTCCCTACAAATGGAAAAGCTTGTTATGTTAGTATGCATGTGGTGATGTAAAGATACGTCACATTGGTTTTTTACCTACCAATGTGGCAAAGAAAAAAACTAGGTGTACCTATTCAAGGGGGCAAGGTGAAGTAGCAACTCTATTGGCACTTCACGTTGTTGAGGTATTGGAGCTTGTTAAAGCATCTCCAATGGCAAATATCCATCATGCTACTGTTATTTCCAAGTGTTGAATTTATCATTCTATGGTAGTTTTTTTTTCAAAATGGAACATTGCGTAGCAAATTCACACTCAACAACTGTCAAGGTTATTTGTGCAACCATCACACATGTCCATGCCACAAAGGAATTACGAACATGCAAAAAACTTCCGTAGGGCACACCAACTTAGTTCTACAACCTCACAAAACAAGAAGCAAATTATGACAATTTGTTAAGTCAATGCAAGTTAACTATCTTCATCAAGTGCATAGTGGAGAAATAACCATTTTCATATTGTTAATCACACACACAACTCAACATTCATACTCATCAAATCATCAATTTGCTTTGGTTCTTATGACATACAAAACTACTAGATGAAAGCACAACGTTACAAAAGGGACATGGTCATCATTGATGGTGTGTACATAAATGATTTTGTAGACACACCAAAAGGCATTTTTTTACGTGAGAAGAAAGTTTATTCTTGGGGTCCAACTTTGATAACAATAACATGGTTGTTGTTGGGGCCAAATCAAAAATGAAAAAATTAATGGATTTGTCATATTGGTGTTCGTGAATAATATATTATGCTTCGGTGGAGATGTCTTTAGTTATTATATTTAACATAACAAATATGAAATACCTATAATGTTTAGACAATATAAAAAAAAAGAACTTGAAGGTATTAGTTTAGGTGTTGATTCACCCAAGTTAATATCTTTCAAATGGCTTGATTTTTTTTTCATGGTCCTTTATAAATTTATTGGCACTAAAATCACTTAAAAGTTGTGTGATAGAATTTACAAACAAACTTTGTTCAAAATCAAATAATGTCTTGTGTCAATGCTTTTTCATCATTTTACAAAATTTGTTGCTCATTTTTAATTTGCAAATGAGTTCCAATTGATAAATTTAGAGCATGTTAAATGTTATAATCACCCAACAATGATTTCATATATGTCTACTCAACCTTTAAATAATCACAAAACTAAATGTGTTTTTCTAGTTTTTCATTTTCATCTTTTTTAGATGGATTGATTTATTTTCATCTTCATGAACAAATGAAAACCATGGAGTCCCTCATCAACCATGTCATCATTTATTCTAATCATAAGGTATTTTCTTAAAATAAAATTCAATTTTACTTTATAGACATTTCACCAATTGTTTGTATTATCCAATGAATGATTTATTTTATCAATACATGGATAATTGCATGGTTTTTTTTTTTCATTGATTTTTCATCTCATACAAATATCAGACATGATTTTATTTAAGAAAATAAGAAAAATTGCACTTTACACAAAATTGATAAATTTGAATTCCATAATATTGAAATGAAGAATTATAGATATATTTTTTGAAATGATGAAACTAATAATTTTTAATGGTTTGTGTCAACATTTGATGAATTATTTTAGCCTTTTGGAACCATCTTATTCAAAAGGACCACCAATACGAATGACAACCCAAAAATATTTGTGTCTCAAGTTTTTAAAAAATTCATTCGTAATAAAAACATTTGTCAACTGTTCCAAACCATTTTTTTAAATGGATATTATTAATAAAATTCTATAATATTGCCGTTCAAAGCATAAATTGATGACATCCTACCAATTTTTATATTAATGTTTTTCTTCTAACATTATGAACATGATAGGATAAACAAGGTCCTTTTGCTCTTTTTGGTGACATGACAATGTATGTAGACCATCATATTTCATGATGAATAAAGTTTTAATTTTTGCATCGACTCCACAAGCCTTGTCACTTTTTCAATATTTACTTGTCATCATTTATTATTTGGGGAGTCAATTATAGGGAAAACACATTCATTTTCTTATGTTTACATCCCATTTCATCTTTTCTAATTCTTGCCTTAATCTTATATATGTACTGTTCATATTCCTTGGCATGTCAAATTATTCATGTTTGTTGAATTTTCATAGGCATATTAACAATTTTAATGAAACATATGAGCTTTGTCAATAACATGGTCATATTTTATACTATGAAGAAAGTTTAACAATTGACATTTTATAATCAACCCCAACATAGGTCATTAAACATATATTATGATTAATTATAAAAATAAACATTTCAAGTAATTTAATTTTTTGTTCATAGATGAAGTTCATCCATCATCGTTTAGATTGTCATTCATAAAATGAAATCCATACATGAAAGTTGATACACCTTAGGTTATATTGATGGTAATTGAAGTCTCTCATTCCAATATTAATTTTGAAATGCAAAAACCCAAGGCACAAAACTTAATTCTATATAATTAAAAAAATGGGTGAGAACTTCCAAAGAAATAATAAGACATGTTGACCTTTCTAATCAAACTTTAGTCACCACAATTGTAGGCCTTGTTGAGAGCTTTCCAAGGATATGTGGTACACCACCTATAAACATTTATTTCGAGGTGATTTCTGACTTTTAATGGGCAAGAGTCAAATTGACACTTTGACTCCCGGCCTTTCTAATGGTCATAACTTATGTTTAAAATACTCAAATGATTCATGCAAACCCATTTTAGACATTTATGTTTCAAGATCTTTCTAATGGTATATGAAACTCTTTGATCCAATAAGCTTTAACCCTTAAAATATATCTTTCAAGATTTAGGACTCCATATAGATTCCAATTCCCAAAATGGGAGTCCACTTGGGAGTATGTGGGTTCATTCTTTTCACATTCCATGGAGTGCAAATGTGACCTCTAGTTTGCACTTTGGACCTGCACCCTCCCATGCCTTTGTTTTGGTTGTGAGGCCATAGTTAGGGTCGTGACACATACCAAGATGATCAAATCAAAATTAATGAAAATATCCTTGTAAAATCTTTAATTGGTGAATTTTGAATGCAATGGTAACTATTTTTGCCTACAAATGGAAAATGTATGAATTTTAAAACAAAAGAATAATCATGTTGAATGGAAACAACAATTTTCACCCATCAACAACCTAAGTGTCTCCAAAAAACAAAATTCAAAATAATTCATACCTCATCTTTGGCCTTCAAATTTTACACTTGTGAAAAACCATAAAAATGTAATAAATGCATTATATTAATTCAAGATCTTTCACACAAAAATTAGGGAAACTTCAAATCCTTTTTGATAAATTATCAAGAAGTTTACTAATTAATTTTTTTTTTAAAAATGGAAAACTCAAATCTAGAGATTAAAAGGTGATGACAAATGGATTAATATACACATAAAATCAATAAAAAAAACCCTTAGGAAAAGATAGGATAATAAGTATATGATGATTCGATACATTTGTTCCAAAAGATGATTTTAGCAACATTGAACATATGAATTAATGGAAATGTCACTTAAAATCACATTAAAGTGAATAAGGATTGTTTTGGAAAATTTTCCTTGCATTTGTCATCTAGAAATGCCACTATATTTGTTGGGAAGATATCATTATATTGCCAAAAACATGACACAAAACTTGCAAATTTGAAAACACATTTGGTGAACGCTTAAAACATCCCTTTGTTTTTTGTCATCAATATAAATTAAACTAAAATTCATTTGCTTCTAATAAGGCCCAATAATGGACATTGGGAAAAAAAAGTTCACAAAACATAGGTATGGTGGGAATTGCTGATTAATGACAAATCACAATTACTCTATCCTTTGTAGTTGAGGGGGAGTTGTTGACTTCATGAATTATGTTTGAAGGGTTGACAACTAAATCCCTACCAAAAAACAATGCAAGAATGGGATCATGTGTGCATACAAGTTTCCATTAGTTATAACTTTGGCAACCAATAGCTAATGAATGTTCCAACTTGTTAACATTCTATACAAAGAAAAAGAAGTCCCTAACCATGCACCCCAAGGGACCAAAAATTGAATGTGAAAAACAACCATAAAATCTAGTATGGATAATTGATTACTAATCAATGCGAAAGAGTGCAAAATTTTGTAAAAAACAAATCTAGTTTTTATCCAATTATACTAGCAATTTCAACCCCACTAATGTCATCCTACAAAGATCATTTGAACATTCTTTCTAGCAATAGTTCCATAGTTGGACATCTACATCATTTACACACCAATTGCTATAAGATGAAATGGATTGAAAAGTGGACAACTATCTTCTTATTTTGTGATCTTAATGTAGGCTCACAAGGCTTTATGGGTGCATTATTCCATCATTGTAGAACTAACCCTTCCTTGATCTTGATCTCTTGTGATATTTCATTGATGATGATGATTCATAAAAGCCGGCTTAGGTAGGACAACTTCAAAATCCTCAAGTTGTTGTATCTTGGACACTTCCAAATTAGAAATTGTTTAGCCCATTCCCAAGTGAAAAGGCATGAAAATTTATCTTTTCATATTTGTGTCTTTTTGAAGTTTTTTTTGCCAACACCATATTCACAAGAAGATTGAATATACATTCACCACCAATTTGCATATCATTTGTCTTTAACTAAATTCAATTGAATTCAATTGAATCTTGATCTAGTTATTGAATTCCAATTTCTAGATTGAATTCAAATACATTGAATGGATTCCAATTTCATACATGAATGAATTCGTGTTTTTTACTTCAACAAAATTCATAATTTTTTCTTGTTCCACAATGTATTTGTTGTTTCTTTGTTTTTTCAATCCTTTTAATATCAGCGCAAATTATAGGTAAGAATTATTGCATGTTACATATTACTTCATATCATCACTATCTTTGGTTTAAATTCATCTTTATCAAGGTTATTTCAACTTGTCATGTCATGTCTTTGACATATGAACATGTGTTATCCAATTAAATTTTATGTAGATATTTTAACATTGTTCAAAAGATAGTTCACAAAAAATTGTATGTCAATGCAAAAGGTGAGAATGGAAAAAATATTTTTTGCATTTAGCATGTGGAAACAACCATGATGGAGTTTGTTTGATATTATGCATGGTATTCAATCTTCTCTTTACTTGTTTTCTTACTTCATAAATCATAAATTGTATAAATTTGTCATATTTAATCATATTTAATTATTTACAAAATTGACTTATTATGTATAACACTAGTAGAAAAAACCCTTAAGATGCAATCAATAATTTTTGAATTAAAATATAAATTTAAGATTCCAAAATAGTAATTCAAAATTCAAATATCAAATTTCAACTTCAAATAAAATTATTTAAAATCAAAATGAAGATTTTTAGACTCAATAAATTTTTTTGAATTGAAATACTAATTTCTAGATTGGAAAAATAATAATTTAGAACTCAAATATCAATTTTTAAGTCAAACAAGTTTTCGGAATTTAAATAACAATTTCCAGAATTGAAATGTCAATTTTAAAAATCAAATAAAAATATTCAATATTCAAATGTCCATTTTTCGACTCAATTAATAATTTTCAGACTTCAAGTATTAATTTTGAAAATCCAAAATAATAATTTGGAATTGAAATTTCAGGTTCAAATCAAAATGACTATTTCAAATTTAAATGAAACATTTTCATAGGTGAAATATAAATGTTCATATTCATATAAAAATATTCAAAATTAAAATGTCCATTTTTATAATCAATTAATAATTTTCTGAATGTAAATACTAATTTTTGGATTCAAAAAATTAATTTAGAATTTAAATATCAATTTTTAGATCAAATAAGCCTTTTTGAATTTAAATTGAAATATCGTATTCAAATCAAAAATTTGAAAGTCAAATAATGTTTTTAAAAACTGAAATAACAATTTTCATATTCTAATATCAAGTTTCAAATTCTAATATTTTTAAAAAAATTAAAATAGTAGTTTTCAGAATTGAAATATCAATTTTTAGATTTGAATAACAAATTCAAAGTTTATTAATTTGAGATTCATTATATGAACAATATACATATGTATGCATATTATTATTATTATTATTATATTAGTACATACATTTAAATACACATTTATGTCATTGTAAAACACCTTAATTTGGTGACTAATGTGATTAATGGGACATATCAACCTATTAATGGATGAAAATAAATGTAAAATCAATCCAATCAATATGGTGAAATTTTTAATAGTTGCATCATAATTATGAAAATGACCAAAATAGTTGAAATTTGTTCTTATAGTTGCAAATATTTCCAAATGTAGTTGCAAACAACTACAATCACATGCAGTCGTAAATGAAGTGGTTACATTTTGGCTGATTTCTACTAATGCATTTTTCGTAACAAACTTTATATATGTGCGCATGCACATTTTTTTCTTATTTTTCATGATTTGCATGCATTTAAAAATCTTACACACCAAGTGATGTTCACCTCATTATGTGCGTGTTATGTGAAAAGAAACGATTAAAAGAATTAATGCACCAAAAAAGGAACAAAGTATTATTTTTTTCAATGTTTTTCCTATTTTCTTTGTATTTTGAGTAATTTTTTTTCATTTGTGTTTTGATAATTTGATTAAAGTTTTATGCATCACATCATTATTATACAACACATGTTTTATGATCTCCACCCATTTATACCATTACAAACATGTTTTAAATTACATGGGTATTCATCTTTCAAAAGAAAGGAAAAAGATCTAAACATTCAAACCTTATATATTTGTTAAGTTACTTAACCAAGATGAAACAAAAGAAAAAATGATTTATAAAATGAAATAATACAAAACAAATTGATCAAACAATGATTGAAGAAGTATATTTGGTGTCATTGCAAAGGTCTTGAAACTTAGATGTCGAAAATGGCCTCCCATTGGGCATTTGGACATCTGCAGCCCAAGTTATGGGCAAAAGAAGGGTCGGGAGTCAAACTGGCAGTTTGTCTCCCGACCACTAAAAGTCGAGAATCAACCTCTCCCCGACATCCGATTTGAGTGTGCGACATGGCGTTGGAAAGATCTTGACGAGGACTACAACTTTGGTTTAGACTTCGTCACGATCGGACTCTGCAGTCGGGAGTTATGGCCGTTCAAAGTTCCGGGAGTCCCGTGAAGACAATTTCGGGACTCCATTTCGAGAGTCCCGGGAATTTGTGCCATTTGGATGTAGCCTCCATGGCGAGCTGCAGAGAATAATATATGGGGGAAGGTGGTGGCTTCCCCCGAGTCCTGGCCGTGGTGAGTTTTGTGTGTCCAAGTGCCTGTGGCTTGTCCCAACACCAAAGGGTGTCCCGAATGCTAAACTAACCTCCCGTGCTTGGTTTTTGGATGCAAAATCACACAAGCTAAACTAGTCCCTCTTCCTAGTCTAATCCTAGGGCTTTCAACTCAACCCTCTACCCCTTTCTAGAGTTGGAAGTCGGAAGCGTGCCTTTCAGTCCTAACTTTCCGCAACTTCACATTGGTGAACCCTCAAGTGGATTCACCTCGGGACCAAGGAGCGCGTCAATTTACAAAATACAGGCAAAATGTCACTTTATTATTGTTACATCATTACATACATAATATGAATAAAATAATTAAAAACATTTGTACACACCTTGTGAAAAAATTGATGGTTACTAACAATCTATTAGGATAATGGTATGTTTGATAATTCACATTCTCCCATGTAAATGCATAGAAATATTTTTGCATGAATCTTCCATTGCATAAAAAAAAAAGTTTTCAATGTATTCATGATTAATTAAGTTTGTGATCCTTTCATTAGTTTTTAAAATTAATTGATTCAAAATGCAATTTAAAATATCATTAACTATATTGGCAGATGACGAAAATTATTTTCATTAGAAATGTCGTGACTTGACACTAAATCTTAAATACACTTACAATATAAAAATTAATGAATTTTTATTATATGAATTTGAACTATCCTTAAAACTAATAGAAACCTTCATGACAATTATTGATATTGCAAATATGATAGAAGATTAAAATGTTGCTACAAAACAAACATAATGATGAAATAAAATGGTTCATAGTTTTCTTTTAAACTCATTTGATGATCCTTGTCCCTTTTACAAATAAAACCTATTAGGAAAAAAAATCCATCCTGTTTAAATTACATAATTTATTATACATGAATGTCATTTTAATATTTATTATTTATTATTTTAATATCATAACATCTTTGTCATTAATTACATTATTAACACAAAAATATAAACTTCAAAAATAAATTTGTGAAGGAAAATACATTGTCTTTTGGAATATTCAAGATTATTTGAAACATGAAAATTTAAAAATTCATTGATTATTCTTTAAACATGTTGTGGTGCGAAAGGAGGTTGCCAATCGAGTGTGAATGCTAGGCTGATTTTGAGTTTAGGTCTAATTGAATGAGCCGTTTTGTTTTTCGGCGCCCATCACTACTGCATGGATTGCATGGCTGTTTTGTTCCCTAGCTTTGTGTGCTTTAGGTGCGAGGGAGAAGGCGGCTGGTATTGATGAAGGATGGAGCCGAATTGATGAAGGAGGACGGGCAGCGACGGCGAACAGTGGAAAGGCCGATTTGGACAGGACGAATGGCGGATGGTGAGGTTTCTAAGGGAAGCTTACGATATTCTGGGAAGCTTTTGTGTGGCTCTGGAGGTGTGGAAGGGATCTTTTTCGTGACTACAAGAAGTTTTAGCTGAGGGGGTAGGAGTGTGAGAAAGATAGACAATTTTGGGGATTAGAAGAAAAGATCAAGAGGTCGGATTTAGAGAAGGAAGAGAATTCTGTGAGGATAGATCGACTAATTTTGGGAAGTTAGAATGTCAGTCTGATGGACATCGCGAGGAAGAGCTCTGTAGTTTTGGAGATCTCGGCTGAATGCCAGAACTTTTCGCTGTGCCTAGCAATTAGTCTAACTGTTGTAGAGCAATTATAGAGCAAGTGAAGAGAGAGAGATTAAGAGACTAGATGAGCACCGGATCTGGTGTTTTGTGAATACTTGCTAAAAGGTAATGCTTGTGCTATCGGGGATGTACATAATTTGAAATGCGGCTGATAGAGCTTCTTTTGATGGTGTTTGTGTGAATGAATGAGACAGGAAGTGAATGTTGTCGGGTTTGGTTTGTTGCTATTTGTATCTGTTTTTGATCTGTAGTGCATGGAAGAAGGAGTTTGTAAGGGGTTTGAGTGTTAGGAAGATCAGAGACTTGTAAGTGTGTGGTAGATCAGGATCAAATGAACACACCAGGGTTCGCTGAAGGCAGTTTGTATGCTGCTGGATGTAGTCGGACCCTCTCTTTTTAGTATCAGAGCATGGTTCCGAGGCTACAAGCTTGGTAGTACCTGTAGTGGTTTAGGTAAAATGAGTGTCAGTGATCATGTCTTCGTCTAGCGACGAAGGGGTTCCAGTGGAACTTGTGAATCAGGAAGATCGTGAGCTAAACATTATCTGTAGATTTGATTTCGTCACTATCCATAATGGCCCACAAAGAGGGGCGGCGATTCTGTGTTTCTTAGGATTTGGAGTTGTGCATCCAATAGGGATAGATCCTGACGAGGCTAGAATAGGAGACATTACTGTTGAAATAGCGCATAGTGGTTTGCACACAACAGCCCGAGTTTGGCTGAAGGTTACCGATGGAGCAAGGGCCTGGGTCTACACATCAGAACTACAAGAGAACTTTTACTATACCTCCTACCCTGCGTAGGGTGGATCCTACGTATTCAGCGAAACAAAGTGCACTACCGACGCTAGGAGATATCTGGATCCCTAAGTTTGCAGTTTCACCGAATCACTTTGTGCGATTGTTCATACCAAACATAGAAGACTTACTTCAGGCGGGGGACCAATTGCTTCGGGTTGAACATAGCGGATCCTGATCCCACCTCATTAGCTAGCGAATCTGGCGAAGCCACGAAGGAGAATGGAAATTCCAGCAGGAATCAACTGATGAATAGAAGTTCGCTACTGTTCCATCCGTTTTTCCACTGTTGAAGCCGATCTATGAAGGAGTGCAGGCCGAGTTCGATGGATGAATCGGATCGCAGTTGTTTTTTATTCAGGAGTCAGAACTGAGTTACAGGAAACAAGGTTCTCATCCATTCTTTTTGCATCTGTTTTCTTTTCTTTTTTGAAGAGTTGCGTGTGTGGGGGATTGCTACATTTTGCTGTGTTGCAGAACCTCTGGAATATGACAAGTCCCCAAGGGATGGACGATTTGTTCTAGGGACGGGATTATGAAAACGTTAGTGATTGGGCGGAGCGATTGACCATGGCTGTCGAGGTCCATGACTCCTGACAAGTTGTTCAAAATCGCGAAATTGAATTTGTGTGGTCGAACGAAGGAGTGGTTTCGGAGGCTGTAGCCAACGCCTGTCGACTGGGCTGACCTACGGAACCAGATGATCCAAAAGTATGGGAACATAGACGATGATGACATCCGAATGAAGATGGATGCCATCAAACAAGAGCCCAGAGAGAGGGTTAAGAAATATTTCGAGCGCCTTGACAAATTATTTCGGAAGGGCAAGGTGCAGGACGTGGAGCAGAGGAGGAGATTCCTAGCCAAACTGAGGCCAGAAATTCGGAAGTTGTGCGTTGTAAAGGTGTTTGCAGACATCAAGGAATTGGTAGGTGCTGCAATTGAGGTGGAGCGAGTGCTAGGTGAGCTTGGAGAGACTCCATTTGAGCCTCTCAAAGAAGAGCAAGATGAAGGATTGGTAGAGACATCGATGGAAAGTCAGGTTGCTGCTCTAAACAGTACGCTGATCAATTTTTTTAAGGGAAGTGTGCCGAACCCTGTATCATCATCTTCTTCCACCCAGTTTATTGAATGTTAGATCTGTAAAGGGAAGGACCATATAGCCACGAAATGTCCCAGGCAAAATGAGCCACGGTCGAAATGCGCCAATTGTGGCATGCCGCATAAGACTGAAAATTGTGGAGTGAAATGTTCTTTCTGTTCAGGTATCGGACATTCAGAAGATAGGTGTTGGAAAAGATCCATGGGGGGGAAAGCATCTCCTGGGACGGCAAACTTTCTTGAGTTATTGTTGGATGATGAGGAAGCAACCTTACAACAACTTAGCAAATTGTGTGGGGATGAGAATGTGTTCTCACACACTCGGGTGCCTAGGAGGAGACTGCTTATCAAGGTATCACCAGCAAGTACCATGCCATCTCTTGAAGTTGCAGGAGACAACACCGCAATAGGGCGGGAGAATTCCATTAGATTAAAAATCCTTTCCCATTTCATCAAAGGGAAAATTTCATTGACACCTATGGAGACAATGATGATGATCCTAGGAGAATTGGAACAATTGGAAAATCTAGTGAAAGTTGCTAGAAGAAAGGAGGATGCGGAGGTTGCGAGTAATCATGTGTCGATGGTGTCTGCAGCTCCTGCGTTGTGACGAATGTGCATCAATAAGACGCACAAGGGCAAGACCTTGCATTTGTTGGTAGAGATAAATGGTTACTTGATCGAGGGACTTGTAGATACCGGAGCATCGATGTCTGTGATGGCAGCGGCAGTAGTTAGGGAGTTGGGTATGATGCATCTAGTCTCTGGATCTGAAACCTACAAGACCGCATCGGGAGTAGTCACCCAAGCGATGGGTCGGATTGACGAAGTGTCGGTCAAAACAGGAGGTGTACAATGCGCCATGACGTACATGGTGGTGGACACCGACAGCTACAACATGCTGCTTGGACTTGATTTCCTGATCAAAATCGAGGCAGTCATCGATGTAGAGCGAGGACTTATCCAAGTGAAAAAGGGACCAGGAGCTAACGTGGAAGTATTGCCCTTGACTATGGTGAACCTGCTGTAGAATGTGAGCTCGGAGGTTCAGGAACATGATGTTGCAGACACTTCGAAGAGTGCATCTCCTGAAACCTTGAAGGTGGAATTTGGCAAGATGTCATTGTGTGACTCTGTCGAGAATGAACAGACAAATATGTCGATGTCAGAATCCGACACTGATGCGGATGATGACAGTGATGAAGGAATTCAATCGGCAAAACCAATTGATGAAAAGTCCGAGTTTGGAAACACCGAGCTGGATGAATTGGTGTTGAAAGAGGGACCACAGCAAGTCCTGCAGCGTAAGATCAGGTTGATAATTTAATGAGAGAAGAGATTTCAGATGCTGATGATTATGCTAATTAGCTTCAATGGGTATCTGACGCAGAAGAAGGGAGGTAGATCAGTAGGAAACCTGAACGATGTGCGAAAGTACCTGCGTTGCTGCAAATCCATCGAGTCAGTAGGAATGAGGCTCACTCCAAGCAATCGGCATTATCACCAGACTGCCAGAAGATGAACACCAGATGGGAAGAAATCTCCCAGAAGATTAGAATTGATCACAACTTGGGGAATGACGAGAAGCAGCAACTCTGGAAGATGCTAGGAGGTTATCAAGATGTGTTCACATGGAACAAGGGAGAGTTGGGTTGCTGTACCATTGGTGAGCATAGCATCAACATGCAAGGATTCCCGCCTTGCAAAACCTCCCCTGGTTGACTATCCTACTAGGAGGAAGCTGAAGTCAAAAGACAAATTGATGCACTGGTGGACTTGGGTAAAATGAGACCCAGCAACTCCGAGTACGCTTGTCAGGTGACTTTGCTAGTGAGAAAAGATGGGAGTCGACACTTTTATGGAGACTACCGGCCACTCAACGCTCAAACACGTCGAGATATGTTTCCGATGCCACTCGTGGAGGATGTGATCGATTAGCTGGGAAAATCGACGTGGTTTACAACCTTAGATCTACAGTCTGGTTTTTGGCAAATTCGGATGGCTCCAGAAGATATGAAGAAAACCGTTCTGATCACCAAGACCAGCTTGTACGATTGGACAGTCATGCCATTCGGACTCAAGAACGCAACGAGCACATTCACTCGAACCATGTCAGAAGTCTTCAAGGACTTGGGCAGTGGATTCCTGAAGGTGTTTGTTGATGACCTCAACGTGCACAGCGAAAGTTGGGCAGAGCACCTTCAACACCTGGATGCGGTGCTTTGCAAGCTCAGGGAAGTGAATTTGAAACTCCACCCGAGCAAGTGTTGCTTTGCTACTAAGACTATCACTTTTCTGGGTCACATGGTGAGCAAGGAGGGTATCCGACCCGATCCTGGGAAGGTTGAAACAATGTTACATTTTCCAACACCGAAGAATGTTACCAGTGTCAGATCGTTCTTAGGTCTGACAGGTTACTGCCGGAAGTATGTTAGAGGTTACTCGAGTTTGGCAAGTCCTTTATTCGAATTAACTAGAAAGGACGTTGCATTTGTATGGGATGCGGGCTGTGAGCAGGCATACCAGGTGTTGAAGGCAGCACTAGTGGATGCGCCTGTGCTCACATGGCACGACTTTAAGCGAACTTTCTCGCTGGACGTGGATTGGTCGCCCAAGGGTGTCGAAGCCATACTGTCACAGAAGGAAGGGAAGTTCGAAAGAATGATAGCGTATGCCAACAAGAGTCTGACTGAGGCTCAGAGGAAATTCCATCCAATGGAAGGAGAGTGCTACGCTCTGATTTGGGGTGTGATGCATTTTAGACAGTACTTGCACATGAAACATTTCATCTTACGCACAGATCACAAACCACTAGAATGGCTGGCAATTGCGTCTGATGCACATGGTAGGTGAGGAAGGTGGGTCGACATGCTGCAAGACTTTAGCTTCAAAATAATACACCGACCAGGACTTAGGCACACAAATGTGGATGCCTTAAGTAGGAATCCAGTTGGATCAGCTGTAGACGATGATGATTTCGGTGAGGAGATCCAAGACGTGGCAGGTACTCGAGATAACGTATCTGGTGGGGAAGAAGAGCTTCTCTATGTTCAAACAAGAGAAGAGATAGAATGGATGGGTATTAGGAGGAAGGACAGAAGGTTTGTTCAGCATAAGGCATGTTGTTTTGGTATCAACCACTGGACGTGTAGTGACAGCCATCAACTGTTTATGCTTGATGTCGTATCAAAAGAAGACCCGTCTGAGGAGTCTGTTTTAGATGAAGAAGCGATGGCAATGGATGATGAGCCTGTGTTGCTTGAAGAAGCATGAATGGAATCGAAGAGGAGAAGGCCTCAGTACTTCGACAGACGACAGCAAATATAGTTAGTTTTGGCGGCTCAAGAACTGACTGAGGTTGGGGATCATGAATTGAGTCCTACCGAATCTGATCATGAGGAAGACCATGCAGTAAAGCCAAGTTGTGTTGACATATGGGAGGACACAAACTGCTTGATGCTGCTGATGGATGGTGTGTTGCCTGATACGGTAGATTTTGAAGAGGGCAAGAGGATCAGGAAAAGGGCAAGTAATTATTGCTAGAAGGAACAGAAGCTTTTCTTCAAAGCATTACTTGTACCAAAACCTGAAGACCGGGTGTTTTTAGTAAGGCGAATGCATGAGGATCTGGGGCACTTTGGAGAACAACGGACGTTGGCAGAAGTTCGACGGAAGTACTTTTGGCACAATCGAACTGTTGATGTCAAGGCAATGGTCAGAGGGTGCCAACAGTGCCAGTTAGTGAGGAGCTCAGGCAGCATACGATATGGAGATGCGCAGTTGAAAAATATTCCTATTTGTGATTTATTCCATCGAGTTGCACTGGACACTACAGGGCCCCTACCTGAGACTAAGTCAAGCAACCGATATATCCTGGTGGCCATCGACCACTATTCGAAGTGGTGCGAAGCAAAAGTAGTTGCTGATCATGGGACGAAGACAGCAGCTAAGTTTCTAGAGGATGAAATATTTGCAGGTACGAAGTTCCCAGATTTATACTAACTGATAATGGGGGGGAGTGGGTTGCAGAGTTCGATGTCATGTGTAAGGACTATGCTATTCAACACCAACGCACTGCACCTCAATGGACTCAGTGCAATGGTATGGCTGAGCGCATGATCAAGACCATTAAGCATGGCATAATCGTGTTTGCTGCGACCCCTGCCAACATGGATTGTTGGGATGAACGGTTGGCCAAGGTTCTGTTTGGGTATCGATGTGGGACCCAAACAAGTACGAAGTTTTCTCCATTCATGATCCTTACGGGTCGAACACCACGTCTGAGGGCTGACAACTACTTGCAGGCCCTGACTGCTGAGACTGAGGATGGCGAAGATGTGGAGGCGTCTGTTGCTCAGTTTCTGCAGAAAGTGGAACTCGTTGCAAGCATCCATAACAACGTTCTGCTCAATGTGGAACAGGCCCAGAGACAACAGAAGAAAAGTTATGCTACAAAGAAAGGCAAACATTTGTTTGAAGGATTGATTGCGGGACAGACGATGGTAAAAATGAAAAAGCCAGGGAAAAGAAGAGCTCTAACTGCGAGTTGGGAAGGTCCCTATTGATTCATCGAGCATACTGATGGAAAAGGGAACATGGACTTTGAGGAAGGGTGTCGATTGTGCATCGTCCAAGATGCCGATGGTCGCCAATGGGAGAGATCTCCAGATCTTTTATGCTCCATCAGACTAGATGAAGCTGAGGGACTCAACTGTCTAAGAAGGGAAGGGTTACATATGTGGTGCGAAAGGAGGTTGCCAATCCAGTGTGAATGATAGGCTGATTTTGAGTTTAGGTCTAATTGAATGAGCCGTTTTGTTTTTCGGCACCCATCACTACTGCATGGATTGCATGGCTGTTTTGCTCCCTAGCTTTGTGTGCTTTAGGTGCGAAGGAGAAGGCGGCTGGTATTGATGAAGGATGGAGCCAAATTGATGAAGGAGGACGGGCGGCGACGGCGAACAATGGAAAGGCCAGTTTGGACGGGACGAATAGCGGATGGTGAGGCTTCTAAGGGAAACTTACGAAATTCCGGGAAGCTTTTGTGTGGCTCTAGAGGTGTGGAAGGGATCTTTTTCGCGACTACAAGAAGTTTTAGCTGAGGAGGTAGGAGTGTGAGAAAGATAGACAATTTTGGGGATTAGAAGAAAAGATCAAGAGGTCGGATTAAGAGAAGGAAGAGAATTCTGTGAGGATAGATCGACTGATTTTGGGAAGTTAGAATGCCAGTCTGATGGACATCGCGAGGAAAAGCTCTGTAGTTTTGGAGATCTCAGCTAAATGCCAGAACCTTCCGCTGCGCCTGGCAATTAGTCTAACTGCTACAGAGCAATTGTAGAGCAAGTGAAGAGAGAGAGATTGAGAAACTAGATGAGCACCCGATCTGGTGTTTTGTGAATACTTGTTGAGAGGCAATGCTTGTGCTATCGGGGATGTACATCATTTGAAATGCGGATGACAGAGCTTCTTTTGATGGTGTTTGTGTGAATGAATGAGACAGGAAGTGAATGTTGTCGGGTTTGGTTTGTTGTTGTTTATATTTGTCTTTGATCTGCAATGCATGGAAGAAGGAGTCTGTAAGGGGTTTGAGTGTTAGGAAGATCAAAGACTTGTAAGTGTGTGGTAGATTAGGATCAGATGAACGCACCAGGGTTCACTAAAGGCAGTCTATATGCTACTGGATGTAGTCGGACCCTCTCTTTTTGGTTACAATGTCTTGAATTTGTCATTACATTACATTAATCAAAATTATTTTTATAGTCTTGAAAATATTATGAATTTATTAAATCATGTGTGTTTTTTACATCTCGTGAATATGTTGTGGTGACAACTTTGTTTTGATGTGTGTCATTAATTGAATTAAATGCATGGAAGGATAAATGACTTGTTAGCATAGGATATTGACAAGAAGAATGACCAAAAAACAAAAAGGTTTAAAGAAGTGATTAGTGGGCAATTCATCAATACTTGCAAATTGGGTACAAATTCAAATGGGAAAAACATTAAAAACCATAAACCTTGATTAAAAAGATTTTGGTTTTTAAAATTTATAAAATTTTCCCATTTTGTAATTGGAAACATTTTCAAAGTCTTGTTCTTGATTTCAAATTGTACATTACTCAAAGATTTAATATTTTGGTTACATCAATTGCATGTAATCATAGATCACATGTTTTCAACCTATCATCACTATGTATCACATCTAGGTTTTCAAAACTTTGAATTTCTTTTATGCATATTGTTATTTAAAAATTCATGATCACATTCAAGTGAATTTGTGTTTCATCTTTTCATTCAACAATTACATTTTAAGGTCAATGGCCTATCAAATAATACATTGTTTATGTTTTGAAACATGAATCTTAAATTATTATTAAAGTTTTTGACCTACACATTATGACTACAAAGTGTATAAATTTTCATTGGATTTGATATTGATTAATTTGCATGATGTTCATGATTCTAACAAGTGGTAACATTGATTTAACATGATGATAACTTTTGGTTTGTATTGAAAATAAATTTTACAAATAAATGAATATAAAATTCCATTATAATTATAATTATAATTTTTCTTTCTCCAAAGAATTGTAATAACTAATGTTTTGGTATTTTCAATTTAATAATGATTAAACCAATATCAAGAACAAATAAAATAAATTTACAGTAATCATTTTTATGAATTAAATCAAATATGAAAACATAAAAACATTGAATTTCAACTTATTTAATAGTTTGTAGTATTTCAATGGACACCTTTTAATCAAATTTAAAAAGATATTCAAGTCAACATTGAAAATGAAATATTCATTAAAATATTTAATCAAAGTTGACAAGGTTACAGTATTTTTATCAATGCTATGTTTATTATAATTAGTTAAATTTAATAAACTCATTCTAAATATCAAATTCATTAATACTTAGTGGGAATTGACATTTGACAATTTTTTAATATCACCTTCACCCATGACTTGGGGGTTGGACATTTTATTTTGTTTTTTTGCCAACCACGCTTTCATTGGAAGGGGTAAACATTTTTTTCCCCTTTCTAATTATTTTTTCTTTTTGCATGAATTGAATATATTGGCTCTTTCAACTTTGATCTTTTATGGAATTAATGATCATTTCAAAGTTTTTTGAACCTTTAATCATTGGTTGTTGTTTAAGCCAAGTTCCTGAAAGGTCCCAAAAAGAAAGGATGACAACTTAACAAACATTTTCAAATTTTCAAATTTCTAGTCAAAATTCAACTCAATGTAATGTTTTGATTTAAAGATTGACCTAAGGTTGGTCAGTAACAAAAACACATCGAAATAACACCAAGGATGACAAAAAAATTAAGGGGAAAAAAAAAAAACATCAAGATGTTTAGGGTTAAATGCATTGGATCTAATGTTGACTGGGCCAATCAAAAGCAGTCAATTTTTTTTGTACTCAGCCTTTTGGAGGGGTGTAGGGTGGGGGGAGCTTCAAATTTCTTGGATTTTGGTATTCCGCAACCTGTTGTGGATAGCACCACACTTTTATGCCACAACCTTTGCCAAAAACCCTAGGAACTGAAAAAAAAACCCTAGATTTCTTTTTTTCTTGTTGTTGCAGTTTGAGACAACAAAATAGAGAGAGAGAGACAGAGCTCAGTCAAAGAAGTCTAATGTCAGTTTCTACCCGACACCCGGCAATTTGAACTTTTGACTGGAACAGCTACTTCGTGTCATTGTCTCAAATCTTGAAGAACTAGGGTTTAGGGTTTAAGGAAAGAGGATTCTTGGAAAGAAGCGCCATCATAGTCTGTCTTAGCAGCTTGTCTGAACTCTTACAGTGAAGATTTTCTATGGCAGAGCTTGAAATGCTGTCAGTTGAAGCGGGCACAATAGCCTGAACTCCCAACCAGAAATTCACAAGTTCACACAACCTCAAATTCATTAGTTCCCAACCTCATGTGCATCAGCACCCATGCTCAGCAGAAAGTCTAAATGTCAGTTTATGGAGGCCAGAACCATCGTCTATTAGATGTTGCTTGGAAAAACTATTGATGCAAGCAGAAAATCCGTAGCAATAGGCAAAGCTTGTCATGAGGAGATATCATAGAGCTTGCAATTAGTATCTTATGGTCACATGGTGCTCATAAGGAAACTGCATCTCTTTGGAAAGAGTTAGAGTAGGAACCACCAATTTGATATGTGTGAGAAGATCACGGCATTGATCTATAATGCTCACTAAAAGAAAATCATAGAATATCACAATCTAATGATGTAGAATAATGCTCACTCACAAGTCAGAGAATTATGTCACAGTTATTGATTGGTATGTTTATAGAAGCAGTCAAAGCTCACACATCCATGAAGCTGTCAACAGACAAGACTGGCCACAAGAGGACTCGTACATAAGTCTTCAGGTGCAATGAGAGAGATTCTGTTTTACTATTATCCTCTTTGCATTAACCCAGCTGCCTGATCATGGATCATACGTACAGTACTTAGCTCTTCTTTAATTCGTTTTGAGAACCTTGTGTTTTGGATGCTGCCAGCACTGATTTAGTGACATCAATCTCCTTCAGACGCCAAGCTTCCAGTACGTAGAAAACTTGCCACCAGCATTGAGCTTGTCAAGTTGAACCAATTGGGGACCAAGAAGCTCAACAATCCTGGAGTTTTCCAGAGGTCCAGCATTTGCACCTTTGAAACCTGGAATGGTTTCAACCAAGGCAATGGTAGTTGCAACAGCTTCAGGATCATCTCCAGCAACAAAAGTGGTGTGTGGATTATTCACATCAGGCAGATCCTCTCGCAAAAAATGCTGCACATGAACCAGCAGCCAGATTTTGCTCAACAAAACAACAATCAGAAAAATAATTAAATAAAAATTTAAAAATTAAGCAAGAATGAATGAATCCAGCTGGGTGAAAGTGCAGTTGTGGAAAATGGCTAGTTCAAAATCTAAGCTCATCGTCCAAGCTAAGCCCAAGTGTTTTCTGTGAGCGTTGAAGTTCAAGACATACAGCAAAGGTGGCTTTGAAGGCAGTGGTCCATCGAGCGGGAGCTCCCAATGCGTCCCGGTTAAGAAGAGTTGAAGATATCCGTCCCCATTCGCTTTCCCCAAACAAATAAAACACATTGGTCACATCTACAATGATCTTGTCCACCAAGTGACTCGCCAATGACTTGAGAAGCTCTTCCCTGGCTTCCAAAGGACCCTGCATGCATGGAAGCGCAACAGCAGCAGCAGTGGATCAAAAAACACAATTTTGTTGCGCAAATCAGTGAGCTGCTAGATCAGTACTTGCATCAATCAACAGGCTCTTTTGCATTAAACCCTAAACTACCCATCACAGCTTCTTCTTCTTCCGCAGATTCATCTACCTATCTAGCTTGGGAGTCTGAGAGAAGAAATTGGAATTTATTTTTACCGCAGGACTCCAGATGATTATGTCACCGGAAGCAGCAGCTTCAGCATTGGTGAGTCCTTTCACAGAACTGGAGTGGGTTTCGTTCGAGATTTGAGCAGCAATTTGCTGAGCTTTAGCTGGATCTCGAGATCCCACCACTACGGAGAGGCCTGCTTTGGCGTATTGGAAGGCAAGACGACTCCCGATTTCACCAGTTCCTGGTATCACTGCAATTGTGCGTCGCGTCAAGTCCAGCGCTGCCATCACTCCTCCCAAAACTTATTACTACCAAAACCCAAACCAACCAGACAACAAAGACCCAACCAAGAAAAATTCAAACAACAGCAGAGCAGCAGCAGAGATGTTGGATTGTTGAAGCTTGTTCTACAAAATCAATCTGATTTTAAATACTGTTCTAACACAAAACAGGATTTTATCGCAGGGACTGGCGGAGCAACGACAGAAGTTCCTTGCGAAGCTTCAAAACAGGATATAATCGCAGCGACTGTCGGAGCAACGACAGAAGTTCCTTGTGAAGCTTCACGTTGCTAGCAGGACGACATTCCGCCCAGATTCAGCCCTCCCTGAGGCTGTATTATAGGGAGGTAGAATCAGCCACTGTAGCAGATTCTTCCACGTACTACTCCGGTTTCTTTTTTCTTTTCATTTGGTAAGCAGGTGACAGACCTTCTTTTAACTGCAAGTTACTTTGTAGAATCAGCTACTTTATAGTCGATTCTAAAATGTAGAACTAGAGAGTACAATTCTCAGTGTCAGTGTCCTATTCTGACGCCTTTTTCCTTGGTGAGCCAGGCTGTCATCAGCTTGTTCCAATTTTCTTTGAAGTCAGTTTCAGTTTGTAATGTGAAGCAACGGTGGAGAACGCCCTTGAGATGTGAATGAAGGGTGGGGAAAACCGGCTGGAGTGAATTAGCACCCACCAATGCACCAGTTGCGGATGAGCCCGTTGAGGCCGTTTTCTGGATGGACGAAAATCCCATCCTCCCTGCCCGATTTTTTTTTTTTTTTTCACCTCTTCTCTACCCCAAAATTTTCCCCCATCCTACCTACCACCTACCTCCCCCCGTCCTACCTACCACCTACCTCCCCCCGTCCTACCTACCACCTACCTCCCCCCTCCTACCTACCACCTACCTCCCCCCTCCTACCTACCACCTACCTTCCCCCCTCCTACCTACCACCTACCTCCCCCCTCCTACCTACCACCTACCTCCCCCCTCCTACCTACCACCTACCAACCCCTCCCCCTCACTCCATCGCCAGAGCTCCTGGCTCCAGAGACGTTGAGCGGGAGCGAGCTTGGAGCTTGGAGCCGGCTTGGAGCGGGAGCGAGCTTGGAGCTTGGAGCCGGCTTGGAGCGGGAGCGAGCTTGGAGCTTGGAGCCGGCTTGGAGCGGGAGCGAGCTTGGAGCTTGGAGCCGGCTTGGAGCGGGAGCGAGCTTGGAATTTGGAACGAGCTTGGAGCTTGGAGCGACTGCAGCTGGACCCACACAGGACCCAGGTAAGCATTTCTCTTTGTGTTGCTTCTTCTTTGTGTTGCAAGAAAAGAAGAAGAAGAAGAAGGCGATGGCATCGCCTTCTTTCTTCTTCTTTGTGCCGTGGAGCTTGCAACGCAAGCTCCGAACGCAAGCTCCGGAGAGCTCCAAAGCTTGCTGCAGCTCCGGAGCTTGCCGACCTCCAGAGAGCTCTGAGCTTCGAGCAACGCGAGCTCCGGAGCTTGCTGCAGCTCCGAAGCTTGCCAAGCTCCAGAGAGCTCCGAGCTCTGAGCAACGCGAGCTCCGAAGCTTGCTGCAGCTCCGGAGAGCTCCGAGCTTCGAGCAACGCGAGCTCCGGAGCTCCGGAAGCTTCGGAGCTTGCTGCAGCTCCAGAGAGCTCCGAGCTCCGAGCTCCGAGCAACACGAGCTTCAAAGCTTGCTGCAGCTCCGGAGCTTGCCGAGCTCCAAAGAGCTCCAAGCTCCGAGCAACACGAGCTCCGGAGCTTGCTGCAACTCCGGAGCTTGCCGAGCTCCAGAGAGCTCCAAGCTCCGAGCAACACGAGCTCCGGAGCTTGCTGCAACTCCGGAGCTTGCCAAGCTCCAGAGAGCTCCGAGCTCCGAGCAACGCGAGCTCCGGAGCTCCGAAAGCTCCGGAAGCTCCGGAGCTTGCTTGCTGCTGGAACGCAGCAAGCTCCGGAGCTTGCTTGCTGTTGCAACGCAACAAGCTCCGGAGGATCTCCGGCTCCGGAACTTGCTTGCTTGCTGCTGCAACGCAGCAAGCTCCGGAGCTTGCTTGCTGCTGCAACGTAGCAAGCTCCGGAGCTTCTTTGGCTCCGACTTGTTGCGTTGCAGCAGGAAACTACGGAGCGTGAGAGCTTGTTGCTGTAACACAACAAACTCCGGAGCTTGCTGCAAGTAAACCCTGCAATGCAGCAAGCTCCGGAGCGTTTCTTATAGTAGAAGAAAAAGAAGAACCCTGAACCTTTTGCCCCATCCTCAATATTTTTTATTTTGCTTTGGTTTAGCTGATTAGAATTAACATTTAACAATAGCTAGTGGTCTTTTGTTTAGGGTTGGAGGTTGGAATGGGTAAAAGAAAAAGACTCAGGAAAAGCGGTGGTGGTGAGCTGGAGGTCAATATGCAAGATGTTGCATCAGATGAGGTGATTCTTCCAAGTGTTGCTGAGCTGGAGGTCAATATGCAAGATGTTGCATCAGATGAGGCGATTCTTCCAAGTGTTGCTGTGGCAGATGTGATGATTCTTTTGCCATATATTGCTGGAGGAGATGAGGGAGTTATTGAGTCACATGTTGCTGCATCTGATGCAACAATTATTCAGCAAAATGTTGCATCAGATGAAGCAAATAGTGAACAAGATGTTGCATCAGATGAAGAAATGGGTGAGCAAAATGCTGCTCTATCACAATTGAAATATAAAGATAGCATTAGTATAGATTGTTTTAAAATGTGTGGACATCAGATTAAATACATATTAAAGAAATTGTACAAGTTTTTTTAGGTTTAATTATATCCGCACCTTCCATCATTTGTTGGAAGGTGCGGGATTTTTTTTTGTCAAATTTTTTTTATGCAATACCTGAAAACAATGATTTGTAATATCTACATTTTGTTTTTTGATCTTTCTCTTTTTGGCTTAGGTCCAGAAGTTGAATCTGATAAGGCAGCTCTGCCACTTGCACTTTTTTGCCCACCGAATTTGGCTCGGAAGGACAAGGAATGGACGCATGTTGGGTCCAAATGGAGGTGCAAAGTTGGTAATTGCACTACTGCATATTGTGCAAAATGGCTGTTGACGAAACACTTGAAGGAGGTGCATGGGTTGGTGGCTGAAAAGTCCAAACCTGGGAGGCCTTCAACTGCTGCAGGAGGTCCTCGACATCAGGACCATGCCAAGATGAATGCTCGCATCTTGGGAAATGCGATGGCTGTGCAGAGGCGGAACGATCAAAAGGTGGCTAGTCGCGCTCGTGCCAAAGCATAACGCGAATGGGAAAACCTGGTAGCTATTGCAAAACAGTGTCCACCATTCCCAAAACCAGGTTTGGTGAAATTAGCTTCAGAGAAACTTTTGAAAGTGTTGGGGCTTACTGCTTGGGGTGTGGGCAGTGTGCCTCGAGATGCAGCATCGCGAATGGAGAAAGATGAAGACTTACAAGGGATTATTCGATCCACCCGTTACGCATATGCACGGCAATTCAAGACGGCATGGGATGCCAAATATTGGGATCGAGAGTCCAATAAAACAAGTCGGAGAAAATAGTTGGCAGCTATTTTGGATTTTCATGAATCTAGAATGATTCATGGAAGGTAAGAAACAATCATAAGCAATGTTTATTGTTTTTTTATCGCATTTCATCCAAGGTGTGTTAAGGTTTAACTTGGTGGTTTTTGGGTGTTTATAGGGTTCAGGGCCAAACACAGGAAGAGTTTGTGGCAACTGCAGTTCAAGTGGAAATGCAAAGTCGGCATTTATACACTGCTCGTCATGCAACAAAGGCTGCAAATGCAGCTACTGCGTACCGAACTAAACACGGGATTGTAGATTGCTAGACACTGATATGGGTTAGGGTTTAGGGTTATACAGTTAGTTAGGTTTTATAGCCCTTTTACTTTTTGGACTACCCAATTTTGAACTACCCAATATAATAACATCTTCTATTCACACTTGTTTTATGGTATATGGTTAAGCATATGTCTTCTTTGTCATAATTTTTTTAGATCTTGAGATGTAAGAATCAAACCAAAGATCAAAATGAACATTGTGCAATACTTACATCTAATATAATAGCACTCACATCACTTGAAGAGTTTCAAAACAATATACACATTTTAAACATATAAAATACCTACATAATTTTTTATTATAAATCTCATAAGGAGATTTTCAAATATGCAATACCCACATATACGTCCTAAAATAGTCACAGGCATATTACATTCAATGCAATACCCACATTTAAGTCCCATAATAGTTGTTGCAATTTTTGGCATCCCTTGCAATACCCGCATCTAAGTCCCATAATAGCCGTTGGTATTTTTGGCATCTTTTGCAATACCCGCATATGGGCCACCCATAGTTGTTGACATTCGTCATTCGCTGCAATACCCGCATATGGGTCCATGGTTTTCGTTGGGTTTTATAACATTTCTTGCAATACCCGCATATAGTTTCCATAATAGCCACTGGTTTTTTTTTGTGTCTCTTGCAATACCCACATATAGGTCCCATAATAGTTGCTGGTTTTTTTCATTCTTTGCAAAACTTACATTTTGTCATAAAATTAATTTAGAATAATAATCAATTTAGGTATATAAAAAGACATATTTTGGGTATCCATAGCACTTATTTGTTATTTTGAAATGACATTACATGCAAGTTTTGCATTCAGGGTTTAGGGTTAGGTTTTCACATAAGGTTTGCTTCTTACCTTTGTGTGATAACTCCAACCTAATTTTCCTAATCTCTTTGAAGAAAATATATAATAAGATTGTTTTAGGTCCCATATGTTTAAACCCAAAAAATTTCCCCCCAGTTGAATATAAAATATTTTTGATAGTACATGAATTATCAACAAATTTTGACATATAATTAAATAATTAATAGACCATTATTTCAGATAATTTAAATGATTAATTATCAAGAATTAGATAATCATTTATTTATTTGGAATAATTAACTATTCATTTGGCTTAACTTCATTTATTTGGATAATAAAAAGTTGGATCTAAAAATCAGATTAACTTTATTTGATTGATTAATTTTAATATATTTTTATTTTAATAAGTGATTAAAATCACTATTTAAGATAACTATTCCATGTTATAGATTGCATGTTCAGCTTTTTCATGAAAAATTCATACACCAAAATAAGTTTGATCACAATTGCCATTATACTATTTGTTCCACAAACTATACAATTTTTTTTCAAATTCATGAAACAAAATAAGAATCATGGGTTTAGGGTTTAGGGTTTTAGGGTTTTTTAGGTTTAGGGTTTAGGGTTTAGGGTAAACCCTAAACCCTAAACTCCTAATCAACAACCCCAGCCTCACACCTTTGTTAACATATTATTTTGAAATTAATTAATTATTTTAGAATGACCCGAAATGTAGATATTACATTTAGGGTAGGATCTTCATTTAAAGAAGCTTAAACCCCAGAACCGTATTTTTATAGTGGCCCAAAATGCAGGTATTGCATGTAGGGTAGGATCTTCACTTAAAGAGGGCTTAAACCCCCCATGCGTACTTTCGAGGTGACCCAAAATGCAGGTATTGCATTTAGGGTTCAGTTTATATCATTATTTATATATTAAGTGTTATGAATAACAATATATTTGGACCAATATTTAAACCAATA
Organism: Sphagnum contortum; assembly: GCA_963920785.1. NCBI lineage: Eukaryota > Viridiplantae > Streptophyta > Sphagnopsida > Sphagnales > Sphagnaceae > Sphagnum > Sphagnum contortum. Next base: position 1,231,880 of record OY987286.1, read on the forward strand.
TTATACATCATGAAAAATAAAGTTTACATAAGGACTTGTGTTATAACTCTATAAAATATAAAATATTTTTGACCCACTATATGAATATTTTAACCAAGAAAATATTTACTATATATCAGAAAAGTATAAATTAAAATTTCAATTAAACATAGGATTAATATATGGGAGAGATCATTTTTATTATTATGTGAAACAGAAAAGAAAAAAGTAGAAAATTACGTGCTTTGAATTTTTTTAAACATAATTTAAAATCTTGTTAAATTAAAGACTTTATATTTTATGTTTTTAGTATGAATATACAACTTTAAAAGGGGAAAAAAAATATGAACATCTTTGAAAAATATTTAAGCTTGAACTTTTTATTTTTTGATCTTGACAAACTTTGTATTGCATTTAGGGTTGGGTTTTCACAGAAGGTTTGTTTTTTACCTTTGTGTGATAACTCCAACCTAATTTTCGCAATCTCTTTGAGGAAGATATAGAATGAAATTGGATTGTTTCACATATGTCTAAACCCTAAAATTTTCCCCCTAATTTCATATAAAATATTTATGATAATTAATGAATTATCAACAAAATTTGTCATATAATTAAATAATTAATAGACCATTATTTCATATAATTTAGATGATTAATTATCAAGAATCAGATAATCATTTATTTATTTAAAATAATTAACTAATCATTTGGCTTAAATTTATTTACTTGAAAATAAAAAGTTGGATTTAATCAGATTAATTAATTTGATATTTGATTGATTAACTTTAGTATATTTTTGTTTTAATAAGTTTTTGAAATCACTATTTAAGATAATTATTCCATGTTATAGATTGCAAGTTCAACTTTTTCATGAAAAGTTTTTACACCAAAATAAGCTTGATCACAATTGTCATTGTATTATTTGTTCCACAAACAATAGAACCTCTTTTAAAATTCATGAAAAAAAATAAGAGTCATGGATTCCTAATCAACAACCCCAACCTCCATACACACTTTTGTTAACATATGATTTTGAAATTAACTAATTATTTTAGAGTGACCCAAAATGCAGGTATTGCATTTAGGGTAGGATCTTCATATAAAGAACCTTAAACCCACATGCGTACTTTCGGAGTGACCCTAAATGCAGGTATTGCATTTAGGGTGGGATCTTCATATAAAGAAACCCTAAACCCCACATGCGTACTTTCGGAGTGACCCTAAATGCAGGTATTGCATTTAGGGTGGGATCTTCATATAAAGAACCCTAAACCCCACATGCGTACTTTCTAAGTGACCCCAAATGCAGGTATTGCATTTAGGGTAGGGTTTTTTCAAAGTGACTTTGCGTCTGCATATTGTGTTTAGGGCTAGGTCTTCACTTAAGGGTATCCAAACCATTTAGATGGGTTTTTTTTTTAACGTGTGGGTATTGCATTTAGGCTTGTTTTTCATTTAAACTTGCAATACCCGAACTTATACTTACCTTTACTAACTGGAATGTTGGGGTTTCATTGCAATACCTACATCCGTACTTATCTTTACAAACTGGAATTTTGGGGCATGATTGCAATACTTGCATTTGTACTTACTTTTACCAACTGGGATTTTGGGGCCTAGTTACAATACCTGCATCTAACAGTAATATCATCATTATGCTTGTGTTTTTTCATTTCACACTTTTTGTGCTTATTACTTGGAAACAATAATAACCTTTGTGCCATATTAAACTTCATGTGCGTGTTGAATACATGATGTTCAAAGAATTTGGGGTATGATTTCCTCCATACAAAATTGATTCTAAAAGAAAATTCTTAGTGCTAATGGCAACAATCTTGATTAGTAATTGAAACATTTATTCATGACATCGTTTAGTACGTACATTTGTGTGATTGAGCATTGTTTCATGCCAATCTTTGAGGCGTTTGACACTATTTCCCAATCCATCTTCTACACGAAGTAACACCAATCCTGGGTGTGAAATTGCATTTGCTTTTGTGAGGCGTATGTTACGAATATTACATGCCAATACTCTCATGTGTGAGGTGGCATGTTCACAAAGTGTCACATCGCCTTCTTTACATTCATTTGTGATCTCTTGCATTGTAGTGACCAATTGTGCAAGAGCCCTTTCCATTGGGGTTGATGAATTTATTGTCTCATTAGACCCTACAATGGCACCCATAGGGAGATCATTTTGCTCCATGTTCATGAACCCATCAAATTTCATGATCCCATCGTCACCTTCAAGATGATCATCTTCGTCATCATCGTTGGACTCCATATCATCTGGAATATGTTGCGGGTTTGCAAACATGTGACGCAACCCTCCACAATGTGATCCATACCATGTTCCACAGTAATGAATGATATCCTCTTGAGAAATGTCTGTGCATGTGAGAATGACCTTAATTTGATGTTTACACATGTTCCCTCGCAATGCCCATTCGCATGTGCAACAAAACATTTCGGTGAATGGGAATTTCACCATGTAAATAACATTGGGAAGGCGTTGGCTCCGTACGGCCCAAGCTCCATCACTCTCAAGGGTTGGTTGGTACACATGGCTGAGTGGAATAAGGGTTGCCTTTTCCACACTTCGTGTAATAATGGCCTCCACAACCTTGTTTTTTATGAAACCCCTCTTTTTCATTTCCAATGTGTGCATGTAATGGCGTGCAACGGTTGTTGTTAATCGCCACACCAACCAATCAATCCTACGCCCTCTAAGGCCTTTTGTGTCAAGAGCAAGCCAACGTTTCAATGCACCATGATATGATTCAATGCTCGCTTGGGTGTCTTGGTTCGAATGGGGCACTCTTCGAACACCCACCATCCATAATTCTACAAACATAAACACAATACATAAGGATGAATAACATTATACAAAATAAATTTTGAATGCTGAACCATAATAAATATTATCACTTACCAAATTGATGGTAATAAGTCCATAAATAATTTGTCCACGCATCACCAGGCCTATGTTTATGAAGGCTTTCTCTCACATCAACCCTCCCACGCTCTTTGAAGTCATCAATTGTTTCTCCATGATTGATGGACATGTACATCACATCATGAAGGTCTTGGAGGATTCCACCCCGCACTTCCACATCTTTGATTTTTTCAATACCACGTAGGCGCCATGCTTTGAGAACATGCCAACAACAAAGGTAGATGGGAACCTTGTCCATACCCCATACGACCCTAATAAGGACACATATGCAATAAAATCTCCATGAGTGGATGGGGTTAGTACAACATAAAATGCATTTGAAGTAATCAAGAATTTTATGAAAGATATTAAAAAACATTTAAGGAATAAACACAAAGTCGATACTAGGTATAGAACTAACCGTAATGCCTTCAATTCTTGAGGTGCATCATCAACGAGAAAACATGATGGTTTCCAATGCGGCATGTGTGATAACATCTTCTCTTTTAATGGTTTCAACCATTCGATCAAATCTTGCACTGTTTGCCTACTTGTAATGATCCAGGCTAAAGGGACACCCGTGCGATGATCATCAAATCCCATCAAGGTGAATAGATGGAATTTCATGTCATTTGTGCCAAATGTTGCATCCATAGAAATGGCACCATTGTGACCATATGATAGCATGGACTCACATTGAGTTGGTGTTTGAATACCTATGGTGAATGGGACTTGAGTTCCGTTCATTTCACCAACATCTTGGAAAAAGAACACATCTTCTGGATGTTGGAGAGCCCAAGACCGAATTGAAATTGCAGGGTTAGTGTGTAAACGCCAACTCCCTTTCTTATGTTTCCGATCCAAATATGCAATGTCTTGAAGCCGAATGAAATCATCTCGTGTCATGCTTTGACCCGCATTCACACGTTCCCACCAAATTGCTTTATGCTTGTCATATATTTGTTTGGTCGTATAACCTAAGCTTAGTTGGGCCCATATGTGGTCTTTCAATGCTTGTGACATGCGTGGAGCATAACAAGACATACGAGAAATGGACTCTGGGTCATGCTCACCATGTGCGAATGACCCATCAATTCGTGTATGGGCCTTATGATAAATTGTGATCTCAGCCACATCAGGTCGTGTGTATAGACGTTTGATTGAGAATGACGCTAAGCATCCTCGTTTAATAGATCGAGTGTGGGTTGAATTTTCTCGATAGTCCTCTGGTCCATATCCGCATTGATACCTAAACCAAAAAACTTTCAAAACATAAATGATTACATCTTTGGTATATGAATTAAAGAAATTAAAAAGGTTAATGCCATAAATGTTTACCATGTATGCCCGAGGTGGTTTTTGATAGTTGGTTGCTTGACATCCATTTGGCTTGGAATGTTTTTGTGAACACTCCATTCCATAGGGGTGCTTGTATCCCCTCGTTCACCTTCCAAGAATTCCGCGACGCGAGCATATGGAACATAAGCAAATTGAATGGTCACTTTATTTTGCCCTCCATGGCGTATCCCAGATGTCCACACCAAGTCTTTGTTTGAGAAAGGGGATTTGGTGGGGTTTTGGACATGAATGGAATGGGACTTTGGAACCCTTCCCATGATTGAAGGAAGTAGGACAAATTCCTGCATCAAGAAAATTTATAATTCTCTAAACATTCATCATTGAACAAAAACCCAAAATGCAATACATACATGGCTCCTTTAAAATCAATGTTGTGACTTGGAATTCCCATTACAACACCCATATCATGATATAAAAAACCTATTATTCCAATGTACATAACGTACAATACTTGCATTATGAACCCATATACTAAAACAAATTTTGGCAATACCCAGATTGAGCTACTAAACCTCCCATCATTGAAAATTTTCTCATATGCAATACCCATATTGTACCTTAAACCCATGATGTCTGAAAACCCCATGTAGCAATACCCACATAGTGATAAATTAATGCACATTGTTTGAGAGGTACAAAATGCAATACCTACATTAAGCCAAAAAACCCACACTGGTTGTGGGTAGTCAATGCATTATTCGCATATGCGTATGAAAACATAAACTACAAAAAAATATTGAATATGAAATATCCATGAAAAAGTATAAAACCTTTATCTATGCTTGTTTACTTAATGAAACTCGATGCCCTTTCTATATCCAACAACTAGGAAATGAAAAGAGTTTGAATTGTGAAAATATAAACAAAAAAACAAAAAAAGTAACAAGAGACAAATGCATACCTTTAAGAATAAAAGATGACAACATTCCACCAAAGTTTATAGTCCCAATTGAAAACGCAACCCTAAAAAATCATAACTCGTATAAAAATGGATTAGAAAATATTAAACTTTAGGAACTATGGAACATATGGAAACAAAGGAAATTCAAATTATGGTATAGATTTAAACAAGTGAAAAGATCCAAAACCAATATAGTGAGCAAAATTTAGAGTATAAACCTTAGGTTCTGAAATATATGAACCAAATTCTTATACACAAAACAATAAAGCATAACCTTAAAAATCCAAATGATATTTTGCAAAACACCATGTAGCAATACCCACATAATGATAATTAATGCACACTGTTTGAAAGGTGCAAAATGCAATACCTACATTAAGCCAAAAAACCCACACTGGTTGTGGGTAGTCAATGCATTATTTGCATATGGGTATGAAAAAATAAACTACAAAAAAATATTGAATATGAAATATCCATGTAAAAGTATAAAACCTTTATCTATGCTTGTATACTTAATGAAACTTGATGCCCTTTCTATATCCAACAACTAGGAAATGAAAAGAGGTTGAATTGTGAAAATATAAACAAAAAAACAAAAGAAGTAACAAGAGACAAATGCATACCTTTAAGAATAAAAGATGACAACGTTCCACCAAAGCTTATAATCCCAATTGAAAACGCAACCCTAAAAAATCATAACTCGTACAAAAATGGGTTAGAAAATATTAAACTTTAAGAACTATGGAACATATGGAAACAAAGGAAATTCAAATTATGGTATAGATTTAAACAAGTGAATAGATCAAAAACCAATACAATGAGCAAAATTTAGAGTATAAACCTTAAGTTCTGAAATATATGAACCAAATTCTTATACACTACATAATAAAGCATAACCTTAAAAATCCAAATGATATTTTGCCATAAGCCTTATTACAACCCTAATTATACAAACCCTAAAAAAAAAAAGTCTTAGTGATATATGTCCTAAACCCAAAAAATATACAAAGTATACAAATTATATAATGCAAAATACGTTAAACTTTGAAAACAATCAAATAAATTTCATACAAAACCAAAAGAGAAGATATGTTACTTACCTTTGTGTGATCTCTCCAACTTAAATTTTTCCACTCTTTTTGAAGAAGATATAGAATGCAATTGTATTATTTCACATATGTGTAAACCCTAAAATTTTCCCCCCAAATTGAGCCTACTTTAGATTAATTACTCTATATTTGTGAAAGACTTATTAATTAATTTATGTGTCTCAACCCTAAACCTAATGGTTAAGTTAGTAGGGTATGTAATTAATAGAGTAGCTAGGTTAGTAGGGTAGGTGGCTAATACAATAGCTAGGTCAGTAGGATAACTAGGTATTAGGGTAGTTGTGTCAATAGGGGATAATAAATAAGGTACCAAGGTTGGTGTAATACTTATGAGGGTAGGAAAGTGAGCAGGGTAGCTATTCGGAGTGACCCCAAATGCAGGTATTGCATTTAGGGTGGGATCTTCATATAAAGAACCCTAAACCCCACATGCGTACTTTCGGAGTGACCCCAAATGCAGGTATTACATTTAGGGTGGGATCTTCATATAAAGAACCCTAAACCCCACATGCGTACTTTCGAAGTGACCCTAAATGCAGGTATTGCATTTAGGGTAAGATCTTCATATAAAGAAAGCTTAAACCCTACATGCGTCCTTTCGAAGTGACCCAAAGTGCAGGTATTGCATTTAGGGTTGGGTTATTTCAAAGTGACTTTGCATATGCATATTGTGTTTAGGTTAGGTCTTCACTTAAGGGTATCCAAACCATTTAGATGGGTTTTTTTGAAACGTGGGTATTACATTTAGGTTTGTTTTTTCATTTCAACTTGAAATACCCAAACTATACTTACCTTTACCAACTAGAATTTTGGGGTTTCGTTGCAATACCTACACCCGTACTTACTTTTACCAACTAGAATTTTGGGGCATAATTTCAATACTTTCACTTGTACTTACTTTTACCAAACCCTAACAAAAAAAAATCTTAGTGATATATGCCCTAAACCTAAAAAATTATACAAGCTATACAAATCATATAATGCAAAATAAATTAATTTAAAAGAACATAGGAAAAAATTTAAAAACCAAAATTCAAAGGTTTTAAACTATAAATATTTATTAAGTGAAAGAAAATACGTTAATCTTTAAATATAATCAAATAAATTTCATATAAAACCAAAATAAAAGATATGTGTTTTATCTTTGTGTGATCCTTCCAACCTAATTTTTCCACTCTTTTTGAAGAAGATATAAAATGCAATTGTATTACTTCACATATGTGTAAACCCTAAAATTTTCCCCCCAAATTTAGCCTACTCTAGATTAATTACTATACATTTGTGAAAAACTTATTAATTAATTTGTGTCTCAACCCTAAACCTAAAAATTTCCCCCCAAATTTAGCTTACTTTAAATTAATTACTATACATTTATGAAAAACTTATCAATTAATTTATGTGTCTCAACCCTAAACCTAATGGTTAAGTTAGTAGGGTATGTAATTAATAGAGTAGCTAGGTTAGTAGGGTAGGTGGTTAGTACAGTAGCTTGGTTAGCGATGTGACCCAAAATGCAAGTATTGCATTTAAGGTATGATTTTCGTATAAAGATGTTTAAACCTCACATGCGTATTTTCGAAATGGCCCAAAATGCAGGTATTGCATTTAGGGTAGGATCTTTGTATAAAGAAAGTTTGAACCCCACATGCGTACTTTCGAAATGGCCCAAAATGCAGGTATTACATTTAGGGTAAGGTTTTTAGGGTAGGGTATGTAATTAATAGGGTAGCTAGGTTAGTAGGGTAGGTGGTGAGTACAGTAGCTAGGTTAGTAGGGTAGGTGATGAGTACAGTAGCTAGGTTAATAGGGTAGGTGATAAGTACAGTAGCTAGGTTAGTAGGGTAGGTGGTGAGTGCAGTAGCTAGGTAGAAAAGTGAACAGGGTAGCTATGTGTGAGGTCAGGTCCAGGGAAAAACGAGCAGGAACCAAAAAAAAAAAAAGTACAATGGTCAGCAGCAAAAAGAAATGGACTGTCATGAACCCCATCCGGCGCCCAATGAAAAAACGCAACCCATCCAGTGGACAGAACGGCCAACTGGTGCATTGGTGGGTGCTAATTCATTCTGGCCGGGAAAACCAGCCCATTCTGCTCTGGAATATGGGCCCTGTGTGTGTAGAACCTGTTACCACCTAATAGAATGAATGAATGGCAATTAGTTCACGGCGACTGGGCTTTTTTAACCCCCACCAGGCCTGCTGCTGCTTTATTCCTTAGTGGAACAGGCCTTACTGGGCCATTCCATAGTATATCATGAACATTCCGCAGTAATGTCCAAGGGGAACAGTATTCGTCACATGGAATTTATGTCCAAGTGGAATGCATGCATATTCCTCTTCATTACCTAGGTACTTGATGAATGATATTGGATGGGACCCAATCAAGGATATCAAAACTTTTGATGAATTTTATTTTTTCCAAAAAATTAGCAATATTAGTTGAATTAATACACTCGGAAAACCATAAAGTAATAAAATAATAAAATTAATTCTCATTCATGGACAAATGAAAACTATTGGGTCGCTCATCAGCCATGTCATCCTTTATTCTAATCATAAGGTATATTTTAAAGATAAAATTGAATTTTACCTTATAGACATTTCATCAATTGTTTGCATCATCCAACGAATGATTTATTTTATGAATACATGGATAATTGAATGGTTTTTTTTCATTGATTTTTCATCTTATACAAATACCGTACATGATTTTATTTAAGAAGATAAGAAAAATTGCACTTTACACAAAAGTGATAAATTTGAATTCCATAATATTGAAATGAACCATTATAGATATTTTTTTAAATGATGAAATCAATAATTTTTAATGGTTTGTGTCAACATTTCATGAATTATTTTAACCTTTTGGAACCATCTTCCTCAAAAGGACCAACATTATGAATGACAACCAAAAACATTTGTGTTTCAAGCTTTAAAGATTTTCATTCATAATAAAAACATTTGTTAACCCTTTCCAAACCTTTTTTTTTAAATGGATATTATTAATGTAACTTTATAATATTCCCACTCAAAGAATAAAATTGGTGACATCCTAAACCCTAAACCCAAAAAAAAAATTGTTTCAAGTTTTAAAAAATTTCATTCATAATATAAACATTTGTTAGCCCTTCCAAACCATTTATTTTTAAATGGATATTATTAATCTAATTTTATAATATGCCCACTCAAAGCATAAAATTGATGACATCCTACCAATTTTTATATATTTTTTTCCTTCTATCATTATTAACATGATAGGCATGATAAACAAGGTCCTTTTGCTCTTTTGGGGGAAATGACAATGTATGTAGGCCATCATATTTCATGATGAATCGAGTTTTAATTTGTGCATCAACTCTACAAGCCTTGTCACTTTTTCAATTCTTATGTGTCATCATCTATTGTTTTGGGAGTCAATCATAGGGAAAACACATTCATTTTCTTGTGTTTACATCCCATTACATCTTTTTAAATTCTTGCCTTAATGTTATGTATGTAGTATTCTTATGCCTTAGCATGTCAAATTGTTCATATTTTACACTATAAAGAAAGTTTAACAAACTAACATTTTATAATCCACCCCAACATAGGTCATTAAACATATATTATGATTAATTAGAAAAGTATGATATTTCATATAATTTAGTTTGATGTTCATCCATCATTGCCTAGATTGTCATTCGTAAAATGGAATCCATACATGAAAGTTGACACACCTTAGGTTCTATTGATGGTAGTTGAAGTCTTTTATTCCAATATTAATTTTGAAATGCAGAAACCCAAGGCACAAAACTTAGTTTTATACAACTAACAAAATGGGTGAGAGCTTCAAAAGAAATAATAAGACATATTGACCATTCTAGTCGAACTTTTAGTCACCATAGTCTATACAAAAAAAGGTAGTTAGTGTAATATCAAGCCAAATAAACTCCGCAAGTTCACATTGATTCCAAAGATTCACCATGGCCCACCCTCTTTCAAGGGAACATTACTTCTTTTATGATGTACCCTATAGCTTGCCTTTGGGAGTGGCATGCCAATGTTTTTTTCCCAAAGGTCACCAAAATGGGAGTTTGAAATTTCCAAGTTCTAGTTCCTAAAAATTTGGTAAGTCATAATTTTTTATAATTGTATCCAATTGGGACAATCTGATGTTCTATCTTGTAACCATGTGTAACCAAGCTTTTAAACTTCATACCAAGGTCCTCAATCCAACATCATTGTTTTCCAATTCACATATTGAATGAACATGAATTGAATTTTTCCCTCCCATCACGTTTCTTCAAATGATTGTAACTTTGAGCCACTAAGTCTATTTTGACAATTTTAGCTCTCCACGTTGTAATTTTTAAGAATCTTTTCCAATGGTATAAATATCATTTGATTCAAATGAACTTTGATCTTTAAAACCTCAAGCCCCAAATATCTTGGGATTCAACTTTAGAACTTGGAATGGACTCAAGGGGGTCTTGAAGATTCCTAATTATGTCATGCATTCCTAGATATTTTTTATTTGCTTGACTATATTTGAAAGGCATGCCATCTTTTTCCTAGTCTCATTTCTAACTTTTTGCATTAGCTTGTCCTTACATTGGTTTAAAACCAAAAGTTGCAAAAATTATGAAAACCTTATTTTCATCCATAATGGATGAAATTGATTCATCATCATCATTTTCATCTATTAAATATATATTTAGGAAGCCATTCAAAAAAGGTTTTGGACAATGGACGATATGGAACCTTCCAAACAACCTTTGTTTTGGCAAAAAAATGTGTTTTATGGTTTATAAGTCACCAATTCCTACAATTATTTCTAAAGTATCACCATATTTTCTATGTAGGTTATAGGATGTAGCCAAAAATGTGAAGAAATCTCAAAAATGTTTATTTTCATATCCTATTTGTAGCCAAATTTGCTTAAACTATATTATGGATGGTCACCTTGATTTAATTACGTGACAAATATGAAAAAAAACCTTTAAATCCAAATGAATCAACTCCCCAAATGAATATATAATTTATTTTTTTCTTTCATTCCCTTGAACAATTTACTCAACCCCAATTAAAGGTTTGACTTCACACCATAACTTATTTCAATTTATTTTGTGTGCATGTTCTTTCACGTTATTTAAATAGGCTTATGTTTAAATATTTTTCTTTTATGTTTTGTATCCTTATACGAGGTCATATCTTGTGTAGGGTTCAATTTAGGTTTTAACATGATTTGTTATGCATTACTCTAGCCCTTGTGCACCAATATAAAATTGTCCGTCATGGTACTTTTGTGTTCATAAAAACCCATTGTGACCCATGTGATCAAACACCCAAAATATATTTGTGCATGTAATACCACATTGTGATTTCAATATTAATAATATATATATAATCGACAAGTTCATTCATGTAAAAATCGGCAATCATTATTTTTTCACAAAAAATTAATTTATGGCTGAAATATCATTTATTGGATATTTTCATTTGTTTAAATCCATAATTAATGATTCTTCCATACTGAATTAATGTGAATGAAAAATATAAAAACATTGTAAATTTTCAAAATATTTTTAAATCCAATCATTCTCAAGTGGATTTACTTATGTGATATTCAACAAATGATCTAACAAGAAATTGGTTTGATTTCTCAAAAGGTTCAAGCTTCTTGTCCACATCCCAAAATTTCTTACTTTTTATTCACACCCATAAGGTTTTGGTGTGAATATAAAAGGTGTTTCAAATATTTTCATTTCATAGTGTCATTTTATGATCAATATTTTTAACACGTGTTAAAAATTTTGAGGTGAAAAACAAATTTTTTAATGTATGATTTTTACAATGTTCTAGACCATAATAACAAAAGAACATGAAGATGAATTATGGTGTGAGTTCTCATTTATTAATCTTTCAATTTGAATGAAGATAATCAAATCAAAACTACTGAAATATCCTTGTAAAATCTTTAATTGGTGAATTTTGATTGCAATTATAACTATCTTTGCTTGCAAATGGGAAATGTATGAATTTTAAAACAAAAGAATAATCAAGTTCAATGGAAACAACAATTTTCACTCATCAACAACCAAGTGTCCCAAAAAAAAGAAATTCAAAATAGTTCATACCTCATATGTGGCCTTCAAATTTTACACTTTTGAAAAAACATTAAAAAATATTAAATGCATTTTATTAATTCAAGATCTTTCAACAAAAGAATTAGGCAAACTTCAAATCCTTTTTGATAAACTATCAAGAAGTTTATTAACTAAATGGTTAAAAAAAAATGGAAAACTCAACTCTAGATATTAAAAGGTAATGACAAATGGATTAATATACATATAAAATCAATAAAATGCCCTTAGGACAAGATCTTATATATAAAAGCAATAGTGGTGTTTGTTTGTCTATCTGTCTATCTGTCTGTGTGGACAAAACTTCAGGTCTCAAGAAATGAGGGGTTTGTCTGTTTAAGGACATGGAGACCAGAGGTATCGTCAATTATGGGTTAGTTTGTCCAATAATCTCAAGACCTGGAAAGTGGGATCTCAAAATCAAGACCTCACCTTCAAACCTCCATAACTAACCTTGAAAACCCAGCAAGGTTTTGTTGCGGTTCTGTCCTCTACTTTCAAGACCTAGAAAGCGGGATCTCAAAAGTGGGACCTCACCTTTAGACCTTCATGACGAACCTTGAAACCCAAGCAAGGTTTTGTTGCGGTTTTGTCCAATACTTTTAAGACCTGGAAAGCGGGATCTCAAAAGTGGGACCTTCACCTTTAGAGCTCCATGACGACCCTTGAAACCCAAGCAAGGTTTTGTTGCGGTTCTGCCCAATACTTTCAAGACCTAGAAAACGGGATCTCAAAAGTGCGACCTAACTTTGAGACCTAAAGTGAAAGCTCCAAACCCTAACACGGTTATGCGATGATTGTGACCCATATTCTGAAGACCTGGAAAAAAGGATCTCAAAAGTGAGACCTCACCATGAGATCATAGATATTCACGAATTGCAGCTAGGGTAGCCGCTATGGGGGGCCAGGCAAGGTGCCACAGCCTTTTATGGCGTTCGGGGTGGCTGGAATGGCATAGCCACGGGTTACCTACTCGTAGGATAAGAAGTATGTGATGATTTGGTACAATTGTTGCAAAAGATGATTTTATCAACATTGAACATTTGAATTAATGGAAATGTCACTCAAAATCACATTGAGGTGAACAAGGATTGTTTTGGAAATTTTCCTTGCATTGGTCATGTAGAAATGCCACTATAATTGTTGGGGAGATATCATTATATTGGCAACAACATGGCACACAACTTGCAAATTTGAATACACATTTGGTGAACACTTAAGACATCCCTTTGTTTTTGGTCATCAATATAAATTAAACTAAAATTCACTTGCTTCTAATAAGGCACAAGAATGCACATGGGGAAAAAAAAAGTGCAAAAAACATAGGTATGGTGGGAATTAATGATTAATGACAAAGCCCAATTAATATATCATTTGTAGTTGATGGGGAATTGTTAACTTCACAAATTGTGTTTAAAGGGTTGAGAACTAAATCCCTACCAAAAAGCAATGCAAGAATGGCATCATGTGTACATACAAGTTTCCATTAGTTACAACTTTGCAACCAGTAACTAATGAATGTTCGAACTTGTTAACATTCTATATAAAGAAAAAGAAGTCCCTAACCATGCACCCCAGGGGGACCAAAAATTGAATGTGCAAAACAATTATAAAATCTAGTTTGGATAATTAACTACTAATCAATGCAAAATAGTGCAATTTTTTTGTAAAAAAAGGTATAGTTTTTATCCAATTGTACTAGCAAGTTCAAGCCCACTAATGTCATCCTACAAAGATCATTTGAACATTTTTTCTAGCAATAGTTCCATAGTTGGATATTTACATCTTTTACCCATCAATTACTATAAGATGAAATGGATTGAAAAGTGGACAACTAGCTTCTTATTTTGTGATCCAATGTAGGTTAGCAAGGCTTTATGGATGCATTATTCAATCATTGTAGAAATAACCCTTCTTTGATCTTGATCTCTTGTGATATTTCAATGATGATGATGATTTATCAAAGCCGGCTTAGGTAGGACAACTTTAGATTCCTCAAGTTGTTGTACCTTGGACACTTCCAATTTGGAATTTGTTTAGCCCATTCCCAAGTGAATAAGCATGAAAATATGTCTTTTCATATTTGTGTTTTTTTTAAGTTTTTTTTGCCAACACCATATTCACAAGAAAATATTCAATACATTCACCACCAATTTGCATACCATTTGTCTTTGACTGAATTCAATTGAATCTTAACCCAATTATTGAATTGAATTCCAATTTCTAAATTGAATTCAAATGCATTGAATGGATTTCAATTTCATATATGAATGAATTCGTGTTTGTCACTTCAACAAAATTCATAATTTTTTCTTGTTCGACAATGTATTTGTTGTTTCTTTGTTTTCTCGATCCTTTTAGTCTCAGTGCAAATTATAGGTAAAATTTATTGCATGTTACATATTACATCATATCATCATTATTCTTTGGTTGCAATTCATCTTTATCAAAGTTATTTCAACTTGTCATGTGATGTCATTAACATATGAACATGTATTGTCCAATTAAACTTCATGTGAATATGCTAACATTGTTCAAGAGATTGTTAACAAAAAAAATTATGTTAGTGCAAAAGGTGATAATGGAAATATATTTTTTGCATTTAGTATGTGGAAACAACCATGATGGAGTTTGTTTGATACTATGTATGGTACTCAATCTTCTCTTTACTTGTTTTCTTACTTTGTAAATCATAAATTGTATAAATTTGTGATTTTTTACAATTATGTAAATGTTATGTGAGAATTATATGCACAAAAGGTAAGAGGGAAAAAAATGTGAAAACATTTTATGAATATGGTAATGATCCAATAAAAATGTATTTCAAACACAAAAGAAAAAATGAAGGTTTATCATATAATTGTAGATGTTAAAATTGTGTAGAATTGTGTTTTTATCATGTAAATTGTGATTTTTGACAAAACATTTTTTGTAACGAGTTTTCTACATGTGGGCTTGCACATTTTTTTTTTCTTTGTCGTGATTTGCATTCACTTAAAATGTTACACACCAACTGATTATGTTCACCTCGTTATGTGTGCATTATGTGAAAGAAATGATTGAAATAATTAATGCACCAAAAAAGGAATGAAATATTATTTTCTTCAATGTTCTTTTTTTTTTAAATTTGGATTTTTTAAAAATTATTTGTGTTTTGATAATTTGATTAAGTTTTATTCGGCCCATCATTATTATACAACACATGTTTTATGATTTCAACCCATTTATACCTTTACAAACATATTTTAAATGACATGTGTATTCATCTTTCAAAATAGAGGAAAAAGACCTGAATATTCAAACCCTATATATTTGTTAAGTTATTTAACCAAGATGAGCAAAAGACAAAACCATTTGAAAATGAAATAATACAAAACAAATTGATCAAACAATGGTTGAAGATATATTTGTGAATAATATTATCTTTGAAATTCACATTTGACATTTTTTCCCCCTAAAATCAATCTTTAATGAAATTGAATGAGGATTAATGAATGTTTACAAAACAAATTATACATGCAAAATGTCATTTTATTATTGTTACGTGATTGCATACATAGTATGAATAAAATAATAAAATAGTTTTGTGCATGGCTTGTGACAAAATTGATGGTTACTAACAATCTATTGGGATAACAGTATGTTTGACAATTCAAATTCTCCCATATAAATACATAGAAAGATTTTTGCATGAATCTTCTATTGAATAAAAAATGAATCATTCTATGTATTCATGAAGAATTAATTTTGTGATCCTTTCATTAGTTTTTTTAATTAATTAATTCAAAAATCAATTTAAAATATCATTAATTATATGGGCAGATGACCAACATTATCTTCATTAGAAATGTCATTACTTGCTAATAAATCTTAAATAAAGTTACAATATAAAAATTAATGATTTTTTATTATATGAATTTAAACTATCCTTCAAAGTAATAGAAACCTTCCGGACTATTTTGATATTGCAAAATATGATAGAAGATTAAAATGTTGCTATAAAACAAACATAATGATGAAATAAAATGGTTTGTATTTTTTTTTAAAATTCATTTGATGATCCTTGTCCCTTTTGAAAACAAAACCTATTAGGAGAAAAAATCCATCTTGTTTAAATTGCATAATTTATTATACATGGAAGTCATTTTTATATTTATTATTTATTATTGTAATATGTTAGCATCTTTGTCACTAATTACATTATTGACAAAAATATATAAATTTCAAAAACAAATTTGTGAAGGAAAATACATTATCTTTTGGAGTATTGAAGATTATTTTATTCTTGACATGAAAATTTCAAAATCATTGATTATTCTATAGACATGTGTTGAATTTGTTTGTACATTACATTAATCAAAAGTATTTAAATCATCTTGAACATATTATGAATATATTAAATCATGTGTGTTTTTTACATCTCATGAATGTGTTGTGGGGGTTATAACTTTCATTTGATGTGTGTCATTCATTGAATTAAATGCATGGCAAGACAAATGACTTCTTAGCATAGGAGATTTACAAGAAGAAAAAAGAAAAGAAAAAAGTGACCAAAAAAAGAAAAGGTTTGAAAAAGAAATTAATTTGTGGGTGATTCATCAATACTTGCAAATTGGGTGCAAATTCAAATGGGAAAAAAATTAAAAACCATAAACCTTGATTTTAAAATTTACAGTTTTTTTAAATTATAAAATTTTCTCATTTTGTAGTTAGAAACCTTTTCAAAGTCTTGTTCTTGATTTCAAATTGTACATTACTCAAAGATTTAATATTTTGGTTAAATCAATTGCATGTAATCATAGATCACATGTTTTCAACCTACCATCACCATGTATCACACCTAGCTTTTGAAAACTTTGAAATTCCTTTGTGTATATTATTATTTAAAAATTCATGATCACATTCAAGTGAATTTTTGTTGCATCTTTTCGTTCAACAATTACATTTTAAGGTTAATGACCTATATCAAATAATTCATTCTTTATGTTTTGAAACATGAATTTTAAATTATTATTAAAAAATTTGACCATTGGATTTTATATTGATTAATTTACATAATGCTCATGATTCTAACAAGTGGTAACATTGATTTAACACGATGATAACTTTTGGTTTGTATTGAAAATAAATTTTACAAATAAATGAATATGAAATCCATTATAATTTTAAAAATTATTTATCAAAAAAATTCTAATACTAATATTTTGGTATTTTCAATTTAATAATGATTTAAACCAATCTCAAGAATAATAAAAATAAATTTACATTAATCATTTTTATTAATTAAATCAAATATGAAAACATAAAAAACATTGAATTTCAACTTATTTATTTTCGTAATATTTCAATGGACACCTTTTAGTCAAAATTAAAAACATATTCAAGTCAACATTGAAATGAAATATTTGTTAAAACATTTGATCAAAGTTGACAAGGTTACATTATTTGTATCAATGTTATGTTTATAAAATTAATTAAATT
The DNA here is from genome assembly GCA_963920785.1 of Sphagnum contortum. Taxonomy (NCBI): domain Eukaryota; kingdom Viridiplantae; phylum Streptophyta; class Sphagnopsida; order Sphagnales; family Sphagnaceae; genus Sphagnum; species Sphagnum contortum. The sequence continues at coordinate 1,249,763 of OY987286.1, forward strand.
TAATAAACTCATTCTAAATATGAAATTCATTAATATTTTGACAATTTTTTAATATCACCTCCACCGATGACTTGGGGGTTGGACATTTTATTTTTTCCCCTTCTAATTATTTTTACTTTTTGCATGAATTGAATATATAGCCCCTTTCAACTTTGATCTTTTTTAGAATTAATGATCATTTCAAAGTTTTTTGAGCCTTTAATTTTGGTTGTTGTTTAAGCCAAGTTCTTGAAAGGTCCCAAGATGGGATGCCAACTTAACCAACAGTTTCAAATTTGAACATCTCTAGTCAAAATTGAACTCAATGTAATGTTTTGGTTTAAGAATGCCCTAAGTTTAGTCACTAACAAAAACATGCCCAAATAACACCGAAGATGACAAAAAATGAAGAAAAAAAAAAAAAAAAAACAAGAATGCTGACAAGGAATGACAAAATAAGAAATAGTAATAGGGGTGTTGAAAAGGCACATTGGAAACACCGAAGGTGCTATGTTGGACATGAAAAATTTCTTTTTCCAACAATAAAAAACATCAAGATGTTTAGGGTTGATGCATTGGATATAATGTTGGAAGACCCCAAAAAATACGTAGGTGACATTGTGGGCACTAGGGTTGAAGATATTTCAAAATGTTTTGAACCAAAGGTCATTTGGAAACATAGGAAGGACATCAAGGGATGTTGGAAAGGAAAAAATAGTTTTTTAAATAATAAAAATCATCAAAAAAGACATCATGTGTGCTTGAAATATTAATGTTTTAGTAGGTGAAAACTAAATATCATATTTAAAATCAATGGAAGTGGAAATGATTTCATGGATAAAATTATCCATATGATCATGGATTACTAACTTTTTATAACTATTTATCTTTTAAACATATTTTAAATATACTTGGGCTCTATGTTATTGTGCACTAGTGATGATAAACTTCTACATGTATTTGGAATTGTGATTATGATAACAAAATTGCAATAAACAAAAAACAAAGGAACATTTTTCAAATTCTTCAAAATAAATTGTGTTTTCCTCTCTTACATTATACAAGTAAAATGAAAAGAAAGGCCATGAGTGTTGTCAAAAATTAAAAATAAAAATAGCAAGCTTCCAATAGAAAGAAAACAAAGAGATTTCCAAAGATGCATGCAATAAATTTTTTAAAAACAAGAACTCCAAGAGGTTGCAACGACAGAAGAGATTGTTATAGAGATATGTCATTATAGGTAGTCATACAACACAATTTGAATTAGAATAATTCATTTAAGCATATTATGGGAAGGAATGTGGTAGGACAAAATATTATGGGAGCCTATTGTGGTCCTACCTAAACCATTTTTGATGAAAATTCATCATCACTAGAATTAATATTTTGACATTATATTAATTGATCATCGTTGGTAATGTGAAAAAACGTGAAGCCCAAGTTTGTAATTACAAAATGGACATGATTTCATCTTGACACAAGGTGATTATTTCTCTTTTTGAATGACATTTATAATCTTGTTCATCAATTTGTGATGTTCTCTTTTAAATCTCTTTCCATGGACCTTGTCAAAGGTTATGACTTTTTAATATACCCTCCCTAGAAACCTTTATGTTACAAAATAAGTACAAAGTTCATATGTTATTATCTCATAAGAATTAGCCAAATAAACATCAATATATTTTGTTCATTTTGTGTCAAAGATTAAAAAGAAGAAGACAATTGCATTACAAAATGACAAAATCGAAAAAAATTTGTAATAATACACACCTATGTCTCAACTATGGCAACAGAACATGTAAAACATCCAACAACTTTGACATTATTATTACAAATTAAAAAAAACCATGTATATAAATGAAAAGGCACAAATTTAAGAATTAAATTGATGTGCAACGAAAATGAGATTCCACAAAAGTTGTGATTCAAATGAAAAGAAGTGCAACCAATATTACACATTGAGTTCAAAGTGTGAGAAGGTGCAAGGAGATTTAAACATGCACCACCTTAACCTTATTCTTTTTGTCATGCAACAAGATATGTCAATATTCTAAATCTCACTTGACCTTTTGAAAAATCAAACTTCTCCATATTTAAGTTCAAACCACCTTATTGTAGACACCTTTATTGAAACAAGTCCTAATAATTTCAAACTTACTAATATATAAATGGACAAGTTATAAAATCTTACAATTGTAAATTGTTTACAAATATTGAATAACACCCAATAATAATAATATTTACTATTTGGGGTTTTGACCTTAAATGAATTCAAAGTTTGATGCTTCAAAATTCTAAACATAGATGTCAATCTTAATACCAACATAAGTCCACACCAATTGTTTAATTATATATTATAACATATGCTCTTATTTATATTGCAAAATTCACTTTTGATTAAACCCATTTGAATGATTGTGATGCAACTATCTCAAAGTTGAAAGTGTTATGTTGAAACTTTCATTCACCTAAATATTTTTATTGTATCTTTTATAACTCATTTAGGTTTCAAACAACTATACTTGTTAAACCCATTAAAAATAAATTCATTTGAACATACTTAAAATCCATCATGAGGTGTAATAATATGAATGAAAAGTACAAACTCTTAAAATGCATTCCATGTAGAAAATCATAAGAATACCTACATATAACTTGCACACATTTTCATATGTATTAGGGTGAATGTTTCAATTTTTTTAGTTCGTGTCACACCTTAAAACTTGGCCTTAGTTCAATCTCCTTTATCTTGCCATAGCTCTAATTTTGCAAGCCCAAGGTTAGAGTTGTGAAAATGCACATGTGCCATGTTGAAAACAAATTAGACAATTTTGTTCTTTTCCCTTCACATTCAACATGTTTTCAATTGTTATTTAACAAATATAGAAAATATGAAAAAAAATTAAAAAATTGCATTTCATTATACCTTTGGGTTGAAAATGAATCAATTGTTTCAGCTCAAATGATGATAAATATATAATATTGTTTTACAAATAGCAATTTAAGATTAAAGATATGGTCAAAACCTTAAATAACTTATCCGTTTTTTCATGCAAATATATTCCACTGGCACACTTAATGGGAAAAGCGCCTATTTTTTCATGAAAGTATGTTCCAAGAATTTGATATTTGATTAATTTCAAAACATAATGGAAAATAATTTTTATTGCTATGCAACACATCTATAATCCAATGGGTTACAACTTATGTACATAATTTCCTTATCAACGCACTTCTACCTTTAATGATATTTTGCACTAATTATTTTGTCTAAATGAAAGTATTGCATAAAATTACCAAAATGAACAAACATAAGGTGGTAACATACAACTATATTTATCTAAGAATGAATATAAAATTGACCAAATTGCCAATTGTGAATTTGCAAACAACTTCGCATATTTGACACATTAATTAATTCTTGGTTTAAAAAAAGGTATTTTGCAACCCCCCCCCCCAAACTAAAATTGAAGAAATAATTTTGGGCATTCTTGTACCCAAAAAAAAAAAAAAAAAAAAAGTCCTGCCCAAAAATGAAATTCCATTCTATAAAGCTCATTAGTTTAACACTATGAATTTCCGGCCAAGTCTTTTTACATACTTAAAAAAGAAAAATTTAACCAGCTACTAACCTTGTTATGGGGGTTGATTAAGAATTATGATGAACATAAAACAAGTTTCATCCAATCTTAAATGGGGTTAGAGTTGTTATCAAATTACAATAGTTATTTATTAGGGTTTCATAAAAGAGTCATGATGATGATGATGAAGGTAACTAAAATTCATTCAATCTTTTAAAAAATATAGTTAGTTCTTGATGATGATGATGATGAGGAAAAATCATTTCATCCAATCTTAAATACACTTTACTTGAAAGATAAAATCCAAAACTTTCATCCAATATTAAATGGGGTGTGTGTGTCTTTTAATGAAGTAAAATACAACTCTTACTAACTAGGGTTTATAAAGAGACATGATGAAGGTAAGCAAATTTTCATTCAATGTTAAATGAAGTTGGTGTTTTCATTAATTGATCTAATATGTAGTTATTAGGGTTTTTAAAGGGTCTTGATGAAGAAGAACGTAAGCAAAATATTAATTCAATGTTCAAAATTAGGGTTAGGACAATTAGGGTTACCTGGTTGAGTTCACTGGGGGCAACCTCTCTCTTTTCTTTCCTTTTTTGGCGACAAACAAATTCTGGAAAATTTTGGAAATGTTTGTTTCATAAATTTGGAAAAATTCGAACAGAAATTTCGGAAGCACAAAATGGGGGGGGGGGGGGGGAGAAAAATCTGGTTTAACTTGGGGTTTAGGTTTTTTTAAAAAAGAATTTTTAAACAATTTTTTGGGTTGTTTTGGAATAAGGTGAGGGTTTTTTTTTTGGAATTTATGGAATTTATGGATATCACTCGAATTTACAGTAGAAAACAATTTCCAGAAATTTCCAATTGTGTTGGTCTAAAGAAAATGTGAGCCACAGGGCCCTTTTTGGACTATTTTTGTGTTATAGCCAAAGTGAAATTGACCCACAGGAAGATTAGGTCAAATTTGGCTACAAACCTAAATGCAAAAGTAAAATTTTACATTCTTATAAAACATATATATGGCTAAACTAGTTCAACAATTTTTATAAATCTGGCGAGTTTTCTTAAAATTTGGGTCAAGTACTGGCTATAGAAAATCTCAAAATGCACATAATTTTAGCACTTTTCTTTGTAATATGACATTTTGGCTATATATAAAAATTAAAACATTAAAACATCCTTCTATATATATTTGGCTAAACTACTTGAACCAATGTATAGAAACCTGGTGAATATTCCTAAAATTTGGGTCGAATTCTGGCTATTGAAAATCTCCAAAAAACACATAATGTTAGCACACTTTATTTATATTATAGATATTTGGCTATATATATCTATATATAGCCAACCCACCAAAAAAAAGAAAAAAAGAAAAAAAGAAAAAAAAAAGTGGGCTGGTTGTGGGCGAGAAATTGCAGTAAGGCAGTTGCAGTAAACCATAGTTGCAGAAGGTGCAAGAGCGATGGTGGCCACATTGAAGCAAAAGGGCGGGTGGGTGCTGGAACCTGCTCTTGCTGCTGGCCTGCTACTGGGTTGCAGCAGCAGCTATAATGAAGTGTAAATGGTTGTCAGATTTGGGAGTAAATGTGTGCAATGAAAGTGGGAGTTATGAAGAAGTAAAGTTTGTAATTAAGTAGCTGCTGCTGCTGCACGGAAGGAGGAAGCTAGCAACTGCCTGACTATACAACCGAGCAGGTGTGTTGTACCCTAATCAAATTGTTGCAGAGATATTGGATCTTCCTCAGAACATCCATCTGTCTTTCTGCTCATCAATTCCATTCTCTTTCTTGGGGTTTGGTTTCATGGGTGGTAGTTGTATGTAGCTTTCTTGGGTTTTACTTGCTTTTGCTTGCTTCCTGCCTTCCTTCTTGTTGTTGCACTCAATCCTGTTTTTTTCTTCCTGCCGTCCTTCTTCTCGTTGCACCCAATCCTATTTTGACGTACATTTGTTGCATCTCTTGTCTTGGTTTCTTTCTCAATGGAGAGTGCATGCTCATTTGATGATTTGATTGTTGGGTTTTGTTGTAGCATCAGCAGCAGCAGAAGCAGCAGTAGTGGTGGTAAAACAAAAATGGGTTTCTCTTGCTGTTTTATATAGTGGGTTGGTGAGAGAGAAGAAGGAAGAAGAAGGAGAAAGAAAGAAAGAATAATAAGGGGAAGGAGAATAAAGAAAGGAAGGAGTAGAACAAGAAAGAAGAAGAACAACGAGGAAGAAGGAGAACTTGTGGGTCTAGTATTTGTTGTCTAACATGGAGTCGTCCCTTAATAGCAGCAGCAGCAGGAGTGCGTCTCATGGCGGTGGAGGATCTTCGGCGTTGGTGTTGCATTCCAAATGGACAGCAGCAATGTGCCTCCTCTTCAGCTCAGTCTGCTTCTTCGTCGTGTACGCGTGTGTTCTTTCTATTCAAGCTGAGTCTCATGGAGCAGCAGCAGTCGTGATGGGTTCTTCTTCTGCATCGGGAATTTGGAGCACACAGTCTAAAATTTTGAGGCCTGTAATAGTATCTGAGGAGATGAAAGCAGAGAGGAATAAAGCAGCAGCAGCGCGAGAAGCTGCTGCAGACGAGGTGAGAAGACATGATGAAGCTCTTGGGTACTCGAGCTCGGCAATCTTCAATAGCATGAAGATGGAAGCTGCAGGAACCGCAATTCGGATTAAACTCGTACACAGAAACTCACCAGAGTCACCCGTGAGGAAGCAGTATGCAACACCAGCGCAAGCTTTGGAAGAAGCAATGGAAACAGATGCACACAGGTTAGCAGGCTTCAGAAAACGAATGCTCCTTGATACTGCTGCTAACGGTGGTTCTTCTTCCAAGCTCGCTGCCGCAGCAGGAGTTGCTGCTTACACGAGACGTAATGCCGTCGTCGCTGCTACTACTGCTGCTGCTCCTCCTCCTGGAGCAACAACAGCAAACATCGAGAACCCGAACGGAACACCACCCACAGCACACAACTTCCACACGAGCGTGTTCTCTGGTTCAACGCTGGGCTCAGGTCAGTATCTCCTGAGCTTCAGCATCGGAACTCCACCCCAGAGCTTCTTTCTCGTCGCAGACACGGGCTCGGATCTCATCTGGGTACAATGCGCACCTTGCAAAGCTTGCTACACGCAAACAGGACCCCTGTACTCCCCCTCCAACTCCTCTTCCTTCGTGCCAGTCCCTTGTTTCTCCAAGGAATGCTTCCTGGCTCCCGCACCAGCGGGTTTCCCATGCGACTTCACATACCCAGGAGCATGCGCATACGAGTACCAATATGCAGATTCCTCAAGCTCAACAGGAGTTCTAGCTTACGAGACTGCAACGCTGCAGGACTCGAGCTCCAACTCCAGTGTAGAAATCGGAAAAGTCGCATTCGGATGCGGGAATGAGAATCAAGGAAGCTTTCAAGGAGCAGCAGGAGTGATGGGTCTAGGTCAAGGTCCGCTCTCCTTCACATCACAGATCGGTTACGCTTATGGCAACAAATTCTCCTACTGTCTTGTGAACTACTTGGATCCGGTTTCTGTTTCCTCGTCGCTCATCTTCGGGGACGAGAGTGCGATGTCGTCTTCTACCACCAAGCACCCATTGCAGTACACTCCGATTCTCAGCAATCCTCGCTCTGCAAGTCTGTACTATTTGGGTATCCAGCAAGTGAGCGTCGCAGGATCTTCTCTCGACATTCCTTCTTCTGCATGGAGCTTCAATTTGTTGGGCGATGGCGGAACGACGATAGACTCAGGCTCCACTTTCACATACTGGGTTCCTGCAGCTTATGACCCGATTCTCTCTGCTTTCAAGCAAGCTTTGTTGTCGCAGTATCCAGCAGTGACAACTGCAACGCAGCAGCAGTTGCAGACATTCGATCTTTGCTTCAACATCTCGGGAGTGGAGAATCCAGAGTACCCAAGTTTCAGTATCCTGTTTCGGAATGATGTGAGCTTCTCTCCTCCTCCTCAGAACTACATTGTGGAAGTTGCTCCCGATGTCAAGTGCCTCGCCATGCAAGGTCTTCAATCCGACTTTGGCTTCAACACTATTGGCAATCTGTTGCAACAGAACTTCCTTGTGGTATATGATCGCCAAAGCTCCATGATTGGCCTTGCTCCTTCCTCCTGTACAACAAGTTCAGAATGATGATGGATTGCTCCGCTCCTCCATTGGCCCCATTTCCTCTTGCTTCTGCTGCTGTTTCGTAACCCTAATTTGTGGGGTACAAGAGAAAAGAAGAATGAATGCTTCTAGTCCACATGTGAGTTTCCCACTTTTCTTTTGCTTTTCACACAATTTGCGTCTTCTTCATAAATGGGTGTCTTCTTCTATGCAAATGGGTTTGGTAATTCTCCAGAGATTCTCAACTTCATTTCTCAGAGTTTTGCATTGAATCATTTACTGGTATCAAGAAGGATTGGTGACATGCTTGTAGCAGCAGCTGTGAACATACGCGCTGCTGCCAGCATATGAGCTTTGAAGAGATTTTTCTGAGTGACATTTGTTGTTCTGCATGATAAGGATTTCAAGCAGTTGCAGTGCTCATCTTGCACTTGTGATTCTTGAGAATCAAAGAATGATGGGTCTGCATTTGAGCAAAGCACTTCAGATTCCCGTTTGTAAACTTATCTTCTTCTGCTTTCAGAGAACGTTATGTGTGTTTGATGCAAAAGAAGTTTTCAGGTCATGTAAAGAGATATGTGTTTGTTTTCTGTTGTTGCTTCTTTTGAGCTCCTTTAGGATCTTGAAGAAGCTTGGTGCTCAGAGGATTTGATTGCTGTCCGTTCACATTGAATATGATTTTGGTTTTGTTTCTTGAGCTTTTTGCTGTTGTTTATAGAAATGTGATACCAACTCATTTTGTTTCTTTGGCATTGAGACAGCTTCTTGCAGAGATGTCTCCTTCCTTGTACACTACAGCAGACGTGTATCCACCATGACTCAGATTTTTCTTGACAACAAAACCCACCCAACCAAGGATGAAGTATCTTCAATTGCTTAGCCCAACCATGTCAGATTGCAGAGGAGGATTGACAACAAGGCATCAAACTGGGTCCAAGGCCGCAGGAGGTGTGGTTTGTTCATGCTTCCATTTCAAGCACACACATCTCAAAACCACAACCTGCTCCAGTATCTGCTCTTGTAATTTCATGGCATTGCATACTTCCCTTTTCCTTCTCTATTTTGTCTTAGACGGTGATACTACTGGAGATGTTTACTCAGGAAACGGAATCTCTACATGTTGGGATTCTATCTTGGATCAAGAAGACAAAACTTCTTTGTCTGTTATGATTACTGCTCACAATATTCTGTCAAAATTGATTGTGATTGCATTCTCTGAATTCCTAGTGTAAATTCTGTGCAAACCTTCCTTCCTTCCTTCCTCACGTGCTTTATGAATCCTTTGTGCTGCTGCATTTCCAGTACATATCTGAATATGCTGTAGGAGCAAGCAAGAATATTTCTCTGTATTTCATGGTCTAGGGCAAATTTGAAAGAGTTTTATTGGATGGATATCTCTGGAGTAACTTTGCAGGGAAAACAATCTCAGGGACTGACTAGTTATATCATCCGTGGGTTGAATAATATGCTAAAGAAAATGTAAGCAGTGTGGGTGCAATGCTGGTGTGAGTGTGTGGGGGAGGTGTGCGTGAGTGTGTGTAAATGTTGCTACAGCTACCAGCAAACTATGGCCTCTCTAGAAAAGCTGAGAATCTCTAAATGGGGCAAATGTAATAGTAATTTCATACAGTTTTTGCCTCTCAGCTCAGGATACCAGGCTTTCTTTGGTGTTGTCTCTCACAAGAGTATCTAGGTGTGCACTTGATTGTGAGATGAGTGTTGGATGCTAATTTGGGTGTTGGGTCACAGATTTGTTGATGTTACTACTGGTTGTCAGTGAGGGCACCATTGTGCCCATTTGCTAAGCTTAAGAAAATTTGCTCAAGAGTGTTCTGGCTTATACTGTAGTCTTCGATTCCTAACCTATCTTTCTCCCTTTCTAATGCACAAAAGGCTTTGGACAGTGAAAAGGCTCTCTTGGGTAAATGATACTTTACTCTTGTCATGTGCTGTTCTTCAAGTGTTGACTCTGGAAATTCCAGTATCATAAATTGATGCAGAGACTGCAATGACTTGGGACTCTTGCATCTGAGCTCCACTGTGTAGCCTGCTACCCAACATCACCAAAAGAGGTCAGTCTGTGGTCTGAACTGTTGTGCAATTCTATATGAGGTTGTTGAACTCCTGTATATCCTGCTGCAAGTTATTGTAATATCAACTGTTTCTTCAAGGTTTCCATCTCAAGGAGGGAGATCAAAGGTAGGGATAGGAGGAACAAAGGGGTATATATACCACTGCCAAAACACGACTTGATCTGTTGGACAGAGCCCAAACACACCAAGCTGCCAGCAACCATGATGCCAATTCGATTACATAATGCTTCACACTCTTCCATGTTGTGGGTTGTCAGCACTACACTCATGTTTTTCTTGACCACTGCATTGGATATCAAATTCCACATGGCTCGTCTGGTCACTGGGTCCATCCCACTACTGGGCTCATCTAGAAACACGACTGCTGGATCTCCCACCTTCCCAACCAAACCACCCCCTTTTCGGTTTTTCAAGACTACTACCTGAAACAAAATGTGAGAGCTTGGAGAACAAGGATGAAAAACCCATGCAAAGAAGGTACAAATAGAACACTAGAAAGAAAGGAGAAGAGGTATGCACAGAAGATGTACCATTGCAATTGCTAAAGCTAATTTGCGCTTATTGCCACCACTGTAGGATTGAGTGATTTGATCCGCATTCTCTTTAAGTCCCATGGCTTGCACCAGATCGTTTACAATATCTTCAACTTTGTCAGCAGGAACCCCTTTCAAGCTTGCATACATGTGCAGATGTTCTCTTGCTGTCATCAAGTCCAGCAATGGATTGAACTGTGGACAGTAACCCATTTGCTTCCGGGCTGCTGATCTCTCACTTAAGATGGAATACCCATTAATAAAAACATCACCACTTGTTGGTGCTAAATCACCACTCAAAATCGAGAGTGTTGTTGTTTTTCCTGCTCCATTTACACCCCTAAATAAAAAAGAATGCCCCCATCCCAGTACAAAGATTAGCACAACATGTTGCTACTTGCAGTCAAATTGCAAGACAAAACTCTTGAATGAAAATCCTAATTTTGAACTTAATAAACACAAATGCAATTGTCTACCATCATGTTGGAAAAGCTTGAATTCGGTCAAAAGTGCTTGAGAAGCTCACTCTCTTTGTATATTCTCAAAAACACTTGCAATGAATGGTATTTTTTTGGTATGTTATGAAATAATGGAATTTTGAAAGAAATATTTTTATTAAAATTGTTATAAGCATATTTTTTGATTATATGAAGTGACTTTGCTGGGGTGAAATTGTTGTTGGACACTTACAAGAAGCCAAAGCATTCACCCGGAGGAATACCAAGTGACAAGCCTTTCACAGCTAAATGATCCTTCTCCAAACCTCCACCAGGATGTACTTTTCTAAGCTCCTGTATAATCACTGTATCTTCCCCTGCTAAACCTCCTTCCACTCGCTTGCGCTCATTCCTGACATTACTATCCTCTTTCATATCCCTGACTGTTGTAACACCTGTGTGATGATGGGAGGAAAGAAAAAAAAAAAACAAACAAACAAACATTATAACTAGGTTTTGGTTTTTCAAAGCATGCACAAAATTCAAGAACTAACTAGATTGAAAGGCAACTTTTTGAACAGGAAAATTCAAACAGACAACAACACCAACCCAGTACCTGATAGTTGGGTGAAGATCCTCATCGGAGATGATGCATAGAGCATGAGGAGATGATAGAGGCTGAGTAATGCACCATTTTCAATGAGGAGAGTGAGGAGAAGAAAAGCAACAGCTTGTCCTATCATCAAGAGAAGAGATTGTCCAAGAACATCCCATTTGTAAGGATTTACATTGCCATCTCCCTTCCATTCTGTCTTGAAATCAAGAGCAGCCAAGTTGCCAAGTCCGCTTGCCAAATTGAAAGGAGGGAAGAGTTGATACATGGGTGTCAGCTTGTCATTCAATTCCTGCAATCAAGCTCATTACCCGCCCGCCCATCACACATAAAGAATAGATATTGATATTCATCCCATTTATAATCAGGTAGCAAAGTATTGACACCCTCCCATTGCAACGGATATAACCCAAGAAATACAAAGAGTGACCTATCTCCACAATGAAATTACCTTAGTGTCGTTTCCTAGGGAACTCATCAAAGTACTACTGACATACATACCGAAACCTGTGACAAAATGTATTCCTGCTATTGCAACCTGTGTTTGACAGAAAAAAATGTTAGCCTCACAGCACCCATTTATTTTGCTTGCACAAAAGACATGTCTGAAAACTGGGTACCAAATGCATGAGACACAAAACAGTAGCAATGCAGCCATGCAAAAAAAATTGTTACAAAATTATTACAATTTTACAATCAGTCTCTAAAACAGCCCTAACCCTAAACCCTAAACCATGTGCTAGCCCTTCAGCATGGAAATTGTACATACCTGTGCATTAGCAGGGTTGTTGAAGGCGAATGAATAGCAATAAGAAAGAGGGATCACTGACAGTCCAAATGCCATGAGGAGTGAAACTGCAGCTCCAGCTTTTGTCCAGGTACCAATGTATGATTCATCTCGGTATGCCACAAAAACCAACATGGTGATACCCACTGTAGCTGCAAAGTTTGCCATATCCCATGCATATGTTGCAATCCAATAGGAATATGGACTTGCTCCACTCACCATCTGAGCTCCAATCCAAGAAAGCAAAAAGGGGAAAAAAAAACCCCAAGATGGTGAGCTCATGAGTTTGTAATGTCATGGAAAAAAAGAGCAGAAAGCACTTGCTACAGTTCCTAAAACTGAATCCAAAACCTATTGTTGCCTTCATCATGGTAATTGAAATTGGACTTAGTGTTCATTCCTGTACTATGATGGAGTTGAGTTCATGATGAAGAATTTTTTTTGGTGGGCTTGATCATGAAGAAGAAGCCCATTTTTTAAAGAGTGTAAATGCTTTTTTTACCTGCAATAATTTGGCTTTGACAGATTGTTCTTGTACAACAAACACAGCAAAGCTTGCTGCACAATAGGATAAAGGAATGAGCACAAACAGAGCAGCCAAAGTTGTCAAAATGGTTTGTAAATGTAAGGCTTCATTTTTGGTAATTGGGAGTGGGTGACTGATTATTCTCATTGAAGCCATGGAGTTGTTGAGACCCACTCGTAGCCTTGCTTGTGCCAGTTCCTGAAACAATGCTGGTAGTGTATGATCGGAAGTTGTGTTATGTAGAAAGGTGATGGGAGCTGAAATTCCATGCCCAGATTCGGTCTGGAAGGAACTCAGATTGCAAAGCATTTTGTTTGAGTCGTCATGATCATTGACATGAGAGCTTGTTGTGTTGTTGATCTTCCCACCTAAATCGGTGAACTTGCCAAAAACTCTTTTCACATCTGTCACTTTCAAGCTACTGATTGTTGATGTGTCAAACCTTGGCCACAAAGTGTCATTGAATACAAGCGCACCTGCCAAATGATAAGGCAAAGAAAGATGCTGAACTTCAAACTTTCTTCAAGTTTTTTCAACAATTTTTCTTTTGTTGGGTTCTTCCCAAATATGATGATAATAATGAATGCTGAAGCAAACAAGGAGTATTGGATTTGGAGCTTTACCATAGTATGCAGGTGTATGCCAGAAATTGTTAAGAAGCCATTGGCTAAGTTGGAGGCTATTGTTGATACCATTGTGTCTTTTGCCTTTGATAAATTGGCTTCCACCCAAAACTGACAGAAACTCAGGTGGAGCAGCTCCAGCTACAGGAATAATGGTATCATGGGGTATTATAACCTCCTTGCTATTGCTGCCACGATCAGGGGGCAAAACACTGTAAATTTCAAAGCTTAGGTTTAACGGTGGGCCTGCAGGATCAATATTCAGTTTCAATATGAGCATCACAAGTGCGATTGCCATGACAGGGAGCAGAATTGAATTCACCAATCCCTGCAAAAAAAAAAAAAGACACTTCTTTTCTCATTAAGAACTTGTGGAAAGGAAATATAAATAAAATTAGAGTGTCTGTTTCTTCATCATCAAAAGATCATATAAAAGTGTGCAACCAATTGTGGAGTCAACAACCCTTTGTGTCTAGTTACTAGTACCTTTATATCACGCCTTGCTATTAACATACGCTTCTTGAATATCTGACCAAACGCACATCCAAAGCTGCTACTAGTGTGCTGTTGTTTTTTACTCAGGGATTGAGTTTTGTAGCTTGACATTTCTACAGCATGTACATCATCGTCATTCACAGTAGCATCATGAGCTAGGCTTTTTTGAGTTGCTCTCTGTGTTCTGCCAGCTGACAACCCATGATCTTGCTCTTGATGGCTCTTGAAATGGACTGCTGTTGCATGAGAGCTTGGGTTCTGACTTGAAGATGTTATACTGGCATGACTCTCAGAATCAAATGATGGAGGAGGAGCTTGTGTTTCAATTAGGCTAAGACTCATCATCTCCTCCTGTTGCTGTTGGTTATTACATGGGAGCGTACAAGACAATGAGCCTATTGGTCTGTGCAAGTCATGATGGTCCTTGTTTGATAAGCGCAGGAATACATCCTCCATCGTGGTCATGGAAATGCCATAGTTGCCAATGTGAAGCTCCTCTAGCCGTGTTTCCAGTGCATGAAATAACTGAGAAAATTCACCCTTGTTGGAGAGAGGTAATTGGAAGGTAAGCCCTCCTCCTCCTCCAGCTCCAGCATGAGGAAAGCTCAAAGGAACTTGAGCTTGAGGAACATGATGCAACACCAAGTCTGCAATTGCTGAATCACTGCAGCAGGCAGCACTGCTGCGTATCATGCTCAGGTTGTAGCCAACCCCAAATTTGGCCTGCTCAAGAATGTGTCAAATCAGAAAAACAAAAAACAAAACGGCTTTCATCCTGGTACTGCTGCAGGAACCCAAATCTTTGCAGTAGATTTTCCAGAGCCAAAGAAGCCTAACCCACCCATCATCAGCAATGATTTTTTAAAAAAATTCTGCAGCTAGCTGTGAACAAACTCAGAATTTTTATTTGTTTTCAGGTAATTTACGCACAGTTAGTAGTACCTTGAGGAAAAGACTGCTTCCACAGCATTGCAGGCGACCCTCGCTCATAATTGCAATGCGGTCACATAGCAGATCAGCCTCATCCATGTAATGGGTGGTAAGCACAATGGCACGCCGTGTCTTAAAGCTATGCAACAACTCCCATATGCTTCTCCTTGACTGTGGGTCCAGTCCAGAAGTGGGTTCATCCAGAAAGACTACTCTGGATCCACCTATCATTGCAAGCCCCACCTGGATCCCATTCCATCCCAGACACAGCTTCATTGTTTTTGTCGGAAATAAGTCCCACTCTGGGTCACAGCTTCCGGAGGCATAGAAAAAAGACAAAAAACAAAGAAGGGAGCTGTTGTTATTTGTTGTATTTACTGCTTCTTTTTTTTGTTCTCTTAGGTTGCATGATATCACTTCAATAAGTGGACAATCTGAAGGGATTTGAGCATGATACTTACCTGCAGCTTACGCTGCATGCCTCCAGAAAGATAGGAAGCACGTGAATTTGCCTTGTCTTTCAACCCAAGATTGATCACCATTTCATGCACTGTCTGTTCTGTCTGAAGCTTAGGGACTCCCTTCATTGAAGCATAAAGCTCCAAGTGCTCTTTCACGGTTAAATAGCCAAATAGCACATTCTGCTGTGGACATACACCAATTATCCTGTGTAAGCAAGCAGAGAGACCCATCATTTCGATGCCACTGTCACATACACCAGCTGCCACAGCCCATTTTTTCGTTCCTCAAAATAGACTGCTCAGCAAAGAACCCAAAAGAATTGGGGTAATTAAGATTGAGGAAGAAAACCTTCGGATGTTTTGCATGTTGTCTTGAATTGAATGACCCCAGATTTTTGCATCACCAGAAGTGGGTCTGATCAATCCTGTCAGCATTGACATTGTGGTTGACTTGCCAGCACCATTGTGACCTAGCAGTGCTGTGATATGACCCTCAAAAAGGTCCAAAGTAAGCTCATCAACTGCAATTTTTCCACCCACAAACACTTTCCTCAGCTTCTCAATATGCACTGCTGGCAGTTGACCGTCTGTTGACAAGTATGGTTCTTCTATGTCTTCCTGCACCATTGTCACCACCTCATCCACAGGTATAGAGTCTGACAATCTCTGCAAACATGCAGTAAACAAAACTCTGTGGGTAAGCAAGCACATGATCTCCCTGAGAACCATAAAACACACAGACACAAACACACACTTCAGATTCACAACACAGCTGGGATCAACAAGGTAAAGTAGACTATTGCAACCACTTCAGCCATGAGACAACAATATTCAACAAAGTTTCAAACTGTTGTCTAGTGTAACACCTCATAGCTGGCAGAAGGTCCTGCTGCTACACCCAAAACACCACCCTGCCAATAGGAAGGAGCAAACAGAAACCATGGTGGTTGCACTGCACCATACTCAGACGGAAGGACCTGCTCCAAGTACCTGTACAAAAAGTTTCCAAATGGGATCTTACAAGCTTTGTTGTAAGTCTAGCTCTTATATCTTAACCAAACCCAGTTCTTCATATCCAACCCACCCACTGACAACAAGCAAGTCCGTGCGAAGAAGATGGTACTAAATTTTGTGCCATCTGACAAGGGAAAAGAAATTCCTAAATTCACAAGTTTTGAAAGGCAAAATGCTCAAGACACTTGCTTTCAGCTGTGATTTCACATCATATATGCTTACCAAGCCAGTCCAGCATACACAATCGAATCCACAAGCAACAAGAAAAGGATCCAGGCCATGGAAAATGCATCCTCCATGATATTCACCCATCTCAGACCGTAACCTGCACCCTCATAGAGTGCCACCAGGTCCACTCCTGCAACACATCCGGCATGCAGTTAGAGCAGATCCAACCACACCCAATATAAATATCTAAGCTCATACAAGTGTCTACAACATCCAGAATCATGTGCAAGTTCTTTCCTCAACCCCCACCCATAAACATGAAATACTGGACAATGTACTACATTGAAGATGAATCAAATGCAACCACATGGACAAATCAAAGACTAATCTGTATATGGGGTTTGTGTGAGAGAGTAATTCCTACCAAAGGTGTAAGCTGAGGGTGGTAGCAGAGAAGTTGCAGACTTGCCAAGAATGGCCTGTGCATGACTTGTCTGAAAGAAGATGTAGCGTGGCAATATGGCCGTAAAGTGCACAAAAGGTGCAACTATTGCTGCCAGCTTTGCCTTTGAGAAGAAGACTGAAAGGGCAAAACCTGCAGGCAGGCAGGCAGGCAGGCAGGCAGGCAGGCAGGCTTAAAGACCTTTCACTTCATTTGATCAATTATGTAGTACCTGATGCTAGAAAATATTCAACCTGAATCAGAGAAAACTGCATGCAATTGTTGTGCTATGAATAAATGAACATGTTGACCCAAGCAACTCAAAGATGTCAGAAAATTGAGAGGAGTTGAGGACTCATGTTTGGTCAAGTTACCAAATGGAATCAATGACAATGTGAAGAGGAAGAAGAGCAGAAACAAGATGCTTGGATCACTGCATTTGAGGAAAATATCCCAATTCAAAAACAGCCATGATCATCACTTTCCAAATTTTCATGGCAAAATTACAACATAGCTCATTAGTCAAGTCTCCACATTCTACTCTTTCTTTTGGCAAATTACCCAGTAGATGAAATCATGTACCCAATTGATCAGATCCATTCCCATGAGTCAAAGTACTAATGATACCACGAGTTCATAAGCTCACCTCCTTGGAAATACAGTAAAAGACAAAAGTGCAGTCACCATCAATGAGATCAAAAAAAAAACAACCTACGGCCAATGCAACAATATCAATCCCACTTAAGAAACTCAATTGATTCAATAAATTGATGACAAAACTATCAACTAGATTCTAATGACTTCTAACAATAGTGAATTTACAAGGAAAAAGAAAGCTCATTGCATTTTGCCACTAATTAAGTATCTGCACAATTCTCATTCCTACTTTTGTACCCATCCTCACTCCTTTGACATATATGTTAATTGGCTTCTTATCATGCCCAAAAACCAAATGATCAATCAAGAAAATTATCTGAATATTTCTGTGTTTTGTTGCGTTGTAGAAGTTGAGTTGTTGGACATGGAGGTGGGTGTCCCCAAATGGATCAAGCATTTTGGCATAGAAATAGAAAATGGGTATTATTATTAAGGGCAGAGTTACATGACTAGTTTAAAAGCAAACATACCAAATACGTTATTAACCATGACATAGTGAACACCCATGGTTTCAATCCCATAATGAGCATTGTCTCTTTTGCTCTGTTCTCCTTCTCTTCAACCAAGGCCTATGCATACACACACACACACACAAACAAATGGGAGCCAAGTCTTGAGTTTGCTTTTTGAACTCATGGGAGGTGTTAACCCTAAATCTTCAAACAAGAGTGATCACCATGGCATCTCCACACACAAAAAATCAAGGAGATTGGAAAATCCAAGCATAATAAGTATCTAAATTTCTTCATGGTCACACTTATATACATTACATCATGACAATCAATTGAAGGAAAATAAAAAAATATTCCAATGGCCATTGTCAACAATAACTTGTTGAATGTGAGGAGGAAGGCACCAAGATGGATTAACCTTGACAAGCATGCCAAGTGGATAAAGAGTTGTAAGACACATCATTAAACCAAGGATTGGTCCAACCTGCAAAATTTCAAAGATAGCATTAGAATCCACAAAATGGGCTCTCTATCAATCTTTTAAGAATGGAAAACACCAACCCACAAACAACACTACTGAAAGAAAGTATGCACCAAAAACTAAATTATCTACAAGAGTGGGTCAGTACAAGAAAGAAAATTTCGACCTAATCTACAATTGGGTCACTACAAGATAAGATTTTTTTCTGCTTGATCTGCAATGTGGGTTGTTGCTATGAGATAAAACTTTCTACCTAAATTGCAAGTAACTTGTTAGATTACAAAAGGTTCTACCCAAATTCTGCATGGTAGAGTTTTAGAATTATAATGTCAATAGTGAGTGAAGCCTAAAGAGACATACAGTTTCATAATATCGGTTGCGAATGTATGCAGGAGTTGGGAACGGAGCACTCCACATTGGTTTCTCATATAGTGCAGTGGTTGCCTCACTGGGATTTGGAACCAAGCTAAATATGTAGGTGTTGATTACATCCTGTTTTCAGCTTAAAGAGAGGATCAATTGCTTAGGGACCAAAAAACACAGACAACAAAATGAGAAGAAGTTATAGAAGGAGAGGGCCAGTGCCCACCCATCGAAGAAGAAATTTGATAGCACAGAAAAGTAATGAATTGCACCTGCAAACTGAGAAATCCAGAAGTGTAATATTGCTTATAATAAGTGAGTACTCCTTTGCGCCGTCTATGGATGGTGTCTGTTGTTGGAGGTATAGTTGTAAAGTTCATGCGAATTTTATATTCTATTTTTCCATTGAATAAATCCAAATGGTTCACCACAACAATTGCCCATATTGGGTTGTCCACATTTGCAATCGTCAATGCATCTCTCACTGCCTCCTACAAACACAACGTTGCATAAAATGAAGACAAAAAATATCAAGGTTTGTGAAGTCTAAATTGCTACTAAAAATGTACAAGAACAACAACAGGCGTGCAAAGCACATATAGTGAGGTAAAAATCAAAAAATAAAATTTTGTTGTGGCAGAGATTTTACCTCCTCACTCAAGAATGTTCCTCCATAAACCTCCTTGAAAAACTACAAGCAAGAAGAAGAAGACAACATAATCGAAGTCAATTTATTACTTGTTATTTTCTTTGTCTGCAATTCTGATTTGCATGATTTCAATTCTCCATTTTAACTTTGAGACTTGCATCATGATCATTGGTGCAAATTAACATTATGATCTACTACAAAATCCCAGAATACAAGAAAAGTAGAGGGGAAAAATATGGTTTTGGGGTGGTGGGTAACAAAAGAAATTGTGGTTGGAGAGCAAATTCACCTCAGTCGATGTCATTAGGTGGTCCACCAATGCAACGACTTCGGTTGAATTTGGTGCAAAAGTGATACGTCCAAGTTCAATCAAGTTTCCAAGCTGTGAATCCACATCTCTCTCTCTCAATTATCAAGGGGGTAGAAGCAACAACCCAAAACTCTCTAAGTCTTCACAAAATGTGACAAGCCAAAAAAACACTTAAGATTATGACCTAGCTTGTTTTTGTAAGGATTTGTAATAGTAGTAGTAGTAGAAGAAGAAAAAAAGCAAATGATGATGTTGATTTTATGAAGATGAAAATGACCTTCAAAAAGAACCAAAAAAGAAAACTACCCACCACATTGCCATATTTTTGTTGGATTTCCAAAGCTTCCTTGTATTGCTTCCCATTATTAGCCTCTACAATTGCACACAAAGACAAGTTACATGCTAAGGAAAAGCTCAAAATACGTGTACCTTGGTTTGTAAACTTTGAGTCTAAAAACATTGATGTCAAACGGCTTCAAGTGCATGAAAATTTTGGTGGAAGGAAAAAACTTAGAAATTGTCAAGGTCCAAACACAAGAAATTCAAAACATGGACAATAATATAACAAGATGGTGATGGAAGAAGACTAGAGATGGATTTAACAATGGTTTTGGTATAGTTGGGTTTTGTTACTCATGAGTGTGCTTTTCACAAGCTTGTGAACTTGAACAAATTCATCAAAAGTTGGCACCAAAAGTGGTCCAAAGTAGTTGTTGAAGGCATGGATAGTTGCAGACATTTTGGTTGTGGAGTCAATGCAGCTCAAATTGAAAGCTAGAAACAATGGAGAGAAAGCCTTGAAATGCCACTGCAACGGCAAACTTGCACTACTTGTGGTGTTGTTGATTTTTGATGTCACCATTTGTTGTTGCATAGACTTTGTTGTTGTTTCTTCTTCTTCTTCTTTAACATGTACTAATGCATCAACTAGATTTGCAATCGTATGATTGTGTGTCAAATTTAGCAATGAAATCATTGCTTCCCAGTTTTTCAAAGCTTTTTCTTCTTTCATCAACAACGACATGATTGCAAGCTCCTCTTTGGAAACTTGCTAAGCATCACAACACAAAATCAAAACTCAAAAAACATAAAAGGTTCCACTTGAATCAACCACAAATTCTTCTTCATCATGCACTCATTACACACAACATTTGCTAACATGACCCATCTCCATCATTGTAAATAATTGCAATCTTAAAGCTCCAAACTTAAATCCCCCCTTTCTTTGGTGGGTTAATTGGTTGGTCTTTGCAAACTTGTTTATTTTATAATGGTGGGGATTTTGGAGAGGAGATTTGAGAGAGAATAAAAAATTAAAAACCAACCTGGTGGTGGGTAAGTCTAGATGATGGAGGACATAGTTGAAGAAAGTTGCCAGACTTGGAGTTTGATGGAAATTGGTTCTTAAAAGATGCAAGTATTGGGATTGTGGTATCAACAAAGACTTGGTCTTTGAAATGATCCTCCATGCTCAAGGACCATCCCCATATGAGAAGCAACATCATGAGTAGAGGACTTATGATCTCCATTGTCGTTTGTCCCCATCCCCTCCTCTACACAAAAACTAAACAACATTAGATCTTGCAAATCCATCCCTTTCTCACCAAAAAAACCCCATGCACTCAAGCAATGTCTAATGTTGGAAAGAACCCAATTTGGCAATTGGGTGAGAGGCAATTGTTATTCCATTCCCCCATAAATATGCAATTTATTTTATTTTTCTCTTGAAAACAAAAAATGTCACATAGATTGATTGTTATAGAAAGCCCATAGACCTTGAACAACCATTGACGATGGAGCATGGCTTGTAATTGTTGTTTGCCTTGAACCATAGATGGAAGCACAAAATTCTCTTCCTTTTCCTCCATCTCGTTTGTCTTCTCCACATGAAAATGTGCATCATCTTTTACATCCTCTTCTAGAGCCACATTCTTCGTTTCCAAAGCTCCTTGAACCCTAATTGTGTTATCACTACTATTTTGAAATCCCACCCATTCCTGCATCTTTATGAGCTCCACACTAACTCCCAAAGAATTCACCATATGTTGTTCTTGCTCCATGTACAACATGTATATGTTTGATATTATCCACCAAATCTTTTTCTTTCTTTTCTTTTGAACGTTCAAATCTTGTCTTCAAGGACAACCCATTTGCAAAGAAGAAAAAGACCCTGTCTCATTCAAATCTCTTCTTAAAGAATGACCCATTTCCAAAGAAGAAAAATGGTCTCAAGATCTCTATTAATTCTCTTCTTCCAAAAGAGATCATTTCCAAAGGAAGAAAACAAACCTCCCTTGATTCACTTAATTACCTAGGCACAAATAAACATCAAAATGGAAAATGATGAAAGGTAATAGAATTGGGAAAAGATCAAGAAGAAGAATAAAAGAAAGATAATGGCAACAAGTGAGGCAAGATTCCCCATCTTTCCATCAACTATTTCCATCTTTGAAACAAACGGTCTAGATTCATAGAAGGAAAATCTAATTTGGCCACCATGGGCACTATGCCACTTGTAGGAATGACTTTCCATCATTCCATCTTTCCTTTGACTTTTTCCGTGTATTTCCAAAATAGACAATCTTGATTCACATAAACATCACATAATTTGACTAGGGTGAGAATTGTCCTTTGGGTAGGAATTGACTTACCAATCTTTCCTTTAATTATTTTCATCTTTTCGAAGCAAATGGTTTTCATTATTCACATGAATGGAATTTGATTTTACCATGACCAAGCAATGGCCATCATGCAAAAAATGAGAATGATTGTATATTATTTTTGTAACTATTTTCATTTTTTAGAATAAAAAATCTAGGTTAAAAATAATCGGATATGATTTTACCACAACCTAACAATGTTAATTAGGTAGGAAATGAGAGTGAGTCCATATTTCACTTAACTATTTCTATCTTTCTAAACTAAACAATTCAAATTCACATAAATTTGGAGTCTAATTTTACCATGACTAAGCAATGTTTTTTCAATAGGAAATGAGAGCAACTATACATGTTTCCTTTAATTATATATGTCCATCTTTCCAAAACATACAATTCAAATTCACCAAAAAAAAAAATTTGGATTTTACCATGACTAAGCAATGTGTTGTCATGAAGGAAATGAAAGCAATTGTACATCTTTCCCTCAACTATTTCCATCTTTTCAAAACATACAATCTAAATTCAAAAAAACAAAAAATGATTTCGCCACAACACATGACCTTGTTTCTTTTGTCATTATAATATTATTACATTCTCATATGACTTAGCATCTTGACATCTTTAATTTTTAAAAGGAAAATTCCCTTCTATATATATTTTTCTATTTTTAACCTTTCATAGAAAGACAATTTCTCACTATGTTGAACTCTTGAATCTAGGGGCCATGATTTGTTTCATTTTTCTTTGGTCCAACCACACTATAAGGAGCCACACATGCCCCCTTAGACAATTGTTTTTTTGTTGTTTTTGGAAAATATATATTTTAAAAATACGTCTTTTCACAAAAATAGAAATCTTTAAATTTTTTTTTATACTATTATGTTAAGGTTGATATCTGAAAATCCCAACATATGTCATAGAAAATATTTTCAAATTGTGTTTTGTATGTCAGAATTGTTTTTAAGCAATGGTTACAACTTTTTCAAAGTGTAAATTATGTCTTTTCAATTCATTAAATTGATTCCAATTTTTTATGATATGTACATAATATATTCACAATAAATTTTATTTTGAAAATTTTAATTATATATTTTTATATTACAATGCAAAATTCAAAAACTTTAGTAGTGGTTACGACTATTAATGATACATATTAGTATGATTGCACCTTCTTTTCATGATTGATTTCATTCCAAGGGCCCACAACACTCTTGGACTTGGGGTGAACAACATGAGCCCAAAGGTTAATACCTTATTTGGGTTGTTTTTTTTTACAGAAGATTTTGTCCCAAGGTCCAAATTGAGGTCAAAAAAATAAATAATGTATCCTTAAAGGTCAAATTTTGAAGATGGAAAATCATTATAATCATAGTAAAATCAAATTTAGATATCAAATTAGTTGACCAAATAAAATTTATAATTTATAAACCATTTTTTATGAAACAACTATGATTAATTGGGTTTTCAAAACAAGTTTGCACATGGCCTAATCAAGTTGAATTCTCATTGAATCCAAAATCAAAAAATTCCATTTCCTCAATTGCAAATTGACAAGCCTTGTTGTGCTTTCACCCAACATGGTAGTTGTAAATTAAAGTTGTCCAAAAATGAAAATTTCCACACAAAGAGCAAATTAAATACACATCCAAAGTCACCCAAATTGCACAAAAATGTCCAAAGTTGAACTTTGATAAAAGCAACTTTTGCTACCACATAAATAGGGACAACTAATTCACTTGTGATTATAAACATGTGATCCATAGAAAGATAGATACATTTAACAAAATTGTCACAACTTTTGGCAAAGAGTCATGAGCCCTTGTGCTTTTTAGATTAGCCTATGAGGTTCTTAGTATTTAAGACTTGAACAATATCCAAGGAAATGGTGGTCAATGAAGGTAAAGCCATGGCTATTTGGACCTATATATCCATAGATCCAAACATATTGGAAACATGAAGGAAACATCTTGTGTGATTCATTACACATAGTTGTAAATAGTTTTATAAATCAATATTAAAAGTTCAAGATCAAAGTATATATATAGTTGTAAAGGTAGATACCAAAGGACACTTCCTTTGGTATCCTTGGAATGTAGACTAATTGTCCACATTTAGGAATACTAGTGAACTATACTTCATATCCCTAACACTCCCACTAGTTGACTAGTGTTCCATACATCCATGCAAGAATAGTGTCTTTGTTTTCTAGGGTTTGTTTCAACATGTTCTTCTTAGACTTCCTATAAAAAGTTCTAACTTTACTATGTGTTTGTAAACATTTGGAATGTTGTATGGTGATTTGTTATATGGCTTTGGCTCCCAAGTACATTTTTGTTGTTTATAATAATGCCAATTTCTTCAAGAATATTTATAAAAAAAAATCTTATTCTTTTGTTCTTCCAAACCTATCTTAAACATTTTTATTTTGTTGTTGTGTTATAAGAGGTTGCTTTTCACAGTTGTTCATTTTGAGAATATGAGGCCCACCATATTGTTGATTATTTTTGTGACCTTGTTATGAAGTAAACATATGTTGAGTGTGAAATTGCGACCTTTGATCATTATTGTCCTCCAAGAAGTAAGATCAAAGGAACAAGGTTGACACATTATTACACAACCAAAAAAAAAAACTCTCATTAACTTACTTTATTATAATCATTAAAGTAGTAAATAATAAGTCATACAAAACAAAATAAGGGGGGTAAAGGTTTGTTGTCCAAGAACAAAACTACTTTCTTCTATGTGGTCTAATCCAAGGGGTAGGGGGAAGAAAATAAAGAAATGCAACATAAGACATAATCATAACCCAAGAGTAGCTACTCTCCTTTACAATACAATACTTTTAATAGCTTTGGACATTGTCTAATGGTGTCTGTAGACCTTCAACCACTATTGTCCTTCCTCTCACACACTTGTAGGTCCTTGGTTGGTTCTGCTTGCCATCGACATCACCGTGGGAGGTCCCCTTTGTGCCTCTCTATTATTTGTAGTCAACTACCTTTTTTCTTAGCCCATGCCTATTGCCTGTAACAATACCCTTCAATCTACATGCAACTACTTTGTTGGTTTTTTCCTCCTTGCTTTTCACCATCCAAGATTGGTTGCTACCTTCCTATGACAACCGATAGTTCAATACTTTAGAGGCTACGAAGGGGTATGCCTCATTACTCTCTGTCTTAGACACATGTAGAACTACCAGTTCAAAGAAACATTTTATTTGTATAGTATCCATTACTCTACCTTCCACACTTTCTAATAGAATATAAATGCAACAAAAGATACTTGAATCCTTCAACCTTCTTTCATTCAAATCACACACTAAATACACGCATCTTTCTCCATTCTTCTCCCATTTTACCAAAGTATCAAATACCATAGAATTCCCCCTTGACCCCTCCTCTAATCCCCCTTCTCCATACACCACACAAGGCCCACATTGACACCTCAAAAATAGGGCCTTTATTCCACTACTATAGAACTTGTCCCCTTCCCATTACGCAATTCCACCTAAATTGAAATGAGTGGATCGAACCTCACCAAAACCATTACATCTTCACAAAATGCACTAAATTGTGGCTATTATTGAACCACTTCCACCATATATCCACTACAATTCCACCCCATTATGCAACATAGTGGATTACCAGTGGCATGGATATTTGAAACCACTAGGTTGTGATTATTGGTGGACCACTTCCACCATGATTTCACTTCATTATGGGGCATGTAGTGGATTCTTAATGGTGTGAATATTTTCTATTGGAATTATCTATTGGTTTAGGTATTTAAAAAAATAATTATTTGAAGTGTTTAAACCATGGTTTTGAGTGTACAATTGGCCCATGTGAAAATTTGTTGTGCAACTACCTCAAAGGAATATTACATTGAAAATTGTGTGTTTCATTTCTTATTATTAATCCTTGTATACATGACATATTTATAACAAATTAATCTTGTTGTCTTGCACCACTAGACACTTTCACCCAAATCTAGTTTCAATGGAATGGGATTCAATTGTCCCATTCCAATGTACATTGATTGTAATGAAACCCCAATAGATTGGTAGATAGGGATTGGTTTGGTGGAATTGTTGGCATACTGGAATTATTGATTTAGTGGATTGGTTTGGTGAAACTATTGGCCCTTTATATTATAATTGTTAGTCTAGTGGAACTTTTGGTTTAATGCATTGATCCATTGTGTTGAACTTCAATAGTTCATGAAAGTTAAGTGATGCATTAATGATGTCTAATGTCCCTAAGGATTAAGTGTGATCCATGAGTGATTGCACTTCAAGGTGGACACATATGGAAGCTTATACATATGGTGTAAGCATGACTATGTGTAATAGAATGGCATTCCAATATGTTTCGATGTGGGTGGTTTAGGATGGGTTTCAACTTGGGGATTGGGAAAACATGTTCATTTTGACATATCCTAACTGTCATATTTTGCATGTACATGAGCCAAATTACTTCCAACAAATAATAACAAACCTTATTCATTTTCAATGGTTTGTTCATGAATGTATTTGCCTTGATTTTCAAATGCATTTGTGTTGCAACACATGCATTCAACACTTGCCTCCATAACAACAACAATGTGGGTTGCATACATTTGTATTTTGTGAAAAATCATACTTGAAAATCACATCAAAATTGAAACATGACCAAAATCAAACCTATTTTTTTGGAAACAATTTTGTATTTGTTTATTTTAATATGACTTTTTGAATCACAAACAATCATTTAATGCCACATTTTCTTGTTGCCACATTTTACATACATGTCAAACAAGTTGCATCTAATAAAAACTTTGGCAAATCCCATCCATTTTTTAATCTTTAGAAATTTGTTCACAAGCATGCATGCCTTTTGAGTGACTTTCAATTATAATATCTGTGTTAACCATGCATTCAACACCCAATGGTAGTAAGCAAGTTGGATTGCATACATTTGGATGTGATTGAAATCATACCTATAAACTACATCACAACTATGGTAGCAAGAAAGTTGGGTTGCATCCATTTGTATGTGCTACAAATTAGAATTCGAAACTATGTCAACACTCCACGGGCAACAAAAAGTTTAGTTGCATCCATTTTTATGTGTTGCAAATTAGACCTAAAAACTGCAACCTTAGAAGAATAGAGGTTCAATTTCAGACATACAAAAGGGACCATGAGGAACTACAACAAGTGTTGCAGGATGAACAAATTTGGGTGCACAAGAAAGCCAATGGTTTCAGTGTTGAGAGAACAAAGGGCAAGAAGAAACATCTGTCGCAGGAAGAGATGGACAATCTACTGAAAAGTCTGGCTGCTGCTGAAGCAAGCATAGCTTCCAAGGATGCCCGGTTGATAGAGATTGAAATTGAGCTTGACCGCAGAAAAGCTTCAATTGAAGATCTTGAGCACAAGCATTCAAAGCTTGAGCAAGAGCTTGAAAGGGTACTACTTTTGCTTGATGACACAGAAAAGCACAGAGCAAAATCTGAGAGTCAGACCACCAACCTGGAATTGCAACTTGCACAGGCAAGTTTATTTGTAGGAGATGTGAAGACAGACAAAAGTTCATTCCAGTCTGAGGGTTTGCAGCAGCTAACACATGGCAACAAATTAGAGAAGATGGAGCTAAGGAGGGCTGACAGTGATCTTTTGGGTCAGGAAAGTAGTGAGAAACCATCATGGCACACAAAGAAGGAGAAACCATTGCAACAACTTGAGGAACAGATTCCAGAGAAGGCACACAATCTTGAAAAGCATCAGAGTCTCATATTCAATCTAGATTCTAGTTTATCATCTAGTAGGACAACTTTACTTGTGCAGTCTCTGAGGGCACAGGAAGCCAACAAGAAACTGGTGGCAGAAAGACTGGAGATTGAGAAGCTAAAGAAAAGAGCTCATCTTCTGGATAGGTCCTTGATTACTGAAGTTGCAACCAGGGATGTTTCCATTGAGCAGCTAAGAGGGGACCTACATGAGCTAAAGGCTCTTTACAGAGGAGTTGCTGAAGCAGCAAACGTTCAAACCTTGAAGATTGCCTCAATGGAAGAGAGATTGCAAGATCAACAGGAATCACAGGACACTATGGAGGAGCGCTTGCATGCTGTAACAGGAGAACTCAATGAGACTGCAGAGATTGTAGAAAAAGAAACATATGGCATCAACTGTCTACATGCTGAGCTGCGAAATGTGCAAGAAGAAGCAGAGTCATCAAAAAGAGAATCTGTGAAGCGCCTTGAGTCTGAAGTGTCGCGTTCGCAGTCGTGTTCTCGGCGCAACAGACACTCATTAATCTCACTGCATTGCAGAGTCAAAAAACCAAGCTCAAGAAAATCAGTCGATCACGCAAGAAAGTTGTTGCGTGCGCATCAAGTTGTGATGAAAGGCATCATCCGAAAACAAAATCCTTGATAACAACACGAACAAAAGGAAGAATTGCGAAAAAAGAACAGAAAAGAAAGTGGTAGGTAGGGTGGGCGTGCGTCGAAGAAACTCGAAACTCACCGGAGATTCTGGAAGAGTTGCTGCAGGTGTAGCCCGAGTTCGTGAGGTTGATGGAGAGGGGGAGTGGGTACGACGTTATACCATCGGAGCCGAACTCGGTCCCCGCCAGATCCACCTGCACTTGGATCTGAAACAAATCCCCGGCAGCAGAGATGGCATTGTTGAGGGTCCTCGCAGGATATCCCTTAAAAATGGCCCCATTCCCAACTGGCGCCGGGAATGACGTTCCATCAGCAAGCGTGGCATTCCACGCTGACACCAATATCTGCAAGCATAGAATCCCAAACTCTCTCTCCATCAGCAGCGATCCTGTAGCTAGATACCAAAACCGTGAAGAAATTCGGACGATTTTTATATGAATGAGAAGGTGTGATGATTCAACAATTGCGCACAGTGTGCGTGCGTGCGTGCGAAGACGAACAAATGTATTATTATTGTGTGTCACCTACCTCGTTGTGGTTGAATTGGATGCCCATCTCCCAGTCGGAGAGCGTTTTGTAGCCTTCGTTGATGATGGTAGCGGTGGCCGCAAAAACGTAAGGCTGCAGTGGACTGCCCGCTGAGAGGTATGGATATGTGATTGCTACGTAGGTCACGTTGTAAGTAATGTTCACGCCCTGACAATTTGGGAAGGTGGCAGCTGGGTTTGGTGCGGGAGCTTGCCCGTTCACCGCCTGCAAGACTTCTAAGTGGGTCCCTACCATTACTACCAAAAGTATCGCATACAGATTCGTCGCCCGCCATAGCCACCATATCAATGACATTCCTGCCATGCTTCTTCGCGCTCTTACGAGTCTCGTATCCGCACTGGAATTGAGTCCTTGCATACGCTAGACAGCCTGCGCTCCAAAAAAATATACTCCAAAGAAAAGAATATCTTGAGATTCTCAACACGCGAAGGAACCCAAACAAAAGTGCCCAAGTCGTGTCCCTCGATGAGCTCTACGAATATCGATCGCTACCGGATCAGGTGAAGAAAGAAGAAGGATGAGTTCAGTTGTTCAAAAGCCAAATTGTGCTCACAAGAGCAAGTAGACAAACCCACAACGCTGAGTCACCACCACCACCAGTATCACGTCACCAACAACAGAGCTCCCTCGGAACAATTGGCAATGTCACTGGAGACCATCTCGCAGCTTGCTAAGCCCTGACTTCTTCTTGGGGAGGATCAATGGAGAAACAGACACAAGAGACACAAGAGAGAGAGAGAGAGAGGGTGTGTGTGCGTGTTGTCGTTGCGCGAGAAGAAACTAGAAACCGGTGACGGTGTGCCAGAGAGGAGAACAAATTCACCGGTGTGCCAGAGAGGAGAACAAATTATATATTGTAAAGGAACAGTGGTATCGACAAATGAAGCCTCCCTTAAATCCGTGCACGGCGTCTCCTGAACCCGCCCGTCCCGTCATTCGTCCCTGTCGTCTCTCTGTTCATCCGTCCAGGGGGGGCAGCACGGGCGGGGGGGTCAGGGGAGGGCAGCACGGGTGGAGGGGGTAGGACGGGCCGGGGGGGGGGGACGGGCGAGGAAGGACCGGGCGGGGCTTGACAGGTTAAAGAACCGAAGTGAGAAATGTGAAGGACCGGCCAGGCGGGGGGGGGGGACCAACGGTTGTTTGAAATAACACACCTGTGCATTATGCACGGGGCGCACATTAGTATTTTTTCACAAAGAAATGAGGAAAATCTTGCAATTTTTTGTTTTTCTAGAGTAAATTCGACTATTTTTTTTTTTTAATTCGCCAAAATTTTGACATTAAAAAAGTGAAAAAAAAAAAAAAAAAAAAACTCACACACACACCGCCCACATACCCCCCTTTTTCATTTATTTTTCTGTGATCAAATCACAATATTAATAGCTACCTAGTGCCTACCCACTTGTCTTTTCTTTACTTCCTCTCTTACACGGTTACTTCTCATTTCCTCCGCTGAATTGAACCTCCTGAAGTTGTCTCCCTTGCCTATTTGGGGAAGGAACAACTCTTTTGATTTGTGGCATTTGTTTGTTCGTATTGCATCTACATGATAGTTGGACTTTCCCCATATCTTTTTTGTGGTGGGTCAAATTCATCGTCGAAAAGTAGTTGACATTTTATTCAAATACATTTTTAAAAAAATTTCATACCTTTTTCCCCCAAATTGACAAGCCACAAGTTTGCAAATTAGATTGTTGTGGCCCCCCAAGAATCAATCCCTGGTATTAGACCCCAAGGCTGATTTTTGGCTTGCATAACCCTGGTTTAAACCTGGTTATGATATTGGTATAATGTAAATCTACTTATATAATATACCTTGCTGCATCAGGTTGGTACTGTTATAAAGGCCGGTATGCTTCAAGTCATACACAATTGGCATGTTCTTATGCATACTAGTACTATGGACCCAGGTTGCACCTTATGTAAGGTTCAACAATGTTGTGAACCTAGACGTTGGTATATCGGTATTTAGGGAGGTATACGTGGGAAGGGTTTTTAGTATATACACTTACTCCTTAAGAGTGACAGAGGTCATAGTTCGATGGAGGAGTAGGAGTGATATTATAGCTCAAAATTAGGTGTAAGATCCCTTTATACTAATAATAAGTAGGTGTAAGATCCGTCTACACTACCAATAAGTAGGTGTAAGATCCTTTGGTACTCATAAAGAGTAGGCATAACAACTCTCGTCCTTATTTTATGAAGGACATTTGCGGATATAAGGTGACCTCCAAATACACTTAAGAAATTTGTCAGTATGCTTTGCGTGCAAATTGAATCAATCCAAGTGGTAGCACTAGCAATGCAGTAACTAGTAACCCGAAGAAGTGCTTCTCCCACCCCATCCCTCCCCCACAAGAAAAGGATTTGTTTGGAAGGCCCATAAAAGCCAGCACTTCTTTTAAGTACTTGGAGCATTGGAAAGCAATGCATTGTTCCAATGTTCCAACTAGATCCCATCTGGCCCTTTTCTCTCTTTTGTCTTTTGCATGACACATTTTTCAACTCCGTAACTTTTTCTAGAACCTTGTGTGACGACGAGTGCACATGATTTCATATAACCTACTCTTTCCTAACTCATATTGTCTTTGTTGTCTATATATTTTTCTCAGCACGTATAATGAAATAATCCAAGTTTGACTCATTTTCATCCAAAGGTATCATCTTCATGTCCATGAAAATAGAACTCAAGTCTCGAGTTCCTTACAGAAACATGCGCAGCACCACCATATATAATGGGGGCAACACTAGTTGATATACTTTCTTACGCTTCTTTTAGAGATATCACATCCATTTGATATTCCACCTATTTGCCTACCCATCTAACACCTGATGGTGTTTTGGTGTTTAGGAATTTGTGTTAAGATAGACTATTGTTTTTTTGTTTAGACCTAGCACCTAGTGTTAGGAAATCATGAAACTTTAAAGAGCAAGAATTTTCATGCATTCTCACTTGAAGGCATTGTTACATGTCACAACCTCTAGGGATACTTTAACATGATTGCCCATCCACACCAAACCTAAATTTTATGGATCATTTTACCTAAGATTAAAATAAGTTATGATAAAATTATTGATAAGTGGGAAGGAGGTGGTATCCAGGCCCCCTCATTTTGTAAGTGCTAGTAACATTGAGTTAAATGTTCATTTTTGACCTCATTACCTAACAATGAAAAAATTGGACGAAATCGAAGTTTTAGGCTTGATGAATGTTAGCTACTACCAATGTTAACACCAAGCTAGCACCACCTGCCACCTAGGATGCCACATCATCAACAATGCCAGCTAACAATTCAAATGTGAATGGATTTAAAAATCAAAAGAACTTAACACTAACTTATTGTTGATTTACCACCAAGTGTGAATTAAGCTTAACTAAATCTCCAAAATAGCTTGAATTGAACACCTTTAAGGAGAGTAGAAGGTCATTTGTGCACTCTAAAGCTAGGTATCAAACCTAGAGATCGCAAAATCCAGGAAACCCTTAAAAAGTCCACCCATGAGTAGTAAAGCTCCAATTTGGAATCTAGTGGTGCTTACGTGAAATTTATTCTTTTCATTTAAATATAAAAATTTCAGTTAGTTAAATGGCTTTTGATTGGTTTCTTTTTCTAATTTTTTTTATTTACCTATCTTTTTATCCCCCCCCCCCCTCCCCTCCCCTCCCCTCCCCCAAAAATACAAAACTATTGTACAGTTATATATGTGTGTGTCAAATGGAACATACTGGGGATGGAACTTATTTTGTGTTGCATGTATCTTGTGTGTCAATCTGGGGACGGAATTTGTTTTATGTTGCATGTATCTTGAGTGTCAAGATTCATTCACACGAGTCTGGAAATCATGGAACAGCAATAACTTCTACTATCCCATTCTAAGACATATTCCTCCTCATATAATACAAGTGTATTATACGCACATTCTATACATACGTTTCAATAGTTGTGGTGCATCCCAAAGCACAAATGTTTTCTTGCAATGGGTCATTTTGTTGTTCAGTTGGCCTATCACAAAAAAATTATGAAATTCTCCCCTCCTCAAGTAATTTTTTCTTTTTTTTACATGATCGCATAAAATCATATAAATGTATTTACACTTACATTGTTTTACATGACATAAAATAAATTAACATGAACACATATGGTGTTCTACACTTGCATGGAATGTAAATCCTAAACCATTTAGGAGCACAACATTGGTTTGAACCCATGACCTTTTGTGGTACAAGGGTCTAGAAGGGTGATACCAGTGACCCATCACCTTCGGGGTACAGACCAAGATCTTTGAGGGCTCAAATTTCCCATTCTTGAATCCTCAGCTCAGATCTCATTCCAGTAGTAAATTTCTCTCCTTGTGGTTTGAAATGATCCTCAAATTCTGACACCTCATTGGCTTGATGCACTTCTAATCACCTGATGCACTTGTTGCAGAGTTTGCCTAATCTTCTGGGCGAAATTTTAAAAGTACAATAATGCATCTGATGTTGTAAAGGGTTGCAGGAGGGAGGCTCTGGTGGAGAGTTGGTACTAGTCCTGGGTTTCAACCAACAACCGCCCAACACTTGTCTAATCCATGCAATATGGGATTTCTTTATCGAATTGCTAAAACTTTGTGAGAAAGGAAATTGCTCAGTTCTTTTCCACTACAAACCTTGTAGAGTGTTTTAGGTGCTTGACTTTGTAGCATAGATGAATTAGAAAATCGACAGCACCTTTGCCAAGGTAAATTGTAAATTTGGCCTAAGGGCTTTGTTGCTGGGATATGGAGTCCCCACCAATCACTAGACTATATTTAGGTACCGACAGACCTATTGCACAAATAATAGCTTGAAGTACTATGTTATTTGTGAAGTTACTGGGGTGGGAGCAGCTATTCTACAGGGAACAATTCAGTGACAATTTTAATTTTGTATATTGAGAAATCATGAAAGGTTCTATTGCTTAATTCAAGAGGATCCTCAAAGTTTCAGAGTATTATGACAAAGCTAGTCCAAGGTCCACACAAGCTGGGTCATTTTTACACAAAGTTTTTGTTTTTGGTCATGTATCCCAAAGGCCAAAATGACCAATGAATAAAAATGGAACATGTCTCAAAAACCAATAATTTAAAATTTTGGGGGCATCCACAAACATAACCAAAAAATCATCATGCCTCCAAAACCTCAAATTATTTCTTCTCATCATCAATGATAGATATCAATATTGCTTTATTCATAGAGTAGCATAAAATTTTGTCTTGCTAAACTCAGGTGAGCTATGTTCCTTTTGCAATTTTACAAATTTGAAGGTTGTTCAATTTTAGCCCTTGAAAAAAGGGGGGCATGAATTAGGGCAATTTGCATCATTTTGTCATTCATGATTATGTAAGTTTTACATTCTTTTATTTTGGTGTTTTTGAAAATTTTCAACATTGTATTTGCTTTCATTTCACTAATCACATGTGTTTGTAACGTTTGTAAGAATATGGGAGGACCAATGTTTTTTTGTGAAATTGTGATATAGCCACAATGAGAGTGATTCATAGGAAGATTTAGCCAAAGTTGGCTATATTCTACACATGAAATTGAACTGTTTTAAACGTTTTTCTAGATTTTTGGTTACATACTTGAACCATGTATTGAAATATGTTGATTTTGTTTAAATTTTGATCAAATTATGTCTATTGAAGATCTGAAAAAGGCACTCGATTAAAGCACTTTTAATTTTTTAGATATACTTTTGGCTATTTATAGTCAACAAAAAAAAAGGCTAGAAAAGACATTAATAAAGTGAGTTTACATCATTTGTGTCAGAAAAACACAAAATTGGAGAATTGTCAGTTTAAGGGTATTTCAGAAACACAAAAGAAACAGTAGTTTTTATGAAAGAACTGGCAAAGAATCAACAGTTAGAAAAGCATTTTATTTTAATTTTCAAAAAAATTGAGAACCAAAGCTCTATACCAAAACAGGTTTTTTTTTTCACCCCCACTGGGTAAGTGTGTATACCCGGGCTCATAATCGGTAAGCATCTGTAGTAGACTCTAATACCCGCACAACAATGGTTCAAACCAGTGTTGTTTGGTTCTAGTGTAGGGGCTAATAATTCCCCGGTACATCTTGGGATACAAATGTACAACCTTAATTGGAACTCCAATTGACCTTAGAATGGGAATCAGAACTGGGAACTAACCTCCAGCTAGAATTCGAACTAGAACTAACCCCAATACTGGGTTTATATACGTTTTCGTTTTTCATTGTTGAGAAAAAATATGTTTCTTAATTTAATAAATTGATTAGGGACGTTAAACATGTTCTTAGTGCGAGAAAAATTCAGGTTTTTTTTTTTGAATAATGAAATTGAGGTTTGGGTGGGGTGGCAGTGGCATTGAGCATACAATTGTTAGGGGTGGTTTACATTAGACTACTTGGCTTGGGACCACAAAAATTTTAATCTCTCATTGCTCCAAAGCGAGAAGGGTGGTCAATATGAGTTTACACTAGCATAATTTGAAGCTTGTCTAGGACCAAGCAAGTGGCCTTGCGTGAATAAAACTTGTTGGAACCTTACATGGAGTGTTGTGGATATAATGTTTGGGCCTCTGGGGGATATTTCTTAAGCTGAACTCTTGGGATAACTTTTGTTTTATGGTCCAGAAAGTCGGTTCCCTTGCCAACTTGGTTGGAGTTGTCAAATTGTCTCTTTCTTTTTTAGAAACTTGTTCGTAAGACAACCCCAATCTCCAAGTCCCTTTTTTCCCAGGTAATCTCTTTCTCCCCGGGGAACTTGCTAGAAGGTTGAGGTACATCAGCGGTTGTATTAGTACCGTAGGCGTGAAAGCAAATTCTGGGAGGGCTGGGTTTGAAAGATGTATCCTTGGGCTGGGGGGTGTGGGGGTCCCTAAGGCTGATGCAGCATTGAATTGCTCGGTTCCAGAGCGGTGCATCAAGTACGCGTCAGACTGGAGTTATGCTGCAACTCCAGCAGACGACTTACATAGTTTTATACCGACAAAAGTATGACGCTCAAGATTACACAAGATTGAGATCAGTCTGTAAATAAGTCATGTGGCCAAAAGTACATGTGAAGACTAGTCATGGGGACCAGCAAGCTCTAATCTAGTAGAGTTGGCGGTTTTCAGGAACAAAAACAGACCTCTGATCGTTATCGGGTAGGCGCCGGCTTGAGTGAACCAGCACCCACGAACACACCATCCCAAAATATCCCGTTCTGGGGGGCGCCGTGGGGGGGGGGGGGAGGGGTGAGAAAATCCGGCCAGAGTGAATTAACAGCCACCAATGCACCAGTTGGCCGTTCTGTCCACTGGATGGGTTGCGTTTTTTCATTCGGCGCCGGATGGGGTTCATGACAGTCCATTTCTTTTTGCTGCTGACCATTGTACTTTTTTTTTTTGGTTCTTGCTCGTTTTTCCCTGGACCTGACCTCACACATAGCTACCCTCCTCACTTTTCTACCCTGTTCACTTTTCTACCTAGCTATTGTACTCACCACCTACCCTACTAACCTGGCTACTGTACTCACCACCTACCCTACTAACCTAGCTACCCTATTAATTACATACCCTACCCTAAAAACCCTACCCTAAATGCAATACCTGCATTTTGGGCCATTTCCAAAGTACGCATGTGGGGTTCAAGCATTCTTTATACAAAGATCCTACCCTAAAAGCAATACCTGCATTTTGGGCCATTTCGAAAGTACGCATGTGGGGTTCAAGCATTCTTTATACAAAGATCCTACCCTAAAAGCAATACCTGCATTTTGGGCCATTTCGAAAGTACGCATGTGGGTTTTAAGCATCTTTATACGAAGATCATACCCTAAATGCAATACTTGCATTTTGGGTCACACCACTAACCAAGCTACTGTACTAACCACCTACCCTACTAACCTAGCTACTCTATTAATTACATACCCTACTAACTTAGCCATTAGGTTTAGGGTTGAGACACATAAATTAATTGATAAGTTTTTCATAAATGTATAGTAATTAATTTAAAGTAAGCTAAATTTGGGGGGAAATTTTTAGGG
Organism: Sphagnum contortum; assembly: GCA_963920785.1. Lineage (NCBI taxonomy): Eukaryota > Viridiplantae > Streptophyta > Sphagnopsida > Sphagnales > Sphagnaceae > Sphagnum > Sphagnum contortum. The sequence goes on from OY987286.1 coordinate 1,287,128, forward strand.
TTTACACACATGTGAAGTAATACAATTGCATTTTATACCTTCTTAAAAAATAGTGGAAAAATTAGGTTGGAAAAATCACACAAAGGTAAAAGACATATCTTCTTTTTTGGTTTTGAACGAAATTTATTTGATTATTTTTAAAGATTAACGTATTTTCTTTCAGTTAATAAATATTTATAATTTAAAACCTTTGAATTTTGGTCTAAATTTTTTCCTATGTTCTTTTAAATTTGTTTATTTTGCATTATATGATTTGTATAAATGTATAGTTTTTTGGGTTTAGGGCATATATCACTAAATCTTGTTATTGTTAGGGTTTGTATAGTTAGGGTTGTAATAAGCCTTATGTCAAAATATCATTTGGATTTGTAAGGTTATGCTTTATGATTTAATGTATAGGAATTTGGTTCATATATTTCAAAACTGATATTTTACTTTAATAAATGTCTCAATTACTAATCAAGATTGTTACCATTGGCACTAAATTTTTTGTTTTAGAATCAATTTTGTATGGAGGAAACCATAGCCCAAATTCTTTGAACATCATGTATTCAACACACACATGAAGTCTAATATCGCACAAAGCTTATTATTGTTTCCAAGTAATAAACACAAAAAGTGTGAAATGCAAAAACACAATGATAATGATAATATTAGTGTTAAATGCAAGTATTATAATTAGGCCCCAAAATCCCAGTTGGTAAAAGTAAATACAAGTGCAAGTAATACCCCAAAATTCCAGTTGGTAAAAGTAAGTACGAGTGTAGGTATTGCAATGAAACCCCAAAATTCTAGTTGGTAAAGGTAAGTATAAGTTTGGGTATTTCAAGTTGAAATGAAAAAACAAGCCTAAATGCAATACCCATGTTTCAAAAAAACCCATCTAAATGGTTTGGATACCTTTAAGTGAAGACGTAGCCCTAAACACAATATGCACATGCAAAATCACTTTGAAATAACGCAACCTTAAATGCAATACCTGCAATTTGGGCCACTCCGAGAGGACGCATGTAAGGTTTAAGCTTTTTTATATGAAGATCCTACCCTAAATGCAATACCTGCATTTTGGGGCACACAAAAAATACGCATGTGGGGTTTAAGCCTTTATACGAAGATCCTACCTTAAATGCAATACCTGCAATTTGGGCCACTCCGAAAGGACGCATATAGGGTTTAAGCTTCTTTATATGAAGATCCTACCCTAAATGCAATACCTGCATTTTGGAGCACACAAAAAATACGCATGTGGGGTTTAAGCCTTTATACGAAGATCCTACCTTAAATGCAATACCTGTAATTTGGGCCACTCTGAAAGGACGCATATAGGGTTTAAGCTTCTTTATATGAAGATCTTACCCTAAATGCAATATTACATTTTGGGGCACACAAAAATAATTAATTAATTTCAAATTAATATGTTAACAAAGGTGTATATAGAAGTTAGGGTTGTTGATTAGGAGTTCAATGATTTTTACTTCGTTTCATGAATTTGAAAAGAGGTTGTATTGTTTGTGGATCAAATAATATAATGACAATTGTGATCAAACTTATCTTGATGTAGGAATTTTTCATGAAAAAACTAAACTTACAACCTATAACATGGAATGATTATCTTAAATAGTGATTTTAATAACTTATTAATACAAAAATATACTCAAGTTAATTAATCAAACATCAAATTAATCAATCTGAGTTTTGATAATTATTCATCTAAAATTTCTGAAATAATGGTCTATTAATTATTTAATTATATGACAAAATTTCTTGATAATAAATTAATTATTAGAAATATTTTATATTAAATTGAGGGGAAATTTTTGGGTTTAGACATATTTGAAACAATACAATTTCATTCTTTATTTTCTTCAAAGAGATTGAGAAAATTAGGTTGGAGTTATCACACAAAGGTAAGAAACAAACCTTATGTGAAAACCCAACCCTAAATGCAATACAAAGTTTGTTGAGATCAAAAATAAACCAGCAACTATTATGGGACCTATATGCGGGTATTGCAAGAGATGCCAAAAAAACCAACGGCTATTATGGGAACTATATGTGGGTATTGCATGGAATGTTATAAAAACCCAACGAATACCATGGATCGACATGCGAGTATTGCAACGAATGAAGAATGTCAGCAACTATTTGTGACCCCATCACAAAGTGGGGACGCCTTTGTATTAGTGCTATTTAAATGCTTTCACAATACTTTTACAAGATGTCCAAGGTTTAGTGCTTTCTACGTGTAAAATAGGCATTGAAACAATTTAGATTGTATTGAATTGATTTTGGTATTGTTTCAATGATAATTGATGTAGCATCATATTTGCATTGTATTTATGTTGTTTGCCATGTTGTATTCACATTATGTCCATATTGTAATGATATTGCATTAGTATTATGATTGTATTGGATATGCATTTTTAGTCGTAAATGATACAATGTTGTTACAATATGGTTACAAACTCTATTATTATATTGATTCTATATTGTATTCATGTTGTCTATATTTTGTATTTATGTTGTACTCATATTTTTTCAACGTTGTATTTGCATTGCATGTGCATTGTTGAACATAGGGGATGCAATGTTGCAACAACATAGTTACAAACTAGATATTCAATATTGACTCAATGTTGTATTTTTGTTGTTTATGTTATTGTATCTATGTTATAATCATACTTTCCCAACATTGTATTTGTATTATTTATGTGTTGTTGAAGGTAGGTGATGTAATGTTGCAACAACACAGTTGTAAATTGGATATTCAATAGTGAATCAATATTGTATTCATGTTTATTATGATGTTGTAAATGTGTTATAGTCTCACACTTTATTTCATTTTTTTGAGTTTTTTTGTGAGGACCCCACAGTGATTGAGCAACGCATCACCACATTGATTGTACATTGAACAACTCCCCAAAAGGAGCAACCCCATTGCAAAACCAAAACAAATATGCTCCCCTAGACCCACCTTCAGGAGTTGAACTTTGGCAAACCATATATGGGCTATTGGGAAGCTAAACTGAGAAGCTATTGGAAACACCTGGGGAACAATATAATACGGTTTAGCATAAGAAATAACACATTGGTACATATAAAAGCATTTGCTTTAAAAAATTGCAAAAGAATGTCAACTACTACTCAAGTTTGATGTTTCTTTTGTGTTTCAATTTCTAACTTTTGCTTTTCATCTGCCAACTTCCAACGTTCGGTGTATACACCCCATTCATACTTGCATCTGTCCCTCACCTGCATGATACCCCACCACTTCCCATCATCCTCAAAACTTCATGTCACCTTTGAAAAGTCAGAACAGCTCTTGATCTTTTGCCAGCCAGCTAACACAAAAATTAAATATGGAGCCTTAAAAGGTGAATCCTGTAGTCAACTCTAGAGCCATTTCAATGACTGGGAACTAAAATCCAAATCCAAGGTATGGTAATGCCCTGATTGAATGTTGAATGTTCATATCATTATGAGAAATTTAATAAAAAACATACCCCTTCTGTGGTAGGTTTGGTAATGTCCACGTCTCCCTGTGTAGCCACACCAATCCACCACCATGTTAGCACCTAAATCTGGTGCTGGAAATGGATCTAAATAATCTTGACAACAGACACACAATACAGAGAAATCATGGAGGCCAACATTGCTAGGAGACAAAAGAAAATAAATGCAACAGTATGAACAAAAGACAGGAATGGCTGAATGGGGAAATACACCTGGTCTCCCAGTGATGGAACAACTCGATGTCGCACCCATTGTGCATCCACCACCCCTATCTTCTCATGCGCTAGCTGTTATGACATTGATGACATCCTCATGTAAGCATCAGTTGTCAAATGCCCTAAACCCTAAACCCTTCTTCAATCTGGGAAAAGCTGCAGCTTCTCAACTGACTGACATGTTCATCAATGGACAATGGACTTGTCATCCATTTTCACAAGTGTTCAATCAGAAAGTTTCCTCTACAAAGAGAAGAACACAAGTATAAAAGTGATTTCTTACCTGAACACAACGTTCTAGACTGAAGTCTAAGCCCCACCCATGCACTAGGTCATTCTGCATACACTCACCACAAAAAGACATCTCTTATGCATACCCATCATGGACAGTCACCACCAAAAGACATCGTTTGCAACACCTACTCATCATGGACAGTCACCACCAAAAGACATCATTTGCACATACCTACTCATCATGGACACTCCTCCTTGGAACCCATACAAGCAAATGCATGATTAAACAAAGAAAACAAAACCCACATCTGTCAAATCTCAACTGTCATACAATAGTTTAGAACCACTCCAAGTGCTGCTATCAAGGAGAGTGACCAATGGGACAACTTCTATGATGACAATGACATTTGCAACAATTTAGGGTAAACCCTAAACCCTAAACCTTGCAACAGACATACACTTTGATACCTGAATTATATACCAAATGCATTGCCATGCTTTTCGTGAAAACACTGGTGCCATTATTTCTACAAACCTGCAAACCACAAAATAACCCAAGTTGAATAATCCAGCATTCTTGGAGTAACAAGTTGATAATAGGACCTCCTCTCCCTTAACTTTAAGGTATCTGAGATGACTTCCCTACCGGCTTTGAATGAAAACAGAAACAATGATTTTTGGTCTTGCAGGTCCATCAAATACACATCATTGACAGGAACCTAGCTACAGTTGAGTACGAGAAGCAGACTCAGCCGGCACATGGGGGCTTATGGGGATCTGGACACCAACCCTGTTGTTCCACTGTTTCCCTGAAAGAGTAACAACATTAGACAAATGGAAAACAAAGTGAAGACTTTTACATTAAGGTGAATAGCATGAACTCAGTTGAACATTGGAGCGAGTTAAACATTGATGCAAATTACTTCATATCACTTACTTGTGAACTTCACTGTTACCTAGACGTTTTGTCATTTGCCAAGCTAAACCTCGATCTGGCTCAAGTCCTGGTTGTGATATCTTCAGCCCAAATTTCTTAATCAACTGTACATACCTGGCACAACAACACCCATTGAGATTGTCAAAGACCCTGACACATTCTGTTGTTGGTGAGAACTGCTAGGTCTTCTTCTACTGCATTGTAGTTAAACATGCTTCTGAGATCCTAAACCCTAAACCCACCTCATCCATCTGCCACTTACTCAATTCACTGCCGACCAAACCATTCATATGCATATCATGCCATTCACTAACAGAAGAAAAAGAAGAAGAAGGCAACGGCAGCAATGCTGCCATCGCCTTCTTCTTCTTCTTCTTTTTTCTTACAACACAAAGAAGAAGAAAAAGGCGATGGCAGACGGCTGTCGTCGCCTTCTTCTTGGAGCTACAGCGCAGCTCCACAAGAGGAAGAAGAAGTTGCCGTCGCCTTCTTCTTTTTTTCTTGCAAACGCTGCTTGTGGAGCTGCGTTGCAAAGCGCAGCGCAGCTCCATAAACAAACAAACAAAAAAAACAAAAGAAAAAGTAAGGTACTTACCTCCTCGTGGGCGTCTAGGTCCCGCTCCGGCTCGTGCCACTGCAACTCCCGCTCCACAACCACGGCTCCATGGCTCTAGCTCCCGCTCCACAACGTAAGCTCCAGCTCCAGCTCTAGCCGCTCGAGGTCTCTGGAGCTCTGGCGATGGAGTGAGGGGGGGTGGGGTTGGTAGGCGGTAGGTAGGAGGCGGGAGGTAGGTGGTAGGTAGGAGGGGGGAGGTAGAAGGTAGGTAGGAGGGGGGAGATAGAAAAAAAATTCGGTAGATGAATTTTGGGGCAGGGAAGATCCAGGAAAAAAAAAACCGATGCGGGCAGGGAGATGATCATCTGTGAAACGGGTTCAACGAGCTCATCCTCAACTGGTGCATTGGTGGCTGTTAATCCACTCCAGCCAGAAAATCCCTGAGGCTGATGCAACATTGAATTGCTCAGTTCCAGAGTGGTGCATGAAGTTAGCATCAGACTGGAATTATGCTGCCACTGTGGCAGACGACTTTCATAGTTTTATACTGACAAAAATATGATGCTCAAGATTACACAAGATTCAGTTCAGCCTGGAAATAAGTCATGTTGCCGAAAGTACATGTGAAGAGTAAGTCATGGAGACCCAACAAGGTCTAATCCTCAAAACTATCACAACAATGCAATAAAAGATCAGTGGAAGGCCAAAGAAAGGTCAAAAGACAAACAGCCCACAGGAACCAAGAAAAAGAGACTAGCAGTACAGTAGCCTCCCACCTAAGTACGCAACTTGAACCTGGGAGGAATGTGCGTACTTAGCCGGTAGGTGCGCACTTAAGACCAATCACTTTTTTTAGCCATAGCAGCAGCTTTTGCAGCATCCTTATCAGTATCCTAAACCTAAACCCTAAACCCTAAACCTAAACCCTAAACCTTAAACCCTAAATCTAAACCCTAACTTAAACCCTAAACCTTAAACCTAAACCCTAAATATAAACCTAAACCTTAAACCTAAACCCTAAATCTAAACCTAAACCTTAAACCTAAACCCTAAATCTAAACCCTAAACCCAAAACTTAAACCCAAAACCCTAAATCTAAACCCTAACTTAAACCCTAAACCCTAAATCTAAACCTAAACCTTAAACCTAAACCCTAAATCTAAACCCTAAACCTAAACCCTAAACCCAAAACCTAAACCCTAAACCTTAAACCCTAAATCTAAACCTAAACTTAAACCCTAAACCTTAAACCTAAACCCTAAACATAAACCCTAAACCTTAAACCTAAACCCTAAATCTAAACCTAAATTTAAACCCTAAACCTAAACCCTAAACCTTAAACCTAAACCCTAAACCTTAAACCCTAAATCTGAACCCTATTTTTTCAGGAAAATAATGCGTACTTTACCGAGATGCGTACTTAAACGGGTGCGTATTTAGGCGGGAGGCTACTGTACACGTAAAGACTATTTAGTAAGGTCCAGTCCTCGAAACCACCAGAACAATGCAATAAAAGATCAACGACCAGAACAATCACACAGGGGAAAGAAAAAGGAAAGCCAAAGAAAGGTCAAAAAATAAACAGCCCACAGGAACCGCTACTAAGGAGAAAGCTAGTCCCTCTCGTGGTAGGAAGCTATCTCACCCATGGCCCCTCTAATGTTGTCTGCATGCAAATCACAAGATCTAATAATAATGGGTGTAATCTAGTAGAGTTGGTGGTTATTATAAACAAGAACAGACCTCTGCAGGTAGGCTCTGGCTTCAGTGACCCAGTACCCACAAACGCACCATCCAAAAAACCAAAAAATCTTGTTTTGGATTTTTTGATGGGAACCTGATGGTGGGGGAGTTTGGGGTGAGTTAAGGATTTTTCTCCTTCCCCCTCTTCCTGCCCCCCAGAGGTTTTTTTTTAAAGAAAAATTCTTTCGGCCCCTTCCTCCAACCTACCTATTGACCTCTACCTACCTCCCCCTACTTACCTCCCCCTACCTACCTACCTTCCCATATCCACCCACCTCCTCACCTCCTACCTACCCCCATTCCTCATCCTCATTCCCAGCCTTTTGCCTCCTCCATTGCATTGTCGTGATCATTAATGCATTTTCATTCCTCATTCTTGGTGCTCATATTCATATTGTTTTACCTCACTCCTACTTCTAGTGTTATTTACTCTCGTTTTTTGTGTTCCTCATTTTCATTCCTATTGTTTTTGGCTCTCACTCTTTCTCCTATTGCTCTTGTTGTTTTTCGCTTTTGCTCCTAGTGCTCCTACTCCTAAATTTTTGTATTTGTGTCATGAGAAATACGGTAAAAAACACATACTAGTAATCTTTTTGTCACCATAATCATCGAATTAATAAGTCAAAAAACCATTTTTCATTATGTTCATACATTTTATCAACAATAGAATAATAAAATGAAAAATACACAATGCCGATGGTCCCATTAAAGAAAAAATGTAATAAATAATACAAATCTAGTGATTCATTAGATTCATATTGAAATATTACATACGAAAATGAATGAAGTGCAATGTTAAACCATTGAAATATAATATCAATTGAATTTTAGGGTAAAACACTAAACAATCAAACTAGATGACAATTGAAATACAACACACAATTGTGGAGTTACCAATAACTACTTTGCAATCAACTTTGAGTCACAAGATTCCTAAGGTTAAATTGTGTTAAAATAAGATTAAAAAAACAATGGGAGCTACTATAGAACATAATTTTGATGTATATTTAAAGTTATTCCAACAAATGAAACAACATTTTTTTATCAAGGGTTTATTTTAAATCACATTTTATTATCAAAAACCACATCCATATAAACATGATTATTCTTTCAAATCAAATGATTTTTTTGACAATTTCAAAACATTTTATTATACAATTTTAATGCCTAAAAATATTTTATAATGTAATTTTTCATTTTTTAAATGTACCATTTTTTCAATATTATGCACATGTGAATGATTGATACATATTAAGATTTGATTTAAGGTTGTGCAAAGGAAAATATGAACTTTGTTTAGAAAGAGAATGTTCAAAAAATACAAGATGATTTGAATAACTCAAGTTGACTAAGACAACATCATCTTCTACCAAAGTGGTTTCATTATTTTAGACTCTGCTTTGCTTTCAAAAGTTTGTTGTCAATTCCTCCATCCATTTGCATTCTTCCCAAAACAATGTTTTTCCTCTCCCAATCCCACGCATCCTTCCATGAGACCTCATAATCTATATGTTGAAAATATTTTTGCGTTTCTTGTAGCAAAAACATACGTCCCATACCTATCTGTTGAAATCCTAGTTCTTATTTGCACTAGAGTTTAGACTTGAAAAGATATCCTCTCTTTGAAGGGGTGATGCAAACTTGTTTATGTTGTGACTTCCACAACTATGTAAAGACAATTAACACCGAACATGTTGAAAGGAAAATATTATTGTACTAAAAAATATTATTGTTTTTCACTCTAGCTCCTAGTGTTCCTAGTGCTCTTACTCTTGTTGTTTTTCACTTTCACTCTTGATGTTCCTAGTGCTCCTACTCCTATTGTTCTTCACTTTCATTCTTAGTGCTTTTAGTCTTATTGCTCTTCACTTTCATTCTTGCTATTCCTGCTCCTATTGCATTTATCTTTCCAACCTCATGTTCCTTGTTCTTATTCATGGTGCTCTTGCTTTTGTTATTCCTCACTCTCACTCTTACTATTGGTGTTTTTCGCTTCCGCTCTTGTTACTAATGTTCCTAAATGTCATTCTTTGCTCCTTGCTTTTGGTTTTCGCTTGTGGTGCTCCTAGTTCTACCATCACCCCCCTCTCTCCTTGTTCTACCATTACCACCACTATCTCTTCATTTTGTTACCATCACCCCCCTCTTTCATTGTTTTACCATTATAGCCCCTCTCTTTCAGTTTTGTTGCCATCACCCCCCCCCTCTCTCCTTGTTTTATTATTGCCCCACCTTCTCCTAGTTTTATTAGCATTTCCCTCCCTCTCTTGGTGCTACCATCACCTTATTAGCAACACCTCCCTCTTTCATGGTCTAGTTGCCATTGCCTTCCTTCTCTCTTGGTGTTGCCATCACCTTAAACATTAAAACCCTCCTGGCAACACCCTTTTTTACTAATACTATCTACCCCCTTTTTTTTTGTTTTCACCTTTTTCCTTGTGTTGCTTTTTGCCTCTTTATGTTGTTAATTTTTTTGGGTTATTGTTTGGTGCATTAAGTTGTTTAGTTGAAGATGGCCCCTTTCACAAGGTTAAAAAGGATGAAAGTTCCATGCATCAAACCCTTAGCCATTGATGATAACAACAAGGTTGATGATTCAACATTTATATTAATTGTGGTGGTTGAAGTTTTTGATATTCCAAATGAGGTAGTGTGTCCTTGATGCATCAATTGATTTTTCAAGATTAGTGGCTAAAGGTCTTCCAAGTGCAAAAGTTGAAGGATTTATTGTGGATGCAACAATGAAACCACCAACTATGGTGGTTGAAGGTCAAGTTGCTAGAAGTCACCAATCAATTTGGCTAACATGAATTGGCAATACAATTTCTCACCTCACTTACTCTTAATTTTTTGTCACTTTTCAAAGTCACCAATTTGGTTAACATTAATCTTAAAAAACCCCCCACCCAACCTTCCTTCATGCAAAAAGGAAGGTGGGGCTTTATTTCGCCAATTTTTTTCATGCAATACCCCTATGCTTTGGGCGCTTTTTTTTGTCTGAATTTTTTGATTCAATAACCCCCATGCCTCAATGACGTTAATTGCACTTAGCAATTAGCTCAGAGGTATTTGCAAGCAATCACAAATGTTCAACTCAGGCAATCTTTGTCAAGGTTCAGATGTGCCAACCATCGTCTGGAGGTTGAGTGTGGCAGGCATGTAAAGCTTGAGAGGGTTCCGAGAAGAGATAAGGTTTGTCGACTATGTCCCCTTGGAGCTGTTGAGGATGAAGACCACCTACTATTAGTGTGCCCAGCCCATCAGGACATTCGGTGCAAGTTTGGTCAACAACTAGGGAAACAGTTGACTTCGTGTAGCTTATTGCCTGGATTGATGCATTCGGCTAATCAGAAAGCAGTAGCTTTGTATTTAGTTTCTTGCCTGGACAACAGGAGCGTTTTGCTCAAACCAACTAGGTAATTGTCGTCAAATGGACCTCTCTGGTCCGGGAATTGCCGTTAAATTAAAAGAAAGAAAGAAAGAAAGTGTGTAAACAATACCCTCATTTTCCCCAATAGTCCATTCATTGGGGGTGCATGCAATACCTTCATCATTTAATGCCCTTTGTTGATGTTGAATTCCCTATAAATCAAGATTCAAACTCTCCATGGGCAAAGGAGGGTTCAAGATGGGTATGCAAGGTGGTTGGTTGTCTGGCCACATATTCAGCCACATCATTCCTTGTTCGACACTTGGCAAAGGACCATGACATGCTTGTGCAACCAAGTAGGTCTAATTGTCCATCCATTCGACCTAAAGGTCTGTGCCAACAAGACCATGCTTATATGGATAAGAGGATTTTGGGCAACCCCTTGGCTCATTTCCGCCGAAATGAGCAAAAGGCCATTAATCAATCAAAGCACAAGGCCATTTTTGAATGGGACCACCTTCAAGCTAAAGCATTGCAACATCTTGAGTTGTCCAAACTGACCTTTGTGATGATGGCTTCTAATCGACTTTTTTGATTTTTTGGCATCCCAAATTGAGGTGATGGATCCATCCCTGGGTATTGAATTCTACTAGTGGAAAGAGATGATGGCCTTGCAAAATTCATCCATGGGTCAAAGACATCATATGTGAAGGCCATCTAGGCGGCTTGGGACTCACCCATGCCATACCCCCATCAAATCATCAACCAACAAATTATTTATATATATAACATACCATGAACCAACATTAAAATTAAAATATTTAATTTAGAAGTTCATTTTAATTATTCTTTGAATATGATTTATTGAATAATTGATTATTTATGATTAAATAATGATTAAATTAATTAAATTAATAATTTATGACCATGTATTATAATATTTATTGATAATTTAATATTATTCAAATAATGAAATGATTGTTTTACACATGTAAAATATAATTTGAAATCATTTAGGATTATAGATAATGATTAACAATAATTTAAAACTAACATATCTTCTAAAATATATATTATAATGATGTTATATGTTATATTAAACCACACAATTTTGACCATTCATTAAATGGAAAATAAATTAATAAACCTATATATTACATTATATCATACATATAATTCTATGTGCCACCTTCCGAAATGACATATTCTAATGACCACTCATAACCCCCCAACTCTCCCCTAAATTGTTTGTTTTACTTGAAGTCAAAAATAGGTAGGACTCCCTTGGCTCTCACACAAATTCATAGTGGACTTCATCCTAGCGTGTTGATTTTTTGATTCCATAACGTGTGTTTCCATTTTATTCAAATAATAATAAATAAATAACAGAATATTCCACTTTTCTTTCTCTTCTTTTCTTTCAATTTCAATTTTTAGTATATAATATAACATTCAAAAAAAAAATTAAATGTTTTTGATTCTAGATTAATCAAATGGGTATAAAAGTTGTAGCCTGAAAGGTAGGATAGATGACACCAATGTAAAGATTTATTTATTTTGTTTATTTATTTGGACCTAGTTAACTCAAAGAGAACTAACAATGCCCTTCCAATGATACTTAGACCCATTCTTTCATCCGAATATAATTTGGGCCAATTGGAATACAAGGAAAGAAGGTGCAACATCCTATTTGTGGCAACTACCATTGTTACACGCAAACACGGTTGCTCAAGAGTAAGTGTGTATGCAATGTGGACTAACAATCTTAACTTGTAAATAATCTATCCAAAGGAACCAAATTTCTCATTTGATTAAATGTTTTAACCCTTAATCTTACACATAGAAGGTCCAAAAACGTTATCCAATTTTAACATTTAAACCTAAGTCACCCACCCAAAATGACCAAAATTATGGATTTTTTAATGTCTACCGTAAGTTGTTCAATGGATAGTTTATACAAAACTAAAGTTTTCTTTCCCAAGAGGAATGCAACCGCATAAGTTGATGTTTTAATTAGACTTGATATATGTTGTGAGGTAGGAGTGAAGGGTGGAGTGCAATGATGTCCATTGCCATGCTAAGTTGACAATCTTCACTTTGGTTCCCTTCTATCGTGGCATGTGCTTCATTGCCATGAAACTACACCTACTTCTCTTGACTAATACATACACCACACACCTTGCATACACCAATATATTTAATCTTGACAATTCTAGCAACTAGCAACCATTACTACCCAATTATTGTACCAAAGTCACAATTGTACCCATGGCCATACCTTCATACTCCGTGTCATTTTGAGAAGGTGTCTCCAAGTTTCGAGTGAGGAAAATGCTTTGACGTCATATTTTTCACAAAATTTCATTTTATTATTTTGAGGATTATTTAATGATGAAACTGACCTTAGGGTAAGGTATTGCTCTCTTCAACGAATTGGGCTTGGGTTTAGGACGCCAGTGGCTCATTCCTTTCTTTTAAGTAAATTTTGTGTGTTGCCACACCAGGCGATCACCCACAAGGAGATTTAGCCACGTTTGGCTATATACCAGTTATGACAGTAAAAAATTATTAAAAGTATCTTATATCCTGGTTACTTGCTTTCAACAATGTGTAGAAACATAATGATTTTTTAGAATTTTTAATTTTTGGCTATTCTTCATGAGAAAAAGGGAATAGTCAACAGAAAAAAAAAATTGGAATTTTTTTTGCCAATTGTCAAAATTTTGCCACAAAAAAAACAGTTGAATGGCTTATTATCTTCAGATCAATTGCAATACATACCTGTGTCACCAAAAGAAAAGGGTACACAACTGATCAAATACCCCGGCAACACTCCGATCTTAAACAGAACTCAAAACTCAGGGGTCCCGTTCTTTTACTCACGGTCCTTGATCTCCTCTCAGTCTTGGGTCCTGATCAAGACCCAAGTTGTGTATGCACATGGACCTTCAAACACACAGACTCTTCATTCCTGTAACATTTTGCTGCTCTGATCAGGAAGCTCAGAACTTTCATTTGCATCTACGAGAGTTACGGAGGTTGAGCGCCTTTCGTCCCCAGATCGATCCACCACTAACCAGACAACACACAGAACTTGGTCCTTTCAGACCCGGGACTAATGGCACACAAATGCTTGACATCGCCACAGACCAGTTTCCCTCAGCAAAACACCAATCAGACCGAACTCTTCCTGACTCGGATCTTAAGGACTGCATACATTAAAACGATAATATGTACAAGGACCTCAAAATCCACAGACAGCTCGATACCAGCTTCCAAACGATCCCTCTCCAATCCTAGCTCATCATGCAAAATTGACTTCCAGCTGCCTCTTGTTCCTACTACAGCTCTACTACTTTCTCAAGATTTTGCTTACTGATCCGAGTTGCATCTGCTTCTGCTGGCTACTGGCGCAGCGGAAAAAAAAAAAACTCAGCAGCAAGCTAAGCAGCTGCCTCCCAAAAAGAAAACGCTCTCCCCGAGTCCCCCGAAAACTAACCCTCCATACTCTGCAAATCGCCACTCCAATCCTCCCGAATTCCAGCCGTTGCCTGCTTGGCTTCCCGCTCTAACATTTCCATCCCCTTTCCAAGGTCATGTCCCCAAAATCATAAATTGGCCACCTTCCTTCAGTCCGTTTTTCCAGCAGGTTTAATTTCTTAAACCTCTAAACCAAACAACCCGATTTCCAAACCCAGTAGCCGTAATTAGGTTGTTGTCCGGCCACCCCATAACCGGTCACACCTGCTCATTCAGGAGGTTTTCAGGTGGTCATAGAAGGTAGAATCCGCCACCATGGCTGATTCCGTCATTTGGTACCTACCTACCTATGCTAGTTTACAACCTACCTATGGTCCGGGCAATGTGGCCTAGTACAAAAACTAGTGCCCTTGTTTTGAGATGAGAATGCAAGCATCCATGGCAAGGCCCCTATTTGAAAATTTTCATTTGACCCAACCCTACTTGGAAATGAGAGTGCAAGCAATCCATGCCCAGGCATTTGCAATTGACAACTTTCTATGAACAAGGTACCCCATTTGACAACTTTCTAGCCATAAAAATATTTGGGAAAGGGTCTAAATAAATCAGTTTGAAAAATGACATAGAAATTCATTATTCTTTTTTCCTTTAACCTTCATTTGCCCAAAATAATTTGGAAAAAAAAGTGCTCCAATTATTAGTCTTTCTACTCCAATAAATAAATCAACTAATTCATCTAGTTTTGTTGAGAGCTGAAGAATCTCTTACTAATTAAAGATATCTACAACACTATTTAACATTATTTTTATTGAATATTGTAGTACCTTTTCAAGATTGGTGGTTTTTTAAAAAAAAAGTGTTAATTTTGTATTCAAAATTACCAATCCCAAACATCAAAAGTTAAAAGAAATTACATGTTTGTCAATGGCAAAATTTTGGGAACTTAAGACAATTGTGTAAGTTGCATTTAAAGTCTATCATTTTCTTTTCCTTTTTGAAATATTTATTATCTAACATGTAAAGAATTTGTCAATGGTTTGCCTACCTATGCTTAAAACAACAACTTCAATATGCACTACAACTCACTTTAGTTGTTGAATAAAGTGGAGTCTTCAACATTTTTGCAACAAGAACTTGGAGAAAAAAATGGTGTAATACTTTTTTTGGAATGAGATCTTTTCATGAACATCAATTACCAAACATCATTGTCAAATATTTTTATTTCAACATAGTATATCAGGTTCAAAGTTACATAAAGTATTATGAAACTCAATTTTGCAAAAGAAAATAATTATCCAGCATCTGAGTGATGAATAATAGAGTATTATAATAATAATAATAATAATACCCAAGCTAACTCCACACACATACCCATTGACTTCTTCTTACTCTTCCCATTCACAAAATTGCACATGTGAAGAAGATGCTATCCTCATGGATAGAAATAACTAAATAAGAATTAAAACATAAAATCAAACAGATGAAACTCTAGTATTTCCAGAAAACATAAAACAATTGTAGGGTTCGGTCGAAACAATGGAAGCTTTGCCACCATTGCACACCACTTAATAGACACAGAGGCTACTTTCTGTCTTGTACATGACAATATATGAATAGTGCTATTTTGAGGTATAGTCAGACACTGTTAAGCTTTCAAAGAATCCAGAAAGGAGTGGAAAACAAGGGGTGTGTCGCACACCATGCCCTTGCCATTCACATTAAAAAGTATCTTAAGGCAAAAGAAGAATTATGGAAACTCAAATATTTCACCATCCAAAAATATAATCTTCAAAAAATCCTCTAAAAGAAACCAAAATCCTTCAAGATATTATAACTCTATAACTAATCTCAAGTTTCAACACAAGCCAGAATATCATCTTTCAAAAATCCTCATATAAAAAATAGACCTATTGCCTAGGGGCAAAAATCCATTAAGCTACTATACTCTATAATGAATCTAAACACAATATCCTTGCCTTGGTATGCAAGGCCAACAAACTATTGGGACAGAGAGCCAAGCAGGCTCATCATGTAAATGGTAAATGACTCTGCACTTTATGACAAAGTTGAAACAAGCAGCTCATCACATAATGGCTCCTACCCCTTTTGGGCAAGTTCAAAAGCTCAAACTTCAAACCAGCAACAACAGTTAAAATAAGAAGTGTCCCATGCAGTTTCCCAAAATTGAACTCACAGTTCTCACTAACAACATTTGGTGATCATTCCCCAAAACGTGGGACCAAATGATAACTGCACCATTTCAGAGCCGCCTCTTCCTCTTCGTCTTCCCTTCTTGTAGTGAAGAAGAGCCAACAAAATCCTGAGATACTATGGCACCCTGTAACATGACTGCCAAATCAATTTGATCAAGAAAGCAGCTTCGAGAGTACAACTAAATTTCCAACTGTCATCCACACATTGATTGTGGGTTATAGCCAGAAAAATTACCTCAAGATCCTACCATAATATGAAGTCTCTTCCCTCTAGGCAGAAGTCTACCGCACAGCACCGCGTTCGCATCCCAACCTGCTTCCGCGATGGGTTCATTCGCCAGTCAGTCATCACACAAACAGACCAACCCAACGAAACTATTTGCTTCGCACCCCAAGCATTTGCTTGAAGTCACTGGAAAACGAGACTTTCTGTGCCTGAAACAACTTTCACCACTTGGTTTTTTGCAGCCTCCGGGAGCATGAATGTGGGGAAAAAAATAAAATATCCCTTCTTCACAAAACTCACCAGAGCGCTTCAACAACAACAGTGCACAACAAAGTGTTTTGCAACAAAAGAGAGTGCAACAACGTGCTTCTTCTCTTCTTTAGGTTTTGCAATAGAGAACGCAACAAAGTGAGTTTCCTAGATTTAGATTTTTAAAACCTTGGATGGCATGTTTAGGGTTTAGGGTTTAGCATGGTCATGCTAGATGAGGGTATGAAGAATTTGCTTTAACATTAATGACCATTTGGATGTTCAATGACCCATTGTTCAACAATTCCTCTCTCAACTTCTCCACCTCAACCTTTGCATGTTTTCTCTCAATAACAATAAGAGTTTCATATTACCAAACCCCACAAATAGATCCCTAAAATTTACTCAATTCACCTTGCACCTAGGCCACTTCCGCTACTCACAATAATTATGCACCCAATAACAAGCTACTACAATCTTTGTCGCTCTCTATACTCTAGAATTGAGGTGCCTCAAATTTCACCACCTATTTTTCAAAGCATTTTCAATCATCCCTCCTTGAATTCATTACACTATCATATCTCTTCTTGTCCCCATCTTGTAATGATCTCCAATTCTTCTGCATCAAATCTTTGTATAAACTGAACACTTTGAACTAATCACCATTGTGCCCCCCTGCCCCCGCCCCCACTCCTCCCTCCCTCCCCAAGATGACCCACACAAACATTCTACAAGATCTTGTTAGCATTGCAAACCTCTTACAGAACAATAAACTAAATTTTTTTCCTATCAAAAATATTGCATGCCTCAAGGTAATTTTGCAACTTAGACAATTTGATAAAGGAATGTGTGTCTCATCGATCACAATGGAAACATTTGGCAACCTTATAAATTCATGAAACTGCAAATGACATTCTCCAGTCATGCACGTATAAGACCATTGATGCATTGACTAAATAGGTGTTGCCCATCAACGAGGATGTCACAAACTATGTCAATGTATTTCCTCATAGTGGAACCCCTAGCTTTCAAACAATCTACAATATGATCAGGAAAAACACCATGGGCAAACTTGTGGATAGTCAATGCAATAATTTTTTAATCTCCAAATGGGGTCAAATTTAATTTCTGCACTCCAACTTCAAGTAAGGTGTCAACATCTAAACTAAATTGTCAAATGCCTTTAGACTCATTCTATAAACCTTCATATACTTTTAATGGGAAGTCTAGATGGGAAGGTGGGTGTTTCTTGAGTTCTAAATTTTAATCCATTTCAACAAATGACCATATGTTAACATTTGCTAGTACAAGCTATATATCACCATAAAGTGTTTTCTTTTTCAATTTTGTGATGAAGTTGAGGTGGAAATTATCCATAAGCTGATTTAGTCAAATTTGGCTGTTAAAAACATATGAAAGGAAAAAATTTAACATCTTTTTATATTTTGGCTCTGTATTTGAACCATTTATTTTAATCTACTGAGTTTTTATCAATTTTTGGGCATTTTCTTCAAATTTCTATTCAATTTGCAAAAACAAATTGCAAGGAAAAGAAAAGGTTATTGCCATATGTAAAACCACCCACCAAAACATCTTCATTTATTTTCTTGTTTGATAATATAATTATTCAAAAAATGGAACAAACACAACATGAGAAATGCATGTTCACCTAATACACAAGTTGTAATTGCAAACTTGGTGTCAAACTTTTACAAAGTGCATGAATGAGGTGTGAAAGATGATTTTACACATAAACTCAAGATCAAAACAATATCATGCAAATCTTTGGTGTCCATTATAAAGGCCCATGCATGCAAGCTCAAATGTTTTTGTTTTCTTGTGAGCATAGAAGAAGGAGAGTGTTGAACTTTTTGTGCTAGTTAAAAAGGGGAAAACTATGTACAATAATCATTTTCTATGACTTTACTTAAATGTGATTGGATGTTGTGATTTTGTATTAGTGTGAGCTTAAAGGGAAGGTCAGAAAGAAAGAAAGAAAGAAGATTATGTTGTTTTGTAAGAAAGGAAGTCATGTCACCACCACATGCTTTGAGGCCTTGGAACACACAAACAAAATTAGAACTAGATGGGAGTGTGAAGATTGGAACTAGAAGCAAGTTTGATTCGAAGCCAAAACCAAAGACCCAAAAGCTCAAGCTCTTCAGGTGATGAGGTTTAGGGATTACATTTATAACCTGAGCTACAAAGCCATGGTACTAGTAGGGAGTGATTGGGTCGAAGATGAAGATGTCTTCTAAAATTGTAGAATAGATCCCTTTATCTTGTGCTAGGCATTCATCCCCACATTGTGGTCATTTTCCATATTTTGTCAAAAGATTTATCAAAGACTCCAAACCTTAACTAGTGCATGACTAGTAGAATCCTTCATGTGATTCAACAATAAGCTTCCAATAGTGATAAAATGCAATACCATAGTACCTAGGCTGGTTTGGTACTAATTATTTTTTATGAATTGCCAAAATTTCCAAAAAAATTATGTGCAAGTACCATGCAAAAAATCTGAATAAGGCTATCAAGCATAATAGCTTCATTATTTAGTACAATGCCAAACTGTAAATTGTTATTAATTTTACTATCAAAGATAAATGACCATTAAAAAAACACTATTATGCACCTTGCTGCCATAGCAACCTCAGTACTACAATATTCTAAATACCCAAAACTTCACCATAGCTTGGAACGCAATTGTGAAAACCATGAAATCCAAGGCTGCCTATTGATGCCTCTCATGGATGTCATTTTCACTGAACATATTTTGACTGACTTGTCTATGGACCTTTAAATGTTGTGGTATTTTTGTCAAGTAAGCAAAGTGTGGTATAATGTTGTGAGTAATGTTGTGGCATGGAATGTACATTCCTAGTCAAGATTGTTAATGGGCTTTTAGTCAAATAAGACATCTCATCAACAATGATTAAAAAATAATAATGACATGTTTAATCAAGATGGCCGATGAGTTTCTAGTGAAATGAAATATCCCATTGTGCCATTTTGACTAAGCAACTACCTAAGTTATCTAGGCTAGTCTAAACAAGGTTACTACTTAGTTGCTTAGGGTACATAAACATCAAGGCCCAAACCTGAGCAAGACTTAAATGATCGTTGTTTTCTTTTCTCTTTAAAACCTTCCAAATTTGAATCATTAACAAATTACATCTGCATGTATATCCTCTTAAAACTTTATGTAGTGCACTTTGTGTGACAAAGTTAAATTGCTTTGCTTAAATTTCTCTGCCATAGACATTCCACAGCAAATTAGCACCTATGTCCACACCACCCTAATTAGTTTCTATCCAGTCAAAATACATGTATAACCCTCAGAAAAGAGCTTTACCTATTTGTGTGTTTTTCCACTGGTACATAAAAACACATCAAAATTTTCATTAGTGTACATTGATGAAGATTTGATGATATACATTTTTCTCTATCAATCACATTATAAAAATAGCACTTCAATTAGTGGAAACAAGTAATCAACTATCATTCTTTTGCTCACAATATATTGTGTTTCTCAATCTCCTGCAATAATAGAAAACAAAATGCTTAGAACTCTGAAAAGTCAAAATGCTTGATGATTTTGCTAGTCTTTGTCTTCCTATACAACCTCAAAGGTTAAGTTGTTTTGCTCACACACTGCAAAGGAGCATTCCATCAAGGTTGTGGTTTGCAACATCAGCACCACATGGACAAGAGAAATAAAGCATCGCTTCACAAGTTTTGTCATTTGTGAACAGTGATATCGCATGAGATTCAGCACACCCTAATGCCATTGATGGTATTGATGCTCCCTTCACCCATTGCACTTAGTGCAATCATATGCCCCCTTCCTGAACAATAAAGAAAAGACTGCAGCCACTAAGTCATTTTAGCCTTGAGTATCATCAGGCTCGGCAGTCAAAATGCAGTGAGCTCTACCAAGATCAATCATATGCCCATAGTGGCTTTCTATTGATCCATCGGACATAATCAGACCATCATATCTGTACACTTAGCTCATATGAAAGTAGAGTTCACTTTGCAAATTGTACCAAAGTTCAAATCAGATTACAATTTTCTGCCTAGACTGCTATGCACTCTTGAGTTCACCATCAAATGGGCAGATTGAGATAACATACCAGGTGCTGGTCATCCTGTGTTTGTCACTACAAAAGTGCAAGACTACCTTGTGGATGTTTGGAGGGGGACTAATACAATTGGTATGCACAATCCCCACCAATTGTGCAAGCTTTTAGCTCAAACCTATAATCCAATTTCCAGATACTGGGCAACCACATTACTAAACCAGATTTAACATAAACTAACAAATGCCATCCGTTACGTGGCTCTAGCTGGCATGAGTAAAGGTTGCAGTTCCATCACCTTTGATGAGAGGAAGAACACTAACTCTATTTTTAAGGTCAGTCTCCAGAGAATTTACTAATCCATGATGCCCTCCCAATCAACATCAAGTGTCATGGCACCTGGAGGTGGAAGAAAAGCCAGTGATTTCATTGTAAAATTCGCATCAATATTTGCTGCAGGTGAGTGCTGTGGCAGTACTCAAGGTGGGACAGTGAAAAACATTGTTCGGTGGAGTATTCCTGGCCTCTTACAGGTGAATGAGTCCCTTCCTGTATGTCTGCATCAACAATCAGTTGTAAATCCCTTTTATATTCATTGCTCTCTACTGTGTTGTGTGCTTGCATGAGTACTGAGATTCCTCTTGTGATTTTCCAAAAGATATTGAAGAAGCTTCCAGGGTTAGAGATGTTGTATGTGATTTGTTTGGAAATGAAGAGGTTTTTGGAAACAGAAGAAGAAGCCTTGTTGCATGAAATTGGCTTGATTTTTCAATCAAAGCTACACATATATATGTGTGTGTGGAACAATCTTTATGGGCAATCCTTGCATGATTGGCATCATGAGATGTGGATTTTCTTTGTTACAGGAGAATGAAGGAGCAACACTAATTGTGACTGCCCAATTCTCAGTAGCAAGTTCACGCAGCATTGTTCTTCAATTCCAAGAAGTTTGTCTGATTTCCTTGATCCCTATTTTCATTCACATTTTTTTGTCTTCACACAATACTGCCTTTTGAGCAATAGACTGTGAATACACAATGAAATCAAAAAAATTCTTTCTGTAAAGAAAGACAGCACATGTTCATTGATATGTTCTTTTGTGCTCAAAGGCTCTGCACAAGAACAAACACAAAGGTTTCTCTATGAGAATTCTATCCATGCTTTCAAAAGTCAATTTCTCTATTGGAGGGACAACCTGTGACGTATTGATCAACAGGTTGTCAACTAGAGGTCCTCTGAAGCTTCTCTGTGTAATTGGGTTGGTGGTTGTTATTGACGTATTGGGTTGTCATGAAATTCCAGGCAAGAGTTGGTGAGGTTGAAATCAGTGCTGATTTGCAAGCCTTTCTTGCATCTGCCATTCTTCCCCGCACATTTCTAAACTTACAGGTGAATTTGGCAGATTTCATTGACTTGTCTTCGGCGAGAATAGTTTCTGCATTTCTGGTCACAGCATGAGCACAACCTTGGTTCACAGATCCACCACACTCTATTCTTTTGTCATAACACAAGGTTTCATATCTCTTTCAATTTTGTAGTTGTGTTTTAGGGTTCAGGCTAATGAAACTCAGAAGTGTATAAAAGTGCAGAAAAAGTGAAGGAAACTGGAAAGAACATCGGTTGCTGCACACATGCAAGTCTGAAATGCAATGCATTTGAGATACATAAACACAGTAACTTATGAGTGACTGTTTTGTGTCTGGTTACTATTTTACAGATATTGCAATTCCTTAGGAGTTTAGATGTGCGAGTGCCCCTTGCTGGACGACAAATTCAAAGCACCAAAAGGTAACCCATTGTAAAGCTTGCAAGGAAACATCATGTTAAAGTAGTTGTAAAGGAAAATGCTTCTGTTACTTTCACTGCTATGTGAAACCTTATGTTGTGGAGTGTAGAAGATAGCGGTGAAACTTTCACGTAGCTAGCAAAATCATAAGAAGAAATTCTCAACAATTTTAACAAAGAATTGCTACTTCTGATCACAGTTTTCTGGAGACACTAAGAACATCTGAAGCCACTTGATAGTGACAAAGTGATCATTGTGAGAGCAATTCGCTTGCTGTTAAGAATGAAGTGTAGTAGATACATACTAACGTCTAGAATGTATTCTTGTAGGGCACCAATTGGACTACGATATTATCTTACATTTCTTGACAAGAACATGCTTTTGGGACGGGCACTTGGTAGTGGAGGTGTTTTCATCTTTAGCCGAACACAATCCTATTAGGAAGACCTCTCTTCAAATGTATATTGGATCAATTTATTGTAACTAAAAGGTAACAAACAAACATCAACGGGGAGAGTTATTTACCCACACAGGCACATGGCTGAAGCTTTGATACATGTCCCTCGGGTCTCATTCTTGAAACAGTAAACTAAAAATGCATGGAGCAAGAGGAGAAGAAGTGAACAAAAGTTGGTGATCTTAAAGTCATGGGAGAATGTGACCTTTCTGTAAGTCAAACAAAATTCCTGCAATCCTTTCATGTAGTATTAATCATAGCTCCTTTCTTCTACCCTTTGGTTTGTACATGTATCCGTTACACCTTTCAAAGTACAAAAGGTGTTTATGTTGGTGATTTGCATGACAATGTGAGAGTGCTCATTTGCTTTCTTCCATCATGTTGTAGAAAATGGTTACTTTTAAAAAACTTTCATTGCGGTCTGGTCTTTGTATATGGTTTCAAGCAGCGTAATTTTAACTGGTGAAGTCTTGCTAAAATTTAAATTTAGAAAGTGGAATAATTTTTAAAAGTTTCAATTGCCAAAAAGTGAGTAAAAAGGTGAAAATACACTTGGTTTTTACATTTGGTTTTCAGTATGTAGCAAAAAAATAGAGAAGGATGATTCAAGATTTGTGCTTCATATCTGGCTTTTTAGCCAGATTTTGCCAAAAATTTCCTAGAGATGATTGCCATATTTTCAACAGCTCCCTATAGAGGATAGCCACTTTGGCTACATAGAAAAATTCCTTGAAAACATTGGGTCCAGGTAGTGTTCTTTTTTTCAAGTTTGTGAGGCATTTGGGTTGGCAAATCATATCCTTCTGTTAGAACATTTGCAAAAGAAATTTATGATGGGGTCATGAGGGTGAAGTCTAAAACACCATGATTGATCAACATTGCTACATACCAGTATTGGTGAGTGGGTTCCCTGTTTTTGGGGAACAAAATTACCAATAAAATAAAATAAATTTTTTTTTGAAATTTTAAAAAATTATATATTTATAAACAACAAAAATCACCATAATTATTGTACACTTGTCATGCACAACCCGCAGATGTCCAATTCAAATTAAAATGACAACCCTGAATATGATGCTTGAATTAGAGGCAAATGGAAAGTTCTAGTTCATAAGATATGTTAGGTAATGGTTAGTTGGCTAAATATATCATTTGGCTAAAGACAAGTTAGTACAAAGGTATCATACAATGAATATGAGCTAGGGTATGTACATTCTAGCAAGACAAGGGTTACAAAGTAGGTAGATTTTGTAGTAGGGGTTAACCTTATGATTTCTGATTTTAACCTTGGGATTTTTTTGGGGGGCTAATTTTGGAAAATATATTTCTTGTCATTCTGGGGGTGTTTAAGATCATCTTATAGGTTATACCTTGGTATGTGGTAATGACAAGAATAATTATATTTCGTACATGTAAAGCCTAGTATAACCCTTTGAATGTACCTATTCTTTGCACATTTTGCCCGAATAAGATATTTGAACTTACCACAGTTGCTACCTTTACCATATTAATCTTTCTATTGCAATAACATGACTTTTACCAATATTTCTCTTATTGACTATGTTGGCATCGGTAAGAGTTTGAAACTTCACATGAAAGTGTCTTTAATTAGTTTTAATAGTGGGCGTAGTTGATGTCGTTGAAATAATTTGGATTTTTTAATACATTGAATTGGCAAATAGGTGAATGTAGTTCTTTCAACTTGGAACACCCTTCCAAATCAAGTTGTTTGAGTGCATTCAATTGACCAATAGATAAAGGTAGTTCTTTCAACTCAAAACACCATGACAAATTAAGCTTTTGAAGTGCATTCAATTGGCCAATGGATGAAGGTAGTTCTTTCAACTTGGAACACTCTCGCAAATGAAGCTCTTGAAGTGCATTCAATTGACCAATAGATGAAGGTAATTCTTTCAAGTTTGAGCACCTTCACAAATGAAGCTCTTGGAGTGCATTCAATTGGCCAATAGACGAAGGTAGTTCTTTCAATTCGGAACACCATGACAAAACAAGCTCTTGGAGTGCATTCAATTGGCTAATAGATGAAGGTAGTTCTTTCAACTTGGAACACCATGACAAATCAAGCTCTTGAAGTGCATTCAATTGGCCAATAGATGAAGGTAGTTCTTTCAAATTGAAGCACCCTGACAAAACAAGCTCTTGGAGTGCATTCAATTGGCCAATAGATGAAGGTAGTTCTTTCAAATTGGAGCACCTTGACAAAACAAGCTCTTGGAGTGCATTTAGTTGGCCAATAGATGAAGGTAGTTCTTTCAACTCGAAACACCATGATAAAACAAGCTCTTGGAGTGCATTCAATTGGCCAATAGATGAAGGTAGTTCTTTCAACTCGGAACACCATGACAAATCAAGCTTTTGGAGTGCATTCAATTGGCCAATAGATGAAGGTAGTTCTTTCAAATTAGAGCACCTTGACAAAACAAGCTCTTGGAGTGCATTTAGTTGGCCAATAGATGAAGGTAGTTCTTTCAACTCGAAACACCATGATAAAACAAGCTCTTGGAGTGCATTCAATTGGCCAATAGATGAAGGTAGTTCTTTCAACTCGGAACACCATGACAAATCAAGCTTTTGGAGTGCATTCAATTGGCCAATAGATGAAGGTAGTTCTTTCAAATTGAAGCACCTTAACAAAACAAGCTTTTGGAGTGCATTCAATTGGCCAATAGATGAAGGTAGTTCTTTCAAATTGGAACACTCGGACAAAACAAGCTTTTGGAGTGCATTCAGTTGGCCAATAGATGAAGGTAGTTCTTTCAAATTGGAGCACCCTAGCAAATGAAACTTTTTGAGTGCATTCAATTGGCCAATAGATGAAGGTAGTTCTTTCAAATTGAAGCACCCTGACAAAACAAGCTTTTGGAGTGCATTCAATTGGCCAATAGATGAAGGTAATTCTTTCAAGTTGGAACACTCATCCAAATCAAGCTTTTGGAGTGCATTCAATTGGCCAATAGATGAAGGTAGTTCTTTCAAATTGAAGCACCCTGACAAAACAAACTCTTGGAGTGCATTCAATTGGCCAATAGATGAAGGTAGTTCTTTCAAATTGGAGCACTCTGACAAAACAAGGTCTTGGAGTGCATTCAATTGACCAATAGATGAAGGCAGTTGTTTCAACTCATAACAATAGGACAAATCAAGCTCTTGGAGTGCATTCAATTGGCCAATAGATAAAGGTAGTTCTTCTAATTTTTGGCATTTTGTCAAATCAAGCATTCGAAGTTGTGAAGAAGAAAATAAGTTACTTGGTAATTTTTGTATCATGCATTTTTTCAAGCAAACCCATTTTACATTATTCAAATTTCGTTGTTGGATAAAATGTTCCACAATAGTTGGAGAAGCTTCTGTTAGGTCCACTAACCTAAGGTCCCAAAATCCCTTTGACTCAATTTGGGACAAGGAAGGCAAATTTTCACAATTTTTCAATGAAATGCCCTGTAATTGTTCCACCACCTATCACATGAAAGGAAAAGAAAAGGATTATCAATGTAGAATAACATTTCATCTTAATGTGAAAGTTTATTATAAAAACATGTATTTATAAAATCAAAATTGAAAGTTAAAACATTTGGTTTTGGACATTAAAAAAAATCATAATAAATTGATATAAAATTAAAGGATTGGAATAGTAAAATGACAACCTCATCCTTTTGTGAAAAAAAATTTGACTGATTTGAATTCCATACAAATCGATTCATAATTGGTGAGTCCGTCGTAATTTTTCGACCCATGTCTCGTAATTGGTCATGTATGTACAAGATTCCACCTTTTGCCTCTTCGATTAAAGATCTGTCTTGTAATATTTTTAATCCAAATTTTGGGTGGGAATAATCTCCACTCCACGCTCGATAAATTGTACTTATTTTTAAACCACCCAAAAAACAAGCAATATCCAAAAACATATTTTTATATTCCTCCTCCAAAGGGTCATAAGAAATCTTCAATGTACTCCAAAGTTCTTCATTATCATCACCCCCTGTCAAACTTTTCCCACTTTTCAATGCGCTCAATGCACTTTCCCAAATTTCCAATTCTTTAGTATTGTATAAAGAAGAACCCAATACTTTAAGACTTAAAGGGAGCCCCCCACAAGCTTTTATACTCTTCATACATATATCGTTGAATTTTTTTGTTGGAACATGATTTGCATTACCGAATGCATGGAACATAAAAAGTTCTTTTGCTTGTTTTTCTTCCAAAGATTTCATGACCACTTTTCCATCTTCAGTTACATGAGAGTTCAGAAGTTGCCAATTTCGACAATTCACAAGTACTTTGCTTTTAGAAGCTAGATTCCTTGTAGACTTATCCATGAGAATTGGCAAAGATGGAAGGCATTTCGCCTCACCAACATTATCCACCACCACTAACACTTTCTTCAATATCATACATTGTTTAATTTTGTCGAGGTGTTCTTGATTCACATTTTCCTCTTTACATAACCTTTCGCCACACAAATCATGTAGGAGTTGTTTTATGACATCATTGATATTGTCCTTTGAATTCACATCCTCCAAAAAACTCGATTTGTCATATTGGTTGTGGAATAAATGATAGAATTTTTTACATAATGTGGTTTTCCCAATCCCACCCATTCCAACCAAACCAACAATAGATTCTTTTTGTAACAAAATGTTTATGTCATTTACTTTGTCAATCAACGCCACCTCATGACATTGCAAAGGCGAAAGTTCTATATTTTTCTGTCAAAATTCACAAAATATAGGTCATTTATATGTTATATTTTTAATTTGATAACCAATATATATGATATTGCATATGTGATGCACATCACGTGTGCTATGACCTAATGTGTTTTAAATTACATGAACATATATGAAGTCAAAAGATTTAGATTTGATGTTTTTACCTCCATACATATTTTGAAAAAATCTAGCAACAAAGAATAGGTTGGATGAGCTTTGTTTGGTGGCTTGCAAATTGTTAAATGATTAGCATCTTCAATTCTGTAATTGTTGTTGTTTGACAACTGAGTAGCCGAGACATATGGCACTAAAATTCCCTGCATGTGCAAAAGATTTAAGTTAATGGAACTCATTGATTTGTTTGTTCACTTAGCCTTTAATTTATAAACCAAATGGTGTTGGAAACTATAACTTAATAACTATTGACGTTTGAGTAATAATGAAATATTGTCTACAAGTAATTTCCTTCAACCCTTTGGCAAACAACTTATGTAAATATGTCACAAAGTTATTGGTTTCTAATCTTAATAATTGTTTTAATGGTGTTATGATTTTCTTTAAAAATATTTACGTGGAATTGATTTGATGAAAGGAAATTTAAAACCTATTTCCTAATGTTTGAAATCAATCACATTTTATTGCCATCAATAATAATTCATGAAACAAAGTTCATAAAACACATGACCCATTCACCACATTAATATATTTAAAAGTATTGAGTACATGATCCCACACAAGTTTTGACAATACAAAAAATGATCAACTAATGAACGAAGTGGGATAACTTTCAATGTGATATAATGAAAATCTTACCCACTTCTCGTCGATTGGTAATCCTTCGCCAAATTCATATATGTTGAGGTCTTCATGAACGGCATTTTTAAACTCCTTTGAAAGGGACTCCATTTGTTCGTTGAAAGGTTTTAAATTTCTTGAAAAACTAAGTTGGGAAAAATCTTTGTTGAACGAGTTGATTTGTTGATATTGCCAATTGAAATATTTTGATAAATTTTCGGTAGCACCTGAATGTGGTACACCATAAAATACTACACCTTTGACATTGTTCAAAAATGTTTTACAACATTTTTGTATTTCATTATCCAAACCATTTTTTGGCGTTTGATATACACGTTTATGAGCTTCAACCACCAAGCTTTTGAGTACAAGACCTCCAAAACTATAAGCAATTAATGCCACTGGTCCATCCCAAAGGGATTGATAACTACAAAATATTCAACAATACACCAAAATTTCATTATCAACATTGTATCAGCATGTACAAATTCATACTATTATACTTGGGACAATTTTCCAATTCACACATGACTTAAGCTATAAATTCATAATTGATTTGCTTGTCCTATGTCATTTTTCATTTATTTATTCCATTAATTTACCTAGAAAATGTGACAACTATGTTTTGGTAAAACAATTATTATGCACAAGTATGTAGGTGTGTACATTCTTTTGTTAATGTATAACTCATCTTCTATGTGTGACATTGAAAATATAGTTGAAAATTTACAAATGTTTTAAAAAAAGGTTTATTGCAATGAAATTTATCTACACATGTATTAATTTAATTTAATTTAATTCAATTGCATTAGCTAAGATAAAACTTCAAAAAATAGGAACTAAAAATTGCCATAAAAACCAAACTAGTTGTACCATGAGTTTATAATATGAACATAGATTTTGTTATTATCTTCAAACAAGAACATTTGCATTTAAGCCCCATTTTATGTTCTCCTACATGAATTTAACAATTCAAGTAAATTGAATCTTGTTGGTGTGTATCATAGTCCCGGTACACATGAATAATTAATTCATGCAAAACATGTAAAAAATTCTAAAGATGTAAACAATTATCATTAATGTACACAAGGAAAAGTAATTAATGTGTCCATAAATGAAGGAGATGGTCACACCTTGGTATCAAACTTTGAACAAGGTTTTTGCCGATTTCAATCACGTCATTGTGAACACTTGCCACGATGTTAGAATCATAGGACAATGATAAAATTCGAACATTGTTGTCCAAGTCTTCGGGTAGCCACTTTTCTGGCCAACATATGCACTCTTCTTTGTTGTTGATGGGACGTGTTGTCCATGTTTCCTTCCATGCATCATTCGTGCCAAAAGAAATCCCATGAAAAAAAATGATGGTCAAGTTTGGATGATTGGAATTGCAAGTGCGATTTAAATCATGCACTAGATATTCCTGCAAAGAAAATGAAAACGAGTCAACACAATTCTTCATATGTTTCTTGGAAATTATTTGGCTATACATGAGATAAAAGAAATGCTATATACAAATTATAGTAGTTAGACAAAGGCAATAATTAGTTGAAAAGATTAAGTTTAACAAGATGACAATAATAGATGAATCAAAGAATACGCAATGTATCTTGTATGACTAACAAATGAAGATCATTCACTTGTCATAGACCTCCAAGTTTAAAAACATAGTTCACTAAGTGAATGTTGTTACATAGTAGGTGGAACGCATGCCAAACAATAAAGGTTAATGTTAAAGATTGGATTCTTTCAAGTTTGGGTTGATTAATTGAGCCATCTAGTTTGGTTCACTTGTATTTCATGACATGTTTCCCAACAATTGGGCCTCTAAGAACTCTCGTGGCTAAGGAATTGGGACACAAACCCAATAAAAATGTCCAAGAACATTTTAATAATTTGCTTTAGGTTGTTGGATTAAGAGTACACATTGAACTTAATTGATAATCTATAATGAAAGTTTCCAATCCTTACAAGTTCAATATATTCTTAGTCAATGCCAAATTTTGACAAATTTTCCTTTCACCAATTATACTTGTTAGCAAATGAGTTGCCAATCTAATGGAAGAGGCTATTATGACTCCATTTTGTATTGTTTTAAACATCATTTCATATTGTTTTTATCTAAACAAGGATATTGGAAAATAAAAATGTATGACAAGGAAACATGTAAATGATTGGGGACATTCAAGTACCCTAGTGACTAAAAGGTATGGTTGTGAAGTTGTTGGTTGGAGGTTCAAAACTGAACTAGACCTCCTTCTCCTAATGCATTGTGAGGACAATACGCTATCGTGGTTGTAAGGGTGAAGGACAATCGTCAAAACCCAAACAATTTTTTCTAGAAAAGCAAAGAATTATCAAACTTCAATGCTTAACTTGGGAAAGCCCAAGAAAAAACTGTGCAAAGAAAGCTCATCATAAGATTAAGAAGAAGCACCACATTGCTGGAGCTTGAAGGAGCATTTTCAGCTGGGACCAAAGGTGTCTCAATCGCAGCAGGGGTCCGCACAACATCTCTCTTTTTGTTTCGTGCCCCTTTTCGCTTTACCATATTTCACACAACTGAAATTTCTTTTGCTCACTGCTCTCATAAGTATTTATCTAATAACCTTTTGGTCTCATAAAACCTGCTACAAATCCTTTGCCATCCGAATAGCATACACAGGGTATGATGGGCGTCCCTCACATCACAGATTCCTGGAAGCTAAGCTGATCTTTCCACTAGATCTCGTCAGAGAACATTAACCGCTTTCCTCTTCCCGAACTCCCTAGAATTCTTACACTCTTTTCTTCTTACTCCTTCTTCGACTTTTCTCACAGAAGAAGAAGCTCTCAGAAAACCTGCTAGAAATCCTCTGCCATCCCAATGGCATACACAGGGTATGATGTGTTTCCCTCACATCACAGATTCTCGCAAGCTCATCTTTCCACTACATCTCTTCAAAGAACATCAACCCCTTTCCTCTTCAGGATCTCCCTGGAATTCCCACTCTCTTTTCTTACTCCTTTTTCGACCTTCCTGGCAGATGTTTCTTCTTCTTCATTTTCTCCTCGCCCAGAAACTTCTAGAAGGGTTTTGCCGTGACTCTTCAGACTGTAGCATACGCGCTTTACCGATTTCTTCTTGGGCACTGAACAATTCATTACTTTCTTTTCTGGAACACCTGTCTCTATTTTCTACTCATAATTGAGGATGGAGCATGCAATGTCAGCTCTAGACTTTTTCAACGCGCTTTACTTTTTCCCTCTGGCCTCCTCCATTATTATCATCATGACTTTTGTTCACATCCACACACCGACCTTTCTTTTACCAAAAAACTAAGGCCGAAAAAAAGCTAAGTCATAAATTTAGAAAGTGCTAATGCTTTTAGAGATTTTCAATAGCCAAAATTCAACCAAATCCAAAGAAAAATCGTCAGATTTTCAGACATGGTTTTCAAGTAGGTAGCCAAAAATGCGAGAAAGATGTTGAAGATTTTCTAATGCGATCATTTAGCTCATAGCCAAATCTGACTAAATCTTGCTACCGATGATAGCCACTTGGGCTAGATCTCAAAACTCACCCAAAAGATATTGCTCCACACGTTTCCTGCTGTTGGCTGATTTCACCCAGTGCATTATTGGAAGCGTTCTGCCAGAGCTCATGTTGCAGGCAATGCATCATTAATTGGGCCTTGGGTGAACCGGCCACCCTACACCTGCAAACATCCCTTTTCATTAAATCTTGCAGCAGGATTGCGTAACTCCTCCTCCGCTCCGGTATTGATTTCAATTTTGCAGTGGTCATTTTAACTCATTTAAAAGCTTTTTTTCTACTACTAGTGGGTACCCGTGACCTTCGGACACTGTGAAGTCCCCCAGTTTCTTTAAACCAAGAGAGACACACACAAAGGCGCAAAGCAGCTATTTTTATTTTTATTTTATTTTATTTTTTGTGACGAAAATCCGTTGAAAAGTCCCCCATGAAAACATACACGGTGAAGTGAGCATTTTGGAAATTTTCCAAAAAAAAAAACTAAATCGCCACATTTACAGGAGGGGAAAAAAAAGAGTTTTGAAATCACCACATTTTGAGGAGAAAAAAAACAGGTTTTGAAATCCCTGAGATTTGTGGAGGATTTGGGCAGATTCCAAGCTTTCTTCTTTTGAAACGCGTTTATGCTTAACCCTAACCCCCTTTACCTTACTATGGTACTACATAAGTAAAATCCCAAATTTTTTTTGGGTTGCTTCAAAACATTACAAATATACCATTCTAAGACTAAATCAGGTCTCCATATTAGAAGACTAAAATCAGGATCTCTGAGTCCAAATTTAACATTCCCCCAGATTTAAATATAGTCTCTAAAAGGCCTCACTTGAAGAAAAAGGTTAAAGGTTCCAACTGTAGGTGCTGGTTCACCCTGGCCCTCATGTAGATTAGCCTGCGGTATGAGGAAGGTTCACTTGTGCTTTGTCAGGTTTCCTATCCTATAACGCACTTTCTTTGTCACTAAATTCCTGGCCAGAGACGGCGCTCCCTATAATTAGGAAGTGGGGCTATGGTGAATAGGAGTCCATTCATGTAGGTTCTTAACTCTAGCTTCTTTTGGCTTTTTGCCGCTTCAATGTTTAAGTTACTTCTTATTCTATAAATAAAACCCACCATTGCCCCCCCCCTTAAGAAGCAATTGAAATAACTCTGAAATCATTCTAGAAAAATCATGTGCAAAAAATCACAATTTTTTAAATACAAAGTTTAGAGAGCACTCTTCCCCAGCTTGTGTGTCATTGGTGTTAATGTGTGGCATATATTGGAACAAACTTTCTACACAACCTTGTGAGCTAAATTTTGAATTTAGTGCAGGTAACAAATGTTTACACAGTTGTTTACAACATTTTTGTGAGCCGCAAATATGTTGTCTTATGGCATAGTAGTCCAACTTATAAGGACTGCATGCAGAACATTCTTTTGTACCAACAAACTTTCTTTTAATACTGGGTAAGGTGGGTAGTCTACTTGTTATTTAATGTTGCATAAAAAAAAGGTATGATTGGAAATTCCTTGGGGTGCTACAGCTGCTCAGGGGGAGAGAAAAAGATACACTCACTGAATCCAAAATTTTCCTTCTAGATTTTTGCAGCTTAGAAACACATCAAGTGGAGGTTGCAATCCCTGGACACAGAAAAGTTTTCGTCCATTTTGGCATAGTCTTATGCTCTTTCATTCTACTACCCAAGCCAAGCTTTCTGGCTGTCTAGAGAGATTTATAACTCTGACCTTAGGCTGACTTTCAGGTCTTGACATGAATCATTGTAGAAGTGGAGGAATTTGCATCCAAGCAAACAAAGTCCAGCAAAGTAACTATCTTTGGTAGCTTATGAAACAATAGCTTTTCCTACAAAATGGAATCTGATCATTCAAGGTTTGAAAGTGGGTGGTGAGGAGGTGTTATAGTACATATAGACACCATAAATTACCCCAGCAAAAAATCAATGGCATTTTTTATATCATTGGAGAGTTCAAGAAATGTAGATGTCTAAAATGGGCTTGCATTGCTCATTTGAACATTTGAAACACAAGTTATGGCCAAAACAAAGGTCGGGAGTCAAACTGCCAATTTGACTCCCGACCACTAAAAGTTGGGAATCACCCTGATTTTCTTGTGTGCAGGTGGCCTAACACATATTCTTGGAAAGCTCTCAATGAGAGCTACAACTTTGCTTTAGATCGCATCTCAATCCAAGGTTTCCTCGCAAAGTTATGGGGCTCCAAAGTTGGGGGACTCCGAACTTTGGCAGTTTTGGGATTCCCACTTGCCCAAGACTTGAAAGTCCCGGGACAAAAAGCCATTTGGATGTGGGCCCCGTGAAGAGGCAAAAAGTATACTATAAGGAGGAAGGTGGTGGCTTCCCCCAAGTCCGGGCCATGGTGAGTGTAGTGTGTCCGTGGCTCGTCCTAGCACCAAAGGTGCTTCAACTATGCATTAACCACCTTGTGTGAGTTGTGTGCAGGCCTGTGTGAGTGAGTATAGTGTGAGCCATGGATTATAATACCACAAATTGTTAAGCTTTAGTTCCATAGTTTACCCCATGGCAATAAGGATGTGGGTTGCATCCACTTGTATGTGGTGCAAATTAGACCTAAAAACTGCATCAACACCTTATGGCAACAAGAAAATAGGACTACATCCATTTGCATGTGGTGTAAGTCAGACCTAAAAAATTTCATCAAAACTCAAAGGATCAGTGAATTTTGGCAACTTTTGGAAAAATAAATATAGATTTGAAAAGAAAATGGAACATTTGAAAGGTATTGACCAAAGTTCAAAAGGTTAAAACTATGATGACAAAAGCTTTAAAAAAAAGTGGACAAGCTTCAAAAAAACACTAATAAAAATGGAAAAGAGAGATTCAATGGAGCACCAAAAACCCAATCTCTATGGGTTGATGTCAAAAGGAGGGGCAAAACATTGTTGAGGTTTTTACCCTTCACCCATGTCAAGCAAAATGGTGATTTCTTGTCGTGTGTGCATCTTCATTCATCTAGGAATGGAAGGACTTGAAAGAACTGCTTTGATATGTCCATTCTTCTTTAGCTTATGACTCATTTTTTGTAAAAAAAAAATCTATTAGAATAATAATACGATGTACGAACAAGACACACCCAACACTAGGGGCAACTGGAAAGGATGGAATCACTCCAAAATGGTTAAAGGACTAGTTTGAACTTTCATAGTAACACAAGTCGAAGTTGAAGCAAATATTATCACCATTGAACGACCCCGGGAAAATTATACTATTAGGTAAATCTTTGTTCAAAGATAATGCAAAGCAACTCAACTTCCATGGCAACCTATCATCCTATGAACAACATAGGAAAATACCCCAATAATTCCAATAATTGCAACATTTTACATACCATGACATTAGAGATGTGTACAACTAACTACCTACACAACACAGGTTTACAAATTACAAATTGTGGAAAGCCAGCTTCAAGCAATAAGTTAATAAGTAGAACAACAACTTTGACAGACAAATTGGCATTTTATTTTACTGAATTTCTTCATCTTTTTTTTAAAAATGTTCATTTTACATATGACCCATTAAAAGTGGTTCAAACCCGCAATTTTTTAATAATTTTTTTGAAAATTTCAAATTGTGATGACAAATTCTTTTTTGAAAATACTGGATTTTTACTATTTTTTTTTTCATTTAGCTTGGGAAATCATAATATAGGCCCTGAGATCCTGATTTAGTCTTAGCATGGAATATTTAAAGCGTTTAAAAGCAACCAACAAAATGGGGGGTAGGTTTTTAGTTTTAACCATGGTTGGGTCATTTTCTCCCCAGAGGGTCAGGTTTGGTCCTTTACCCACATATCCAACTCTCATCACCAGAGGTTAAAATAAGTGAAAGAACTAGATTCTTTGATATAATTGAATTCGAAAGAATTACAGAAAATCCATGGATCACAAATTGGTATATATTATTATTTTCAGAAATTTGAAAAAAAAAAAAAAAAAAAACCCATGCAGATTGCAAGTTGTCTAAACACCCAAACCTTCAAACAAATCTGAATCCAGAGGGGTGGCATGTAAAAAGAGAAGACCACCCAATGTGGTTTTTTTGACTGAGAATAATATATAGGTCAAAAGAGACTACCACCCAACACTGACTGGCTTTTTTCACTTTTGACTGTGGGTTCGGGGGTCACCAAAAATCCATTTCAATCCAAACCCAAAACATCAAACTCCATAACATCTGTTCTGGAAGTTCACTCACTCACGTATTGAGAATTGGCTACCATAAAACATCTGGCATATTCGGTTATCCATTTTGACCCCTTGAGTATAAACCCCGAGTGTAGGGTCTTTGCATATTCCAATATCCATTTCAGCTTCTGTGCTAGAGCAGGAGCCAATTCGGCCAGAGCAGGAGCCAATTCGGCCCAATGGGTACTAACTAAATGGGGAGAAGAGAATCAATCCGGGTTGGGATCATAAGGAACAATAAACCTAATTTTCTGCACTTTAGTAGATTTGGTGTGGAGTCCACTTGGCAAGTGGCCACGAAAGTGTTATACATGATGCCAGTGGACTACACCAGGATTGTATTTCTAGAGTACAATGAAAAGTTAGGCTAATTTTCAGTCCAACCCCTGAATCTCTTGCAAGATCATCATTTTTGTCGCGCTTCAAAGATGTGAACATTGCAAGAGCCATGCTTTTATGGTAACATTGCCTCCTCAAACCTTGATGGTAGTAGAATCTTGAAAACTTTAGTTTATGGGGCCCAAAAGAAAAGGATAGTTACAAATTGGTTTTTTTAAATAATAATATTAGGCTAAATTCCAAAGGCTTGGTAGAAGCAAATGTCTTTCGCAAACAACGAACAAGTCATTATTGAATGTTCCAAATAAAACATCACCAACCCTTTTCAGAGGTTCTCAAGCTTCATATTGGTCCTTCTCTTGTCACTCATGATGGATAACCTCTCGCTTCTCTTTTTTTTTTTTTGAGTTGCATACATAATTTAAAAAAGATGTCAATTACGAATTATTTTTGTCCATTGAGAGGATGATTATAAGTGTTTTTTGTCATTCTACAAATGAGTTGCACAATTTTTTATCCATGGACAAAAGGGTAATAGTGGGATTGCTCGAACCTCTACATGGTAGGTTATGTTTGGAAACCTGTGGTTACACCATGAATAATAGTCTCTGTGCTTATGGGCCTTCATGGTAACCTGTGTGCTCTCACAAGTTACCTCGTCCATTGGACATTTTAAGGGTCTCACTTTAAACTCCCACAATAACACAATACCAAATTCTTAACAAATCCAAGAGTTTGTTCAGATTCTGGGATGGGGTTTCAGATGACATCAGAATATCAGGTGTTTTGAAGGTCATTTGCTTAAACCCTAAACCCTAGAAAAAAAAGTTGACACATATGCACCCAGTCCCATCTTCTACATTACTAGGAGTATAGAATTTCATGACAACAATTCCACACGCACCTTGACATATCCACCCAATCCCATCTTCTAAGGTACTAGGTGCATCGGATGTATGTCAAGAATTTTCATGGAAACAATTCCATCGACATGAGTCTCCTTGAGAAAAATTCCACCCTCACATCGACATGAGTCTCCTTTGACAAAATTTTTGCACTCACATTGACATGAGTCCTCTTGTCAACTCATTTGTCAAGGATCCAAACATGGAAGAAACATTCAAATAAGAGGCAAAAGATTCCCAAACACCTCGCCTTTTTTTCTTTTTTTTACAAGAAATGTGCTTCAGAAAATACTGAAGAATGTATTACAATAATTGCTTGCACAACTCAAAGCTCATGATGAGCTTGACCAGATTCTACCAGCACCAAAACACAATACCATTCATTCACCGAAAAAAGAAAAAAATAACACTAATTCAAAACAGAAGAGAGTCAGTGGACTCAAAAGCTCTAACAATCCAAAAGCTATGGCAATTTTTCTTTTTCCAAGAAGAGAAGAAGGGGTTCTGGCATCTTTGCTAATTTATGATAGCTTGGATGCAAAAGCCCAAGAGACCAATTTTTTTACTCTTGGGTTTGACAAAGAGCCGAGGTCTAGCCTGTGTGTGTGTTTTTTGGTTGGTATCCAACTAGAGAAATCGACTTCTTCTTTTTATTTATTGCAAGAAAATTTGGTGATCCATAATATGTATGTATGTGGGTGAGTGAGTTGGGCAAATGATTATTTGCACTTCAAAGTTACAGATCTGCATCTGTGGACTCAGGGCAGTTTCGGGTATTTGTATTATCGCAGCCCAAAACGTCTGTATACTCTCTTGAGATGGTGAAACTGTCAAAGACACTGCCATCTTTGCTGAGCTTATACTCCACCAACAGATGCTGATGGTCAGATGTGGTAAGCTTCATGAACCCGTAATGTGCATAGTCCCTAACCAGACTCCAAGTGGTATTGAGAGGACCTGGTGTATCAAGTCCTCGACCTCCATTACCCGACACAATGTGAATAGTTGCATTAAATGTCCCAGTGAAGTTTTCTGTCTCTGTACCCACACAATTGTTCTGCACCCAGAAGAGGAAAAAAAAACCCCACAAAACCATCCCAATTTCTTTGCATCAGAAGTGAACCAAGGATTGAAGCACATGGACCCAAGTTTACACATGGATCCAAGTTCACATGGACCCAAGTTCACACAGACCCAAGTTCACTTGAACCCAAGTTCACACATGGACCCATGTTCACATGAACCAAGTACATGGCAAGTTGAGGAAGGGGGGAAATATAAGAAGAGAACCACCCATCAAGGATGGTTTTGGATTGTAGTTTTGAGTATAGAAGCATTCGGGGCCATAGTTTCTTACCTCGTAGACTGGGCAAGTACGCTCATAGGTATGCACATGGCCATAGAAAGCAAGATCCACTTTGTGAAGTTGCCACAGCTTTTGCAAAGAATCATGAGCCATGGGTTCTCCAAAGGAGCCAATGACTTGATATTCAGAACCTGTAGAATATCCGAGCACACGATGTGCCAGGAAGATCAACCATGGCTGTTTTGACCTATCAACTGATCCCAGACATTTGTCCAGGAAGTTCCACTGCTCAGTGCCTTCCCTCCAATCCTCTTCTGAGGCTCCTACACAGAAGTGGAACATTCCATAGTCGGCTGAATACCTGGTCCAAAGAAACAACAACAACAACAATCAAAACAAATAAAAATTTGGGCAACTTTGAAAAACAAAATCCACCACCTGATGAGATTTCTAACAGTAGTAGAAAGATTGATTGATTTTCTCAACATTCACAATGCAGCTGAAATTGATCTCAACCATATGAAGCTCAATAATTCATACCACTCCTTATCCTTGGTTGTTGGCATGGCATGAGTGGTGCTGTAAACAACGCCACATTCACCTCCTGAGTCCGTAGTCACATAGAATGAGCCTGTTCCAGGCCAGTCACGCTCATGGTTTCCACTGTAGCCACACAATTTTACAAGAAATTGTCAATAACAAGTTGCCACAAATTATGTCCACCAAGTTTGCCAAATCTCTTTTAGCCCACTTCCTCCATGCAGTAACCGAAGAACAATTAACAACCAAATTTGTTTTGAAGAAGGAGAAGCATTTGGGTACCAATCAAAGGGTATCATCAAATCCCCCGACAGACAATTGGAAGGTTTCCTAATATAGATAGCCAAGATGGAAGAAGAAGACGAACAACAACAACAACAAGAACAAGAGCTAACCTTGAGAGCATCCAAGGGACACGACTGCTAATGTTGTTGACTTGCTCTATATATTGTTCCCACTCAAACACGTAGCCATTGGCATACACGATATCTCCATTATGGAATACAATGTCAGTGTCATCAAGTTCCTTCACGAGTTGATCTGTGGTAAGGAGAGCTCCAGGTTGAGTGTTGTAGTACTCGTTTGACCCATCTCTCTCAGCCTGCATTTGGCACACAGTTTTTTCAAATTTTCAGAGGGTGTAAAAAAAGAAAAAAAGAAAAACTCAGCTTACGTTTGTAACCATAATTTAGCTCTTCACTTTCAAATATTCCAATGCAGCATTGTGTAAGTGGTTCACTCATTTAATGGCAAGGATTTTTTCTTTCCCCACTTCTAAGGATTACCTTGCCCATGTCGCCAAAAATGATGATTTTCTGCACAGAGTCTTCGCCAGGGAATGGAGGGGACTGAAAGTAGCGCTGGATGTCCCAGACATATTGTCCATTCTTCAGCTTATGACCCACTTTGTAATAGTATCTGCCATGACCCACCAGTTTCAGCACATTCCACAAATTATGGCTGGAAAAACATGGGACACAAAATTATCCGACCAGCAAGCTGAACAATTGTTAAATTTCAAAAGGGCAGATTGGGTGGATGGATTTGTACTTGGTATCAGGCCCTAGGTTCTTGAGGAAGCCAGTATGTGTGAAACCTGGGTTTCTGAATCCAATAGTGCTTGCGGGTGGACCTGTTCTCCAATAGAGGAAAAAAGAAAAACACAAAACCCAAAACTTAAAACAAAACTCAAAAAATGTAAGAAACTAAAAAAATGGACGTCAACTCTTGCAAGATGTATATTATTAAAGGATGGTGAGGAATATGTACCGCACATATCTGCTTTTGAGAAAGTCAAGGTGACAGCGGTAGTTGTTGTCCATGTGGTATCATCCTCAGATTTCCATAACACGATTGGCTTAGCAACACTTTGGCTATACCCACTTGTCCATGTAACTGTCATCTGTAGATGATGAGGGACATGTTAGGCTTCCATGTCAATAAGTGCCGCAGAGAAAAACA
The DNA here is from genome assembly GCA_963920785.1 of Sphagnum contortum. Taxonomy (NCBI): domain Eukaryota; kingdom Viridiplantae; phylum Streptophyta; class Sphagnopsida; order Sphagnales; family Sphagnaceae; genus Sphagnum; species Sphagnum contortum. The sequence continues at coordinate 1,328,025 of OY987286.1, forward strand.
AATCAAATGGTGGCAAATGTTTTCACAAAAACCATGGATGGATCTCAGGATTCAGGGTAGCTAAAAAACATGTTTCAAGATCTTGAGCAATCACAACATTTGAGAGAGAGACAGAGAGAGATGTGACGCTGAGAACTTACAGTATTCCATTCTTGTCCAAGTGCCAATCTTGGCCACACAGGTGCATTTGGATTTTTGAAGCTGATTTTGTTGGAGACAGCTTCAAAAACAGGCTGCTCACACCCACCCCATCCCCCCCAAAAAAATTCATAACCAAAAAGTCCATCAGCAGCAATTATACTGGAAGAATTATCCGTTTTCTGTGATTTTGCAAAAAGGGTTTATAAGAGAGTTTTGTGTGCTTTTTTGAGGGGCAAGAATATGGCAAGAAAATGGCATACATTTGACAGATCACCAGAGAAGAATCCAAAGGCAAAGTCATAGCGCTGGTTGATCAACCGAAATGTGAGAGATCCTTTTCCAGTTGAAACATATTTTGGTGATGAATAGTTTGCATATTGGAACTGCATGACCGGCACCCACCCACCACTCACACCAAGTCAGTCAGCTGTCACACCTCCTGAAGATCTAGAGAGAATTCCCATGATGGGTCTTGGAGAGATTCATTCATCCTCCTGCTGTGATTGCTGCTGCAAAATAGCAACAGCAGCAGCTGGAGCTTAATGTAGAAGAAAAACCAGCAAATACATCATCATCATCATCATCACCATGAGAGAGAGAGAGAGAGAGAGAGAGAGAGAGAGAGAGAGAAAACAATTCAATCCCTTATGCAAAAATTTCTTTCACATCAGAAGCTCCAGATGCTAACCTTGATAGGAGATGAACAGAGGTAAGGAGGTGCATCATCATTGTTGGTCTGGTTCAAATCTGCCAAACACTGTGATCCACTGTGCACAAAACAAAACCCACACAAAATCCCAATTTTGAAACTGAGTCAGTTTCAATGCAGACCTGGCAGCATCTCGTGAACAGCTACCATCTCAAGCTACTACTGGTTTGTCAATTTTTGGAGGTATGGGATTCATGGGTACTACTATAAGTGGTCCTTCTCTTGTACGGATCCAAGTGCAAACAAAGGGAGCTGGATTTCTCTGTGTTTCCTTTTGATAATACCTACCAGAAGCTTGAGAGTGAAAAATCAGAAAGGGATTCCAATCAAAATCCGTACTTGAAAATGGCAGGGGAGAAAACTCCAATCCAGTCGGTGGCAGCAGCGCCTTTGCTCTTAGTGAAAGTGACTGTCGCATAAGCATATGTACTTCCCTGTACAAAAGATCCATGATCTAAATATGTGAGCCATTCTGTGTCTGGTTCATGGAACTACTCAATCAACTTTGTGGGTAGCGATTTTTTTCAGTCACAAAGAAAAATTTGCACTTGTCTGGGGTGTTTTTGGACTCAGCAGATAGATGATGATGAGCTTGAATTATATGCAAAAAAAAAGCCCAAAGAGGAGGAGGAGGAGGAGGGACAGAGATGCTTCTTCTTCTTCTTGACTTACATCTGCACCAAGAACCTCAGGACTAGCACTGATTTTCACAGAGGGACTGATAGCAGTCAGCTGCCGGTGCAGACCAATGCGAGACAAAGGCTGCAAATGATCGAATTTCACTTCCAGTGGATGTCTTTCAGCATGAGCCACCACCACTAGCAGCAACAGCAGCATCACTGCAGCTGCTGGTAGTCTAGCTACCAAGATTGAACCCATGATCAATTGCCTCATCACCACACAAGATGATTGATGAATCTGCACTCAACCAAAATATTTACAACAACAAAATCAACAAACAATGTCATGTGAAATAAAAAATCAAAGCTTTCCATCAATCCTCTTCCTTCAGATATCAATTGCACACAACGAACAATGTCACAAACCAGATTGAATAATCTCCTTCAAAATGAATTCCTTCCAGAATTCACCAAAGAAAGCAACTTCCAAGTTCCTTTGCAACCCCGACTCCACTCCACTCCACTCCCTTCAAGCTCAAAACTCTTCTAAACTCTTCCATGAGGAAAAAAATAAAATTGTATCCTTTATGCAACTCAACCCATTCAAGCTCAAATTCTTTCTTTCTTTCTTTCTTCCATGAGAAAAAATAAAAATTGTACCCCGTTTTGCAACCCAACCCATTCAAGCTTTGAATTCTTTCTTTCTTCCATGAGAGGAAAATTAAAATTAAAATTCTACCATAATTGGCAAAACCTTTGCTAAAGTAGAGCAGGTAGGTAACTAAATAGTCCGACTCAATTTTGTTGGGGGTAAGCTGAGACTCACCAGATTGCAAAAGAAAAGAGCAGCAGCAGCTGCAGCTGCAGAGAGAGATAGGGGGGACTCACAAGCTTTTGCACAACAACCTTGAACCAACCAACCAACCAACCCAAAAGGGCTTCTGTTTTTCTTCTTGAGTTGGCATGGCTATTGGGGATGAGCAGCTACTGTATATATACAGCAACACTAGTGCAGCATATTCCTCATCTATCCTCCCCAAGATCTCTTGCACCTGCCTGCCCCTGAAACTCTGCAGGTTTTATCACAAATTTGTTCAGGATACAACCTCCATTTAGCCACCCACCATCCCCTTTTGTTCTCAAATTTGAAGCCCTCTCTCCCTCCCTCCATCTCCATCTCTCTCTCTCTCTCTCTCTCTCTCTAAATCTCTGAGCTTCACAGTTGAAAGCTGAAATTGGGTATCTAAGAACTGTAATCCTGTGCATTTAGGGGTGCTATTATTTTTACCTTCTTCTTTTCTTTTCTTTTTTCCTTTTTTTGGTTCCTATTTCTGGTGATTTTTTTTTGTCTTTCCAAAATGGCCCAAAATTTTTTTTTTTGGGTTTTTCTTTATTTTCCATTTTGTTCTTGAAAATTAAAAAACATTGGCATATAGATTCTGTATGAAAGATCCAGTAGCGAAAACAAATGGTTTTTTTTTTGGTTTCTTGGTTTGCCAAATTTAGATAAACACTATTGAAATATTAATTATTTTTTTTGGCCAGATTCTATATTAAGATCCAGTAGTTAATTATAGGCAACAATATAGAAGGAAGCTTAAATTTTTTTTTATAAATTTTTTTTCTATAGCCAAATATGGCTAAATTTTCTTGTGGATGATTGCCACTTCAGCTACATTACAAAATAGAAAATAAAAGCACACAACACACTTATGATGATGATGATGACCACCACCACCACCACCACCACCACCACCACTACTATTGGTGGGTTTTAGAAAATTTGAAAAGCATTCAATTTCAAAGACATACCTAATTTGGATACATTATTGTATAAGCTCTTGGGAGACCATGCCTTTGGCCTTTGACATTTGGGAGAAGATGAAGAAACAAGAAGCAAGATTCAAGGCCCACACAAAGTACTAGACTTTTTGTATGGTTTCTTTTTGTGTGTGTGTGTGTGTGTGCAAGTATTTCTTACTTTTTCTTTTTACTTACTTCACTTTTCTCCTTTCTTGACTTGTTTCTCTTCTCTATTGTTTTGTTGTTTCTCTTTCAATTTTTTTTTGATGAGATTAATTAATTTTTCTTTCAACCATTTTTTTTTATAAATTAAGAAATAAAATAAATTTCCAACCGATACCCAAAAAAAAAACTTTGTGTAGGTATTTTTCAATATGTGGTTAGAGAAGTGATCCACCCACACAATTGCATTGCACAAGGCGCCCTCAAGGTCGATTGAGAGAGAAACTAGGCTGCTTAAGGCACCCCTCACTCAAATTGCATTGCGCTCCTCGTCGGCCAAGGTTGTTAATGACAATCACAATGTCACAAAAGAGATCAAGCCTTTTGTCATGTGTTTTGTAGTATACTAAGTGGGTGTTGGCCTACTCTATTCTACTCATGTTTATGGTATGCTCGCAACTTGGATCTTGGCCATGGGTATTATTATTATTCATATTATTATTATTAATTTCTATGAGTTATGGTCAAGTGTTAAAAATAAGAATAATAATAATTTTTAAAAAAAAAATCTCCTACTAGGAAAGCTACAAAGAGAAATGCTAGAGTCCTAAGATTGCTAAGGATTTAATAACTCAAATCGACCCAATCAAATTGTGCTTTACTCACTTCGACGAAACCAATGTGAGAATTAAAAGCAACACAAAACGGTGGGTCGTTCATAAGTAACAATGCTTAGGGTTTGTTCACACTTAAGGATATACGGTAAGTCATTTGGAGTTTAGTCTCTTTAACTTTTATATAATTTTTTTAGTTGTCAAAAGGGACATTGAAATCCCTTTTAGTATTGTTTTAGATTGAATGTGTTCTAGACATGCGGTGTTTCCAACATCTTAGCCCTTAAACATCAAAGAAAGACAAAAATTAATACACTAAAGAGCAAACCAAATTGGTCCACCCGGATGTTTAGGGGTTAACCAAGGGTAGCAAAACGGGTCAAATATTGTTGGGTATGAATTGGATGGGAAAAATAATTGAATAAACTAACCAAACCCTAAACAAGGTTATTATCTCTATTATTAAGTGTTGGGTTGTGAAATGAGTTGTTATGGTGAAGTATAATTTGAAGAACTTTTAGGACATTTGGTACACATTTTCTACTTCAATCTTAATATGGAAAATAGTAAGAAGTGTGCTTGGTTAGCATTCATATTATTGATCACCAAAAGGACTTCAAACCTTAGATCAGTGCAAAAGTGTGCACAAGCTTCAACCTCAAAAAAACTTAGGGGGGGTCTTAGAAAGACACATGCAAATAAATGACCCAGCCTTAGGTTTAACCCCCTATTAGTGTTTTTTGTGAAGCAATTATTTATTTATTTATTTATATTTATTTTGTGACAAAAAGTCTAGGAAAATTTCGAGAAATGTGGTTTTTTTAGTGCAATTTTGACCAATTTTGTAAAATTTGTGACAAATTTTGATAATAATTTGATCACAAAATATGAGAAAAGAAAAGAAAAAACCATTGCCCCCAATCTATTGATTGATGCCTACTCCTCATAAGGCCTTCCCCTAAAAGTAATAGTAACCTTTGGAAGGGCTTCAAAGGCCTACCCAACCATGGCCCTCAAAAGATTTGTGAGAAAACCATAGCTTCATATTTGGAATGTTTGCAAAATTTGGCAAAATATACTTATGGATGATTTCCACTTTGAGCTTCATTAAAAAATTTAAAAAATTAAAAAATTAAAAAATTAAAAATTAAAATTAATTGATTTTTACATTAAAAACATTGTGATGGGATTTTTGTCCCCTACAGACACTCTTGGATCCAACATACTGCAATCAAACCTGAAAGAAACACCAATTCCATAATAATAATAATAATAATAATAATAATAACTATTATTATTATTATTTATTACTATTAAGTCATTAATTAATTAATTTCGGTCTATTACTCATAAGTGAGAACCTATACCAACTTGCTTCATGTTCCGGTGGCTTCTTGGCCAGGTATTGTCGTCTACAGTTTCCGTTTTCCGGTTTAAAGATGAACAAGTAAGTCTATCCTGACTTCCGGAACAAAGCTTCAAAGATACCCATACCCCCCCCCCCCCCCCCCCCCCAACCCTGGTCAAGTGCCCAACCGAACTCAACCCAACCAAACTCAACTCAACCCAACCCAACTCAACTCAACTCAACTCAACCCAACCCAACCCAACCCAACCCAACTCAACTCAACTCAACTCAACCCAACCAAACTCGACTCAACTCAACTGGACTCAACTCAACTCAACCCAACCAAACTCAACTCAACCCCCCTTTCCCTTCTTCCCCTTATTAGAGGAGAACTCCCCCTTTAGTAAAATGTCTCCTGGCCGAGCCGGAGAGTCTAAAATGGATATCTATTGGAATATGCTACACGATGCTTTATACTGTCTGTCCCTTGACCCTGGAGAGTCGATTTGGAGATGATGACGAGTCCCACAAAACAAAACAGCACAAATTATTATCATCATGTATGTTTGTTTCTCCCTCCCCGCATCCGGAGGGCCGTTTTTTGACCGTATGCAATGAAAAAATGGTACCCAAAAAAAGTTTTATACCGAGGAGAACCATGTTTGTTTTGCTCATTTCGGTCGGGGTCTTGAGCACAATATTCTATAGCTCACATAATATTCTCAACAAAGTGAAAATTACGTACGGCCGGCCGGCAGCATCATCGTCAAAACCTCACATTTTATCTTCTCCTGGAAAAGCTTTTTTCAATTATCGGTACCATTCTACAAACTCTTCGGGATGTTACCTTATGGGTGCACTACTACATATTTGGCCATACGGAATATCCATCGGGGATATTACGGACATGGTACCCCCCCCCCCCCCTATCTTGGATATGGCAAGTAGCAAAATTGCTTTAAGTACCTTTTCACCATCAAATTGTAAAACCGTTTTTCTTTTTCTTTTTTCACAATTATTGTTCAATGATTTCACAGGGAGTTTTAAAAAGGTTAAGTAATTTTGATTTCTTCACATTAGGGGGGCAAAAAAAACCCTAAAACATTGATTTAGTTATGTGAGATTGAATTGGAGGTGTGAATATGGTAAATTGAAATGCATTAGATTAAACTTCACAAAATTATATTAGCATTTATAAAATTTTGAAAAAATTCGAGGCTGGTAGTAGCATTGATTTCTAACTTCCTTTTATGCCTTTAAAAACAAAATCTAACTTATGAAATAACTTATTTAAACATCCATTAACCAATGACCTCCTTAATTATTTGAATTTTTTAAAAAAAAAAACCTTTATTCCAAATAAAATAGAAGAACAACATCACCAATGCCAATTTGCAATAAATTTCTAAAATAATAGAAACAATATGTTTCTATCCATAACATGACGATTAATCAAAGCCTAGGATCAAAAATTCCATCTTCAATGCAAGAAATGAGAAAATTGTCAATCATAAAATTTTGATTTAAATGGCATATTTGCAAAAATATTTTTAACATTTCACGATTTACAATTTTTTATTTTTTTTCCCCCACCAACTTTATGATTTAGCATCAATTGCAATCATCCCAAGAAAATCCTTGCATTAATTAACAACATTTTTTTCGAAAATTATCTAGCCTATTGAAATGTGGTGAAAAGTTGTTCCAAAACACAATAAAAGAAAACTAGGACAAAAAGGATATCAAAATTCCAACAAACAACCAAAATATAAAAGATTTTTTTAAAAAAAAGACTTTCCTATTAGGCCTATAGCCATATTTGGCTAAATCTTTTTTTTGTGGATGATCACCAGTTTGGCTACATCACATAAGTGAAAAAGAAAACCTTGTATGTGATAGGGATGTACAACAAGTTTTCATTTCACATTTAATGACATAAATGTTTTTCCAAATCAAAATTTCAATATTGAAATTATTTTTATCTCCAATGTCCAGAATAACAACTTGAAAGTCATTACATAATTATTTTTTGATAGTTTAATTACTTCAAATTCTAGCTCATCTCACAAAATTTGGTTGAAAATTGTTGAACAAGTGAAAATGGAACATTTAATTAACTTTGCTTGGCATTGAATGTAAGCCTTTGATGATTGACATATTCATGGCTCAAGGTAATCCACATTAACCTTCGACATAACCTTAAAAACCCGATTAGTGTTATGGATCAAAACCTTATATCATTAGTGTATTTATGGTTTCTTATGTGTACATGCGATTGAGATTGGATTAATTTGTATCCTAGTTTTTGCAACAAAGTGGACAACCTCGCTCTCTTTTTGGAACATGCATCACACCATATCCCATGCAAGGCTCCTTCTTAGGGAGGAACAAAGGAGGATTTTACTTTAAACCATCTCATGAGACAACGACCGCAAGTAGACATCCCATGCAAAAGTTCAATTGTGAAATTGCAAGGTTCATATACATTTGTTACCACCTAAAGAGGTGATTTATTAGTTGAATTTTGCAATTATAACCATCATTTTTTTCTTAAAAATTAAAATTCTTAAAGACACTTGTGAGAGGAGATGTACATATTGTGACTCATCCTACATAAGATATGTGTTGCCACAAATGGATTGGAAACCGGAAGCTAAGCTTACTACCATCCAATAACACTCTACAATACCATTTGCTAGTAAAAGTTTTTACAACACAACAAATGATTCCCTTATAACACAATAATGTTTTGTAGGTATCCATGAATAGGTAATACAACATTCAAATGGAAAATTTCGGAAAATCTCTTGGAAAACTTCAATCTTCTTAAAAGAGTATTGTAAAAATTATTTGCTTGTCAATTGGGTTATGACAAAATGAATGCAACGGTATAATGTTATTAACATGGAAACATATAATAAAAAGGCGAATATTTGGTTTCATTGACTAGTGAGTATGATATATATGAAGTAAGTAAGTTAGTGGCTTATAACTTATAACCATTAAATTAATGAAGTATCAACACCAAACTAGTGGTAATAAGGCATATGGTGTGTGGCATTTTTCACCCATTAACACAATTGATGTCAAATGCCTTCTTCCCCTACAATCTTTTCGATCTAACACCAATATGCACATAGTCCACAAATGGCCAAATTGCGCATCAAAATTAGACTCACAATAGCTCGGCCCCAGTATCCAACAGAGTTGGGCGGGTATTTGAATATACCAAAACAACCATGGAGTCCGGGTATTTGAAAACCCAAAAGCCGAAACATACATCCCTGGTTATTTCAAAAAAATCCTCAAAGGAACAACCCAGGTTTCGTGAAAGAACCGGCAGTTTTCTGAACCGTGGTTGTGCGTATCAGAACCGGGCATTTGATTCCTTTAGACCTGCGATTCTCAGTCCTAAGAACCACCCTAATACCCATCAGGGGGTTGGTGCAGTTTCTGATAACCACCCAACATTGGTATTAACTTCTAAATCGCTACTTGTCATCATTGTATTTTTTTAAGGGCCACTTTAGACAAGGGTCAGAGCAGGGTCTAATGAAATTGAGCATTTTTATTGGCCAAGAGCTTTAAATCGGTCTTAAAAGCCTTTCGACAAGGGTCCAAGACCAAGACAAATCACAATGTGATTTAGATTACATGACTTCATTTTAAAAGGAAAATCAATTGATCCAAACCCAAAAAAAAAAAGAGCTAAAGAGAGCTCATGGTTTGGAGAACCAAAATTTAAGTTAGGGCCCAAGGTTACTATTTTTTTTTGGTTTTTTCTATTGTGTTAATTTGGACATGATACATGAAATGGGTTGCCCTATCCCACTTTGGTTGGCTACAAGTGAAGTGGTGAAACTTTGGATTTTTACAATGTTAGTGTAGATCATAGAATGAGCATTTAATTATAGATAGGGTCCAAAACTTTGGAGGACACTAAAAACCAAAAGTCACAAAAGAAATGGCAGTTTTAAATTTAAAAAAAAGGCAAAGTTCATAAGTCAATAACCACCAAGTTGTGGCAACTCAATGAATTTATATGGAATTCAATTTGGTTACATAGTGCATTCAATGAAGATGGTGGGAAAGGAATTTTTGTGTATCACAAAACTAAGCACCTTCACACCTTCATCAAGCTCATAAAATATTATTGACTTGGGGGGACCTACTTAGGATGTGAATCCAATGAGAGTGGGTCCTCCTAACTAGGTAGGAAAGACAAGGATTTATTCTAAGGCATCCTCATTTCTTTGCTTCAAAAGATATTTATTGCTGAAAAATTTGTACATAAATTGTTTGGAACCAAAATATGTGGGACATAAGAAGTTGACATGCTTAATGCATTTGTTGGCATTTCATTTCATTGCTTAACTATCCACTTGCATTTGCTATTACTCTAGTTCAATAGCAAGTTTGGCAAAGAGTTATATATATATATATTTTTAGGCATGCTAAGCTTTTTCAAAACTATTTTTTTCAATGATTTTTTTTTTGTGTGTCAAGGAAAATGAAGCATCTTTTGAAATATTTGATTTGTTGAAATGAAATCTTCAAAATTAAATAGTTATTTGGTAGAGACTTGGTGAACCTAATATTCAAACTACAATAGTCATTACTTAACTATTCACTTGCATATTCACCTACCTACCTAGTAGCCACCAAAGTGATATGATCTTAGGTGCACCCAACATGGTACCTACCATGAGTCGTTTTTATTCACCTACTTCATACACTTGTGCACCAGGATGCACATCCTTTGAGAATTTGATGCAATGGGCAAGGTGGGGTGTATTCAAATTCTAATTGTAATGTATGAGAGATTGGAAGCCATGGCATATTGCTCTAGGGTTTCACTTTTTTCGCCTACAAAACTCAAAGGAAAAGAGAGCAAAGATTTGTTGAGATGGAGAGTTTTTAATATCTGGTTTGTATTAACTTTGACACCCTTTAAATTATCCCTTGTTTTTAATTCTTATGTACAATTTTTTGAATATGAGGTGTGTTTTATAAATAAAACTTTATAGGGTTATTGATGATTAAAACCTTATAGGCAAGAAGATGTTCAGCTACTCATACCACCAAATACAGCAATTTCATTGGCTATTACATTTTTTCTTGACACCAAACACACCCGCTTATTCAACAACCTCTGTATTTTTTTAGTAAACTAAGGCCCATTTTATACTAGGAATCAAGGCCAAGGTTCAACTCAAATCAAGCATTCGTATTGGTGCAAAAGTTGAAATCAGCCCCCCAAGGGCTTTACACTAGGAGTCAAGGCTGAAATAGAAAAAATCTTTTCAATATGCCCCAGGTTACTAATAAATGCTGAACTTTTATGGCCTTCTATTGGTCCCCAAGGCTGAAAAAAAGGATACCATTGAATTTGGGAAGCCAATTTGCAAACCACCCTTGAGGCCAATGTTCTAGCATTTATTAGTAACTGGGGGGCCAAACAACAAGCCAAAAATGCTCGATGTTGGCCCCAAGTTTCTTCAGCCATGACTCCTAGTGTAAAGGGGGCCTAACACTATAAGCCAAGTTTTGAAGATCCAGCAATTTCATTGACTATAATATTATTTTCTTCGCACCTATGCACAAGCCTATTTAACACCCTCTATAAGTACTAAGAGAATCTCCACCAGCACTCAGTATGTAAATAACTCAAACTTAGATGTGAGAAATATTTTTTCAGGGTCCCATACTCATCACATCCGGAAATGCAGAGAGGGGTGCTTAGTATGTGACCCTGCAAATTAAAATTGGATGAAAAAAAAGTCAAAGCATGCCAGTTTGGCTCAGCAAAATGGTTTTGGCCCAGCATTTTTGCACACTTTGCGGAGGTGGGAAAAGGCATAGCAAAGCCTAACACGTTGCTGTTGATTTGGAAAACAGTTCGATTGGCCCAGGTGGGTTGCTATTAGCAGTCTCCCACCTATTTGCAATCACAATTTTAGTTTCATGGGTGGGGGTTGGAAAAAAAGTAAATAACTAAACTTGGATATGAGAAAAATGCTTTTGGAGGGGACACATACTGAGCACCTGTGGAGATGCTTTGATACTATAACCCTTGTCTGGATACAGGGGTCAAGAAAATCCTTTAGGTAACAAAAGAACAACTACATTATAAAATAAAATCATGGTGGAAATCAATCAATCAAGCACTACATCTGTTCTTTCTAATTCTCTTCTTGAAAAATTTGGCCTTTTGGTTGAATAATCCAACATGATGCATGGGGCATTGTTGTTGTTGTTGTTGCAAAAGCAAAAGGCCAAAAAGTTGGGCAAAGTTTTAGAAGTGCCTAAGGTTACTATTTGGGGTGTAATGAAAGGGTGGTGTATAGGTAAGTCAAAAAGGGGTGCATGGAGAGTGTTTTCTTTAAGAATTTTTGTTTGATGTTGTTGTTGTTGCCAAAGCAAAAGGCCAAAAAGTTGGGCAAAGTTTTAGAAGTGACTAAGGTTACTATTTGGGGTGTAATGAAAGGGTGTATAGGTGAAGTCAAAAAGGGGTGCATGGAGAGTGTTTTCCTTAAGAATTTTTGTTTGTAGCCAAAAGTGGCAATCATTCTCAGAAAGATTTAGTCAAAGCTGGCTATATACCAGATATGAAGTACAAAAACAATCATCAACCTTCTATATCTTTGGCTATACACACTCAAAACCAAACATTAAAAAAATTTGGCAATTGGAAACCTTCAAATTCATTTCATTTTTGGATTTTTAAAATTTGAAATTCTCTTTTTGGTGAAATTTCCCCAATAAAAAAAAGGCTGGCATGGAGTGTTACTTCCTAATTATATGCACCAAGGTCATAATAAAATGGCAATATCAATATATTTTGGATGATGAAGTATTGTAAACAAATACTGTAAAACTCATTTGGGGCTGATATACATGCCCAAGTTAAGAGTGCTCTCAAGAGAATCAAGAAATGAAATTTTTTTCATTGGTCAACAATAGTGATTGGCTCAAGTGGTGAGATTTATATACTCTAGCACATGGGCCAATTTTAATCTCAATATTATTACCATTCCATTATTTCCCATATTTTGGATTATTCTTGATAATTAGAATCTGTGATCAGATTTTAATTATTATGGTTAGAAAACACAATAGATTCAGATTGTATTCATTGTTTCTTCATCAACATGCTACTAATTTTTTTACTCAAAATTGAACATATCAAACACTTGTAATATAAAATGAAAAAATTAGAAATGAACAAATTATATTCTCTAGCAACTCTCTACGTTTATTTGAGTGTGTAAAACATTAATTCCTCAGAACCTTCATTATAATCAAGAACTACATCCTTAATTTTTTCCCTCCAAAAGTAATTTGAAAGTCAAAACTAAACAAGTGTTTTAATCTTGTTTTGTTAAATCTCTATCATTCACCTAGTAACACCATCACATATTATTCTAAGATATCACAAAAAAAATTCCTACCAAAGGAAAAAAAACAGAGAAAAACCCTTTTGATTTTGGTTTTTGGATAGATCATGTAGTTACGATTCACAACAACCCATCAAAAGTTTATAGAAAAGATCATCTCCAATGTAATATGATATTGATCCAAGTAACACTAAGTTATTGGTGTCGAGAAAAGTAGGACACTGTTTGAAGTTCCCATTACAACACTTGTATTGTCTTCCAAACATCAACTTCTACATTTTTACCTCCATGCGATAGCAAGATGCACAACATACCGTTGTCACCAAGTGCCCTTGTAAATGTGTTCTTGTAAATGTGGTGATGGTGTTTTCTTCCTTGTATCCATTTTTTAATCTTCAACACTTTGAACAATTTTGCTCCATTTTTATTTACATATTTCCATAATTCTTGTTCCTTCTTTCTTTTTACACCTTAAAGGATTTTCTTAGCGTTAAAAACATGAACTTCATATGAATTCAATTTCAAGGTGTGTTTTTGCAGCTTCATTTGTTATGCTCGACACTTTGGTAGATAGTTCTTTGTGTTTGTTTGAAGATGGTGGTCTTTCAAAAGATCTAAAAAGTTGGTGATTCCCAAAATGCCTTACATCATTTTAAACCTTTTTCTTTTGATACTTGATGAGTATCCTATGCATCCATACTCAGTAAGTATCATGAAAGGGAAAAAAAAGTCAACAAAAATTTGTCAATTTTACACCATGCAACACCCTTGGGCTAGGGTGTTCCCAAAATCCAAACCTTTAGCTAAAGGCCAAAGGCCCATTATTCAGAAAGGCCACAACCCTTAGGCATTACCCTACACATCAAACCCCCAATGATAGACAAGCGACTCATGTTACTATTTGGGGTGCAAAGGAGGGTGAATAGGTAATTTAGTAAAAAAAGGTTGCATGGATTGTTACTTCCTCATACAATGCCCAAAGATATCAATAAAATAACAATAAACATACTTTAGATAAAATATTGTAATCAAATAATGTAAAACTCCTTTGGGTCAACAAATATGCCCAAGTTGATAGTGCTTTCTTAGAAGGCCAAGAAATGATAATATTTGATTAGTGAATGATAATGGTTGGTTGAGATGATGAGATTCAAGTAGTCTCTTGTACAATCCACTTTTTCCTCTTGATGGGTGAAGATAAGAGTAATTAACATTGTATGTTGAATGTGAAAAATATTGAATGAGGTCCAAATAACTTAAGGGTGTTGCTAGGCATGCTAGCTCAATGCTCATGTAGCCTAAATTGTGCACCCCAAATTACCAAGGCATTTTGTCTTTCAAAGATCATAGGAATTGCCATTGGGCATAGTATCATCTTTCAAAGATTATTCTTTTTCCTTTTCTTCTTATAAACACAATGCTCAATGATGAGCATGAGCACTAACACTTTTGTTTTTTTTCTTTTCCTTCTCCTTGGTAATTGGGGGTGTTTTTTTCTTTGTCAGAGCAAGTCCATAGGTAGGAGTGGAGATTTGTAGTGTATTTAAAAGAATGCTTATCCAATGTAAGAACCCATGGGCCATTTTGGAAATGGAATACCCATACCATCATTGTCAAGTCATTTTACTTACTTCTTCAAAGGGACTTGGCCTTCTTTCATTGGTTTGATTTATTACCCCCCCTCTTTTGGAATGTTGGGCTCTAATTGCTTTTCCACTTGTCATTCGTTTCTAACAAGATGATTATTTTATTCTTCTTGATGTGATGGTGTATGTCGAGAATGACATTTTCCCCTTCCAGTTGACATTACAAGATATTCAAACTTTCCTACACTAGGTTGTTCATTCTTAGGCCCGCCCTTTGAAAATGTTGTGGTATATCTTCATTTGCATGTTTTTTTTATGAACTACTTACATAGGTAAGATCTTGCCACACTTTTAGTAGATGTTCCTTTAGACACCATATAAACATGTTTTTGATCTTATATAGGTCCAATTGTTGTCACTTGGTTATTAGCCCATCCTACCACACCTACGTTTTGTTTGTCCTTGGTTCATTTCTTTACAACATTACATACTTGCCTTGGCTTGCCACATTCTATAATTGCACAATTTTTTCATGTTATTAGTGTGAACATACCATTGATCATTTTGGTATCCACTTGCTTTGGTGCATGTGTGGGAATGAACACATTGTAACCCACAATACTCTTTAGGATACCATTGCAACTATTTGTTTTGTAAAGTGAAGCACACATATAGAAAGAGGTTTCTCATTTTTTCCTTGGCCACACTCATTAGTGAGTCAATATTTTTATCATCAACTTAAATGATTTTTGGACTTTAACAAACAGTGTCCTAGCTTATTCGATGTGCTTGGATATGATATCATTGTGCATCATCCATGATAACGAATGTAGCAACAATTATTGCTTAGGAAAAAACACGATCACATGGAATGGGCATTAGGAAACGACTTCATTCTCCTTGCCATAAAAACTTATTGTTGTCTTCATTCCTCTTTTGACTCCTTTTTAATTTCTTATGCTTAAGCCACTATGGTCTATCATTAACAATCCTTTTTAATTCATGTGATGTTTATTTCTTATTATTAACAATGTATGTCCATAGCCCTCCAATGTGTGCAAGCGATTGCAATTCTTCAATGTGCTATCATACATAGAAAACATTCCGGATGTCTTCCACACATCATAGCTTGTGCAACTTCATCACCAATCAATTTGTGATAGACAACACCTTTTTAGTTTTACAGTCTTCTATTTTATTAGAGTATCAGTGGTGTGGAGATTGTTATGTTCTTTAATGACATGTGTTCTTGTGCTTTTATTTGCCTTGTATTGTTCTTCCATAGGATGGGTTCCCATCCCTGCCATTTTTATGTAGAAGGTTTTTCTTCTCTCAAAGGGAGAGACAGAGAGAATGGACTACAGAAAGCAATGTGCTATAGTACCTTGGCAACTTCAACACTAATTATTACTATTGTCAGAACTTGCCATGGTACTATTGTAATGGTCTTTCATGGGGTCCCACATTTTGAAGGATTGTTGACCAGGTGCTACATAAAACTTCATGTGAACTTGGATGAGATGATGCCTAATATTCTACCACTGGCAATAGGCATTCATAAGAATCTCTGAGAGATGATGCTGTTGGAGAGAGTTGATGGTCCTTGAGAGATGATGATGGCATGGCATGCCACTTTATTGATGCCATCTATGATCTGTTGTGGTCTCTGTATGGGAACAACAGAATTTGGGGAAAGTTTGTAGCAACTTTGTGTGATCCTATCGGATGGAAAGCTTGGAGAGCTCATACTAAATCTGTGTTTTTTCTCATCTCTATTCTCTCATTGTTCAGTATATGCCATGATACCAGTGCACAATATGCACCCACCACCCAAGCTTCTTCTTCACCACATTGGCTGGTCAACAAGAAGGAGAAGAGGAGGAGCAGCTTTGAGAAATGTACCTATTCTTGTCCATTGGAGATTGTCTCTATTGCAGCAGCTCCAGTCTTAATTTGATTTTGAATTGTGCAATTGGCTCAAGTAGCTAAAGTAGAAGCAAAAAACTAGGATCAAATTCACAATAAAATCGCACTGTTTTATGCATTGATGAAACTGTTGTTGTCACAGCTCATCAACTCTTTCTGGAAGAAAATCATTGCAATCTCTTCTTCTTCTTCTTGTCTAATTCAACTCTTTGATCTTTGTGTCAGACAGAGATTTGTGTTTGAATTTGATTGAACCCACAAAACCTTTTTTTCCCCCTTGGTGAACGAACACAAAGAAAGAAAGAAAGATGGGTTCCTCCTTCTGCTGCAGCTGGAGGAGGAGGAAGAGGAGCAACAAGAGCATGATGATGTTGATGGTGTCAGTGCAGCTGCTGCTACTGCAGTCACTGGTTTGTTTATCTGCAGCAAAGCAGACTGGGGAACAATCAGCACCACCATCATCACCATCATGTCAAGCATGGTTGGTGCAATCCATTCCCACAGACATGCCGGAACTGCCTGCTGTTCCTGGAGTTCTTAGGACTGGAGATGTGCTGCAATGGCTTGCTGGAAACTCCAGCAAGAGCTTAGATATCGTTTCTTATTACTGGGAGCTCCTTGCTCTTCCCAAGAACCCAGCTTCCGGAGACTATGGCTACTCCCAACAACAATTGGATCAGTTTGGAGCTCCTGTTGGTCAAGCTGTTTATGATTCCTTGATAGCAGCTGCAGATCGAGGTGTTCCCATCAGGTAAAGGTAGTAGCTCACAATTAGCATTTTGTTGCAAGCATGAGTTTGAAGTTTGAGCCTCCGAGTCTTTTTTTTTTTTCCTTTTTTCGCAACTGCTTTTGTCCTACCGTGATTCTCACAATTGGGTGGTGGGTTTCAGAATTGTTCAGGATACAGGATTTTCTCCAGACTTCGATTCAGAGTCTGCAGCCATAGCTGCGGGAAGACCCAACGTGCAAAACCGGACCTTGTATGTAAGTGATTGGTGGGGTGGTGGTGTTCTTCACGCCAAGCTATGGATCTCTAATAAGAAACACGCGTATGTGGGTTCTGCAAACAATGACTGGAAATCCTTGACACAAGTAAGCTCTTGATTCTTCTCTTTCTTCTGTTATGGAATGATGCTCTCACATTGGTGGCAACAACCCAAGACCTCTGGATCTGTTTTTTTGTTGGTGCAAAATTGGTAGAAGCTTCAGTTGGTACGAGGAAGAATTCTTCAACCCTAAACTTGTTCACCCCCTCTTGCACCACCCATCTTCTGAATCTGCTGCTGCTGTTACTCCTGGAGTGGAGGTTCTTCTTCCTTCCTCCCTTTGTTTCTTCACAATCAAAGCTGCAAAAGCCATGCTCATGCTTATGCTTACATTTGCTCTCTGTCTTCATCTTCACATCTGGACATTGGAATGATGAGAAATCAAATTTGTGCAGAAGCTTGAAATTGTGGAGAAGAAGAAAAGATGGACTTGATGGGTGACATTCATTATCTCTGAGAAGTAGATGTTGATCGATCAAGACAAACATGTAGATCCTCCTTATGAGGCTCAATACTCATTAGTTTGAGGGCTCACACAATTTGAGGATCAACGAGAACAAGAGGTGGATGTTATGACAGACAGCAGTGGAGGTGGGGAGATTGACTGGCTGACCGACTTTACCTTCTTGTTGGCAGGTGAAGGAACTGGGAATCTATTTCACTGATTGTCCTGCCGTAGTCAAGCAGTTGGAGCACTTCTTTGAAAACTACTGGACTCTCACCACATTGAATGCTTCTCTATTCACCAAGACTGTTGATGACAAGGAATGGCAGATCAACCGAACTGTACCCTGCTGGTCTCATTTCTTGGAGCCCAAAGATCGTTGCAAGTAAATTCCCTTCTCTCCAATTCTTTTCAACTTTAGTTCCTCTCACAGAGACTGTTGTTGTTACGTTGGTGATGATAGATAGTTCTTGAGTGGCTTGTAATCTTTCCGGTGTTGTTGTTGAATGTTGGTGATGATAGTTCTTGAAGGGTTTAAATCTTTTCTTTGTGTTCTACTACTTTGCTGCTAAAACCAGAAACCAAACAACAAATTATGTACATCAAATGTACTCTCCAATGTTTACCCTCCAAACATTGAAGAGTACCTACTCAAATGTTTTTCTCTCAATGCTTTTAATGTTGCAGGTCTCCACTACCAGCATATGTGAGCACCCTGAGAGTGCAAGGCTATCCATACCTGGCAGACCCAAATTTCTTTTCTGTGGAGTTGAATACACCGGGCTGGCAAGGACATCCAGGTGGTCAAGCTGCTGGTGCATCACCAGCTTACATTTCTATGGCTCCTCCCGAGGTTCACAAATTTGAACAATTCCAAATGATTTCAGCTTCCCTTTGTGATTGAGATTCTCCAAATCTGCATAACTTTTTATGGCAGATTGCATACTGTTGATGGACGTGTGTGCAGATTGCATACCATTGACGTATGTGGAGATTGCATCCATTGACTTGTGTGCAGATTGCATATCATGACTATCAGACAGACGAGCAGGGATGGGTGGACACAATTCTTTCAGTACCTGTAAATGGAACTGTGAGAATCAACACAATGGACTGGCTTGGTCAATCAGAATACACAAACACCATTGTATTCTGGCCAGCACTGTCATCAGCAATTGCAAAGGTACAGAAATCCATTAGACCCATCCTTGTGCGCTTAAGAGTATTCAATCATCAAGCTCAAATTTTGCAAGTAGAGATTGTTGTCATATGCCTGCCTGCAATGGAACTTGATTTGTGGTTTTTTTGGGAAAAAAATATTTTTTGGCAATTAAAGGTGGTGCTAGCAAAACATGCGACAGTGAAGGTTATTGTGGCACATTGGGCATACACGATTACTGGAACAGAACAATACCTTCTGTTCCTCAACTATACCAATGCACTTTGCTCATCTTCTATCTACAATGAATGTTCTGGCAAAGTTGAGGTCAAATTCTATGAAGTTCCTGGCTGGCAATCAGTTGGTCCAGCATTGAATGCAACTACTGGAAAACCAACTGGAGCCAAATTTCCCGATTTCACTCGAGTCAATCATGCGAAATATGTGGTGAGTGATGTGAGAGCAAATATTGGAACAAGCAATCTCCTCTGGGATTACTTCTATAATACAGCCGGTGTGAGCTTCGGCACCTATGATCCTAGTATAGTGAAACAGCTTCAAGCAGTGTTTGAGTCTGACTGGAACTCTCCATATGCTGTTCCACTCACATCAACATTCAATGCATAAACTCTATATGGCTTAGCTTCCTGTACATGGGTGATTCATAAGCACTGATCATAGAATCTCTTCATTCTCCTTTTGTAACATGTGGATGTTGTTTGATACTCAACAAAACATGAAATGCTCCTTGGTCTGGACAATGATCATTTGATTGTTGCTATAAATCAATGGAAATTATGCTGCACCCACAATAAAAAATAAGTGAAAGAGCTGCCAAAGACATATTTGTCCAGCATCCTTCAATATAATGGGAGGATGTGAACATGGATTTAATGGGGTTAACATAGAATACTTAGTAGTTTTCAAGTAATGTATCCCGAGAATTTCCACTTTCTCACGAACAACTCTTCTTGAAAGGTAATCTTCTTCAAGTCAAAAATAGTCCACACGTAATCTCAAACTCCAAACCTACAAACCTGGGTTGAAATGTCACCTTGAATTTTGCACAATTCTAAGAATAACCCATTGTAAGGTAAGATGTGTTCACAATTCTAAACTTGTGCATTGGGGTTGTCAAATTTGACCACCATGACAATCTCACAAATTATGATTTTAGAGAGTTAAAATCCATGGTTAAAGATTGTTCCACACATTGAACTAGAGAAGGTTACACACACATGCATATAGGACTTGATTAATTTTTTGCTTAGTTTTTTGGTTGGGGGTCATGATTCCTATGCAACATAGGAGCAATAGCTTGAATTGCTATTGGATATAGTTGTTTGAGGGCATGGTATTGCATGAAATTACAATCTTGTGGGTGGGGTTGGTTTAGTGGATATGGCGATTATACGATGACTAAATAAAAGGTCATTTGAGTTAACGTAGGTGGGGATTTTATTGCTTTTAGATCAAATGTTGAATTGGGTATGGAAACGATTTAGGAACATTCATGTGTTTAACTTTTGGAGAATTTTCTTCCATTAGCTGATTTCTAATCATATGATAATATGATGGCATCATTGTTTGGATACACCAATTTTGTTGAATGCTACAGTTGTATGTTCATGTCCAATGATGTTTGTGCCTGGCTGGTGTATCCACAATGAATTGATCCATTACAACATACATATTGGTTGGTACCATGATTTGAAGTGTTCATATTGTGGAGCAAACAATAGTTTGTGATGCATGATAATTTATTGAGGTTGGGCATGGATGCATTAGCATCCAAGTAATTATATAGGGATTTATTGGCTCTAGTAAGTTACATATAAGAATTTGAGCTCTGCATTGCTGCGCACTATCAGTGACGATCAATTATTTTAATTTTTTTTAATGTTTTCATATATTTTATGTCAATGTCAAATTTTATTTCAATTAATATACATTTCATGGGCATGAAAAGACACATGTTAATTTTTTTTAAAAATATCCATGTTGGTGGATAGGAAAAAAAAGTGAGGTAGTTATAAAATGGAGATAGTGATTAGGAAAGGCGAGAAATAATTATTACAAAAGTTAATAGGAAAACAAAGTAGGTATGAAATAGTTAGACTTGAAAATGAGGTAATTATTTTCGAGTTGCCTTTGAAATGGTTTAGGGACAACCCTACGACTAGAATGGTGATGTAGAAACAAACATATGAAACTTTTTGCAAAGAACCCCATATAAACCAGTTCATACGTCACTGAAATTTCATTTACTTTTAAGGAAGAAGAAGGGAAAGTTGTTGGTTAGGAAGAAGGGGGCATTAAGCTAGTTTAGTAGAATGAATTCCATTGGAATGAGGAGGATAAGTAGAATAAGGAGCAAATACCTTGATAATAGGTTCATAAAGCCTATTAACAATCTATGGGCTATATAAGATGGTGTTCCCAAGCATTAGTGACTGCTGGGTAGGTTGAAGTCATTTACTTAGGTTACTAGAAAATTAGAGATATTAGCCCAACAATTGATACAACAGGGAGGAAAGCATGAGTGGATATGATTAAAACAAGGTAAAATAATTTTGAAGAACCATGTTTAAGGGTGAAAGCAAGATAAAATAAACTCCCCATTTATTTTGGCTATTTAGTTAGGTAGTAGGTAGAAATTTAAACATCAGGGGCTTTTTAAGTCAGATTTGTTTTTCACAAACATCGCATTTTTGGGTTCACCATGCCTTTCATGCTTCTTTTTAACATCTCATAATGGTATTTTTTCATTACATTTTGAGTTGTAAAAATACTTTAAAAAAAATTGGATTAGATATTGTCAAACTTTAAGGGTTTAAGGAAATTTTGCAAAAATAAAAATACGAATTTAATGGACATGACAAACTCTATAAAAATAAATCAACACATGAATATTGATGGCACCATAATGATTCCTTCATGTAAGTTGAAAGAAAACCCCAGAATTTCATTTGCTTATTTTTCAAAAGTCCACAAAATGAAATTCGTTAGTGCAAAAGTAGCTTATTAAACAATTGTTAAATGTAGTCAAATCTTAAAATTGTGAGTAACAATAGTTGAGAATGAATGTGGCTCATTGCCCCTGTCAGCAGGATAGAAATCATCCTTCATCTGATGAAGGATTGAAAATATTGGATGAAAACATTATGTTTTTGTTTTGTGGGCCAGGTTTAGAACCCACGCGCGCTTTTGGAGTCACCTTTGTCATATTGGTTGTGAAGTGATCTGAAGCTGCACTTTTTGGATGCCACGAAATTCATGCCAGCTTCCCTTGAGCCCCAACCACAACACTCGTGTGCGAACTGTGTACCGGTTCACTGCAGGCCACTCCAAAGCTACAAATTGTTGAATTATTGAAAGTTTTGTTAAATGTTTTGCTTCTGAGGAAGAGCGTGTTGTAGGTACGTGACAAGAAATCCTCTGATCAAGGGAGAACAAAAGGTCAGACGACCAGTTTCCTTTTTTGTGTCACGGTACTGGTCTAGACCAGAGTTGGGCGGTTCTCGAATCTTAACCTGGTTCTCAACTTAGTTTCTCAGACTGGTTCCCACAGTGAGAACCAGTTGACATGGTTGATTGTGAAAATCAACCTTTGGTTATCGCATGAAAAAGAATTGGTGATGAGAACTTGTTCTCTTTCTTCTTTTTCTGAAGTACCGGACAAGTTCTCTCAGAGAACTTCCATCCAGTTCATGGTAGTTTAGGGTTTAGGGTTCTTAAAAAGTTGCAGTCACCTAGGGAGGCAAAGGGGTTGTTTAGGGTTAGGGATAAAGAAAGTCTATAAAACTGAAGCCCACATCACAATGGCTTTTTATTTTGGTCTTCTAGTGCTCTTGTTATGCTCATTTCGTGCTTGTTGGTTATGCTATTTGTGCTCTTGTTGGTATTTTAGTTTTGGGTTGCCGTTGCTAGATGTTAGTTTTTTGTTTTTACTCTTTTCTTATGTTGTTGTGCTGTTGGCATTGCCTTTTTGTGTTGTCATTGGTGCTTTGTGTGGGCTACTATTGTTGTTTTTGTCACGCTATTCTTGTCGCACTATCAGTCTTCTTGCATTATTTTTATACATTATTGCTCCTCACATTTCCACTCCTTTTTAGGTTGTTCTTCACATTGTTGATCCTCTCGGGCTACCATTCCTTTCATGTTGCCACTCTTTTCGCACTTCTCTTCTTGCCTTGCTATTCCTCTCACACTCCTACTCCTCTCACATTACTACTATTCTCATGTTGCTTTTTTTGCATTGTTGCTCCTTTCACATTTCAAGCGATTGCTAGCCAACGTCTATTGTTGTTTTCGCACTACCATTCTTGATCTTTTTACATTGTTGCTTTGATGTTTTGTTTGGTTAATATAGTACTTCCCCTGCCCTTGCCATGTGCAAGTTAGAGCTCAAAGGTCTCACACCAACTCAAGCACCAAATGTGAATTCTTTTACATATTTTCAAATTTTTTGAGCTTTTATTATTATTGTTGTTTTGTTTTCTATTGTGTTTGTTTTATTTCTTCTTTTGTTGTTGTTACTTTTGCAATTTTTCTATTTTTTTTTCCACTTCATTTTGTGTTGTTTCTTTTCATTATGTACCAATATTTTAATTTGTGTGTTTCATTGTTTTTCTGCAAAATTATTAAAACTAAAACATAAACTATAATGTTTTTTCACCCAATAACCACATACTTTCCCACCTTAAAATCTTTAATTGTGTCATGAAAGTTTAGAAATATACATATCTTATTTTTATTTCATATTTAGTTTTTTTGTTACAAAAGAACCTTTAAAGAAAGATGATGTGCAATAATTTTTTTTTGTAAAATTGAAATCTTTTAATTGTTAAAGAACATCTTCTTTTACAATTTGTAGAACGTAGTTGATTAAAAATATTTAATGTGCATTTGTGTGTAAAAATTGTTTTTGTTTCCATAAAACAATTTTTAACGAATTATTGCCTAGATTATTGGAAAAAACACTGAACAATTATATATTAGACTAGCTTTAATAAAATGTCATTTTGCAACTACAAGTTTTGATTTATGGATGTCAAAAGTTAGACATGATATATTTTGGTGATTAAATTTTTAGGAGATGATTAGCCACAAAAGCACATTACCTTTGGTCTTGTTGAGTCAATATGTATTATTGGACAAACTTTGGTTAAAATTTCGATAGAATTGTTGGACAATTATGCATTGACGTGAAAAATTATTGTTTATGTCAAGGATCAAGGATCTAATTTGAACACAATGAATATAACCCTAAAATCAATTATAAGTTGTGATATGTTGGATTTGGAGGAAACTTTTAGGGCACTTGTTTTGGGCATTCATTTTCCAAGACTTGCTAATATGGTACAACAACAAGAAAAAGTTTGCAAAGATTTACGACATGTGTGAATCAAATCTATTCAACGAAAATTGTAGAAACCCATAACTTGGCCCAAAAAATCTGGAAAGGGTAAGCAAAAATGGGAAAGGCATGTGCAAATTTAGGTTTTCCCCTTCAAAAATTGAATACTTTAATGAAGATAAGATAAATTTTAAGTTTTTTAGAATTTTTTATGTGCACACCTTTTGTCAATTTTTATTTTGCATAACATTAAAAAGAAAAAAATCAACTTTTATTGTGCATGATCTAACATTTTCTTTTGTTATTGTAGATTTGCCACCAATGTCATCCTTTTCCAAAAAACTTTGCAGTTCAAAGAAATAACTATATTATGTTACAACATGCATAATTATGAAGGAAATAATGCAAGATTACCACCTCCTTTGACATGGCACATTTGTCACATCATTGTTGATTTTTTAGGCCTTATTGTGTTTGTTTGAATTTTGAAGTAATTTAGGGGTCATTGGTTGTTAAGTGATGCATTAAATTTTGCCATATCCATGAGTCTAAAATTCAAGGATGAAATTGATTTTGCAACCTTTGACAACTTAATGGAAAAAAATGGAAATGTTATTTACGAGTTATCATGTTTGGCTTCCAACATAAAGAAGGAAGTTGTTCAAGTTTTGGATTTTTTTCTTTCCTTCTTAAAATAATATGAAGAAAGAAAGGCCCATAATATGCTTCCTTTAATGTTGGACCCTAGGTTTAAAACTCTTCATCTTGTGTCCTCAATTATTGGTCGTGAACAAGGTAAAACAATTGTTGAAGAATATGAAAAAAAATCTTTATTTCAAGTATGATTTTTAAATGTTATTATCATTTGCATCCATTGGTTGAATTTGAAAGGGGTGTTGTTGATTAAAATGTTGAAGATTAGAGGAGTTTGGATATTTTTGAGATGATAATCAACACAAATGAGCCAACAATGGTATTGGTCAATAATGAACTTTTTATTTTCAGGCATTATCAAGTGCATGTTAAAGACATCAAATGTCCATTACAATGGTGGGAAAAACATGAAAACATGTTTCCTACAATTGGTTTTGGATTAGACAAATCTTTGGAATAGTTAGATCTCAAATTGAGATAGAAAGAATATTTTCATTAGCGAGAATTGTAATAACAAAATACTTACTAGGAATTGTAATTGCAAATAATAATATTATGACTTGTGGTAGTAGTATGGACCAAAATGGGGCATAAAATAGCCATACAATGAAAATCTTTTGATTAAAGGCATGAGGGTTGATTATGAATAATTTAAATAACCTTTTTGGATGAGTAATAATGAGAGGTCAGGTATGTAGACTTGACTAAATTCTAGACTCCAAACATGGTAAAAGCTATCCATAGAGGGATGAAAAGTTATAGTGGCATGGGAGGATTGGCTTGATACATTAGGAATAGATGTAATTGAATGTGATTAACTCTTCATCCACTTCTTGATTTCAAGTATATAAACGGTAGTGGTTGGAACTTTAGGTTGATACTTTGCATTCAATAATTTCGTGTTGCTAGTTTCTATCAAAACTTGTAAAAAAATCATATTTAAAGAGGAAGCCTTGAAATAATAAAATGTGTAAATTATTCTGAACACCATTATGGAAACTTTATAATCTTTGGTGAGTGATCCCAATAAAGAAAATTTCTTAAGCGCATGTGATAAATTCTCTTGTGGTGTAGTTTTCACATTAAAATATAATTTTAGGTGCGAGAGTGATCCTATCCCAAAAGAATGTAAGGACTCATGTTGGGAATCATGTGAAAGACGAATATTACAAGTGTTGTGTTGAAGTATGTTTGATAGTCTATTTATGTGCTAAAAGTAACTAATAACAAATTAACCATCATAGTTCCAAACTGCCCCTTAGGTTACAAAATCTTTGTTAAACTTAGGAGATGTCATGTATAATAAAAAAGATTGGATAGATTGATCTTTGTGAGCAAAAATCTGCCCAATGATCGTAGGATAAGTTCTAAATCCTTTTCTAGTTCGGCAAATTTTATTGAAAGTGACTTTAATTTAGAAAAAAAGTTAGAAGAGTTTGAAAGAATTTTAAAAGGGACGAAGGTGTGGAGTTCTGAATTTTGAATTATTTTTTCCCCGAATTTCCATGTATTTAAAAATATTTTTTTAACTGAAGAGAATTATTTGAAATAATAATAAAAATATAATAATAAAATAACTATTAATTAAAAAAAAGAATGAAAACCAAAAGTTGTGAATATTAGATAGGAAAATGGATTCTTATTATATATGCAAGAGTCACCACATTTGAGAAGCGGTTGAGTTTGGAAGAAATAAAAATCTTGACAACCTGTTCGGTTCTCACAAGCCCATATATGTGGATTGGAAGAGCGATCAGGTTCTCATAACATAATGTAAGAACCGGAACCGGCCGGGGCTCACAAAAGTGAGAACCGCCCACCGCTGGTGTAGAGCTATCTCCTTCGCTGACAGTGAAGTGGGTGTGGGTGCGGGTGTACAGTAACTATTTTGTGCGGCTGTGCTCCCCCATGGGCCATGTGTGAATATAAACGCACAAGTTCTCACACTCTCCTCACAATTTCTCACAATCTCTTTGCCGCTCGCGTCCGCCCTTCTGTCCATTCATCCGGTGTACCGCTTGCGAGTGTTCTGGTTTGAGTGCTTGTTGGGAGAGAACTGTTTGGCGATCATGGCGATGACAACTTTCAAGGTTTCCACTCCTGTGCTTCATCTACTAGCCATTGCTTGCATCATGCTAGTGGTGGTGCAGGTGACTGAGGCCGCTCGTGAGCTTGACGACGGCGTTGGAGGTGTACTAGTGAATCGTGAGCAGGTGGCGTCTGTCCACACGAAGGCCGGGCTCACCGTCTTCCAGGCAGCTGCCTGCGAGCTTTTGCGCTTGCCCTGTGCCGTCCAGTCTTCTAACGATCTCAAGTGCTATGCAAATGGTCATCCGTGCGGGTATACGAGCGATTGCTGCAGTGGAAAATGCACTAGTATTTTCCCTGCGGTTTGGGTCTGTCAGTAGGACGAGGTCGGAGAACCTGAGACAAAAAGGAAATCTACTCAAGTCATATCTTCAAGGTTTGTCCTCCAACTGGGCAACCTGAAAGGTAAGAAAAACAGAGAAACCAGTTCCAAGTACCTGCCCACCTTGCAGATCAAGTGACCGCTTACAGATATATAAATCTTCAGGAGTGAATGCTGCCTGCCACATGAGACAAAAGCTTAGCAAATTGGGTACCATTAGCAGGATCATACTGAGGTTTGTAGAGATATATCCAACATAGAAGTCATGCATAATGCAGAATGAGTTGAGGTGTTTTCAAGAAACAAACTTTGAACACAATCACTTGTACCACAAATGAGAGGCTGATCAAGTCAAAGTATCTTGCAAGAACCATAACCAAGAAAAGGAGTGGGCTACTTCTCTATATTTCCTGATCATGACTATGCAAAAGTCCAGACTAATGTCGAACTTAAGAATTTTGATCAGAAAATCAGCTGGGCAATTACCTTCTTGAAAGGCTCCCTAAGCAGAAGACAAATTATGGCAGGGAGAGGCTGGGTGGTGGTCCCCTCTGCTGAAGCTGTTATTGGAGTTTTCAACCCACAATTGAAATTAATGAACAGCAATTGGTTCAAATGCACTCTGCAACCAAGAAGAGCAGTAGAAAAACTAATGAAACTCAACCCAGCACTTCTCCTCACAGTGGAATCATTAGAAACATTTTCAGTGAAGCACATTGCAGACAAACACCAGGTTCACACTGAAGGTTGTAGGGAACCTGTGGGCAAAATGCTAAGAGCACAGGTTGCCTACCAAAGGTGTACAACAATGCTGTCCAACAGAGAAAGAGTTGCTGGAGCACACTGACACTTGCCATCCATTCTCATGTTGCCTGTCTGAATGAGAGGTATTAAAGAATGAGCCCAGTCCCCACGTATCTGACCAACCTGTACACAAGTTTTTTTTAAGTGAATATTAACAGCAAGTAGCTGCCCATTCAGCAACTGGCAACAGATGTAGTTCTGAATATATATCAAAGTAAAACAGTCCTCGTACAGAAACCAACAATTAAGATTAATGTTCCTGAGTTTCAGCAACGTGACGGCATGTCATTATGGGAGTAGGAGAGACAACAAACCTCACCCCATTCTCCACAGAAAAAGTGCTCAATCTCAGCAGTACGCTTGCTGTTGATCCCATGGCTTCCTCACCTCAAAAGGTCCCTTGCCTGTGCCAGCAGATTGCTCTGGAAAAGAAACTTCGAGTGGATCCCCTGCTTGCAGTTTTGGTTGAGAATGCCACAATCTGAGTCTCTCCAAGCAGTACCCACTCCTTGTCTAATTACAAGGCCACACTGGCTCTATGAGTAGCTCGCTCAGCTAGCTTGCTTGCAGGGAAAGTCTCAGGCCACAGAGGACCATTGTCCACAGGGACAGCCTCTGGAAAACCAGTGAACAGGGCCTGGGATTTCAACTCTACAGTTGGTGGCTTGGTCTCTTGTCGGCTATTGGACAAAGGTTCACATATCTCCATTGCATCTTTAGTCAGGTTTCTGTTTTCTGGAGACTTGCCTGGAAAGTCTAGGGTACCTTCATATTTAGTGCAAAGATCAAGGTTACCATTTTCATCAAATAAAGAGTTGGACAACATGGGATACTGAAACTGATTGGATTGAGATTGGTGGCTTATGTAGAAAACCTCTGAGAGACCTGCCTGGGTCACAGTGTTTGCCATGGTAGGGCTGGATAGTGAATGAATGACCTCAGCTTCTGCATGACACAAGTTAGCCAATACCTTTGCTGGCTGTGGTTGGGGTGGGGTGACAATGTTGGGCAAGGTGGGACTAGATTTATTGCCCTCAGTGTGAACCTGTGTGCCAGGGGTACCCTTGACCTTGATTGAAGGTGCAGCTCTTCAGCTAAGTTCAAATCCAGCTTCCAAAATAGGCACAATCTCAAAGACAGAAAAATTAGAAGAGTGACAGGCATCAGGTGGCCTTTAGCTTGTCACCATAGCTTGCCACAAATCCTTAATTTTTGCCTAACCATCAGTGGCTTGTTTCCTATCTTGAAACTTACCTGAGCTAGCACCAAAGGGACTGTCCCAGCTCTGCATGCTGTAAACTGCCTTTCACTGCAACATTCATGAGTACAACCAATAGAAAAATGAGGAATCTTATATTTGTCATGGACATATGGCATCTGTGTATAAGGCTCAGAAAATGCTCAAGTTGGTCCCTTCAGCACAATGACAGCTACTAACAGTACAGCTGCATAATATGTGACCAAAAAATTGTACATGCCTAACAAACCCAATCTTAGGCCGGTTTCACACAATGGAAACAGACCAAACAGCAGCTCAACATCAATTACAATACTATTGAAGCCACCCACAACCATTCAGACAAGTACTGGAGCTACCTGCAAGCTATACAGCAAACTCATGCACAAGCCTGTGCTCAAACTCACCCAACCTGGATCTACATCCCACACATTGTGTTGGATCTGAACACAATTAACTAGAAGGGGCTGAGTGGTGTAAGGCTGTCCAAGGTTCAGATTTGTAATGCAAGAAAGGTCAAAACCATGGCTTTTTCTTCAACAAATGGCCAGAATATTTCTGAGATTTACAGTCTGACCTCCTTTATATAACTGAAGTCTATCACTTAGATTTGCATGTTTTGCTCACAATAATGCTGATTGCCTGCATATTGTCAGACACAAACAAACTTCAGAATGCAAGAAACCCAAAAAGAAAGGTTCACCAGTACCCTGAAAACTACAAAACCAGCATTGCTTACAATTGAGGAAAGGCAGCACAATGATGTCCAACAGCAGACCCACCTTTCAGAAACTTAAAAAGTTTTAACAAGAATCTTCAGACATGCACCTTATAACTATTTCAGCACCCAGTTGCAGATGTACATAGCTCAAACCCCATGTCAAGTTTGTGAATATCATGTCCTCTAGCACATCCTGATTTCAATTGAACCAACTGTGTCCAAGTTACAGGTAAAGAACTTTGGGAAAAGCTTCTGCGCTTTCTGTACATAATATACACAGCAGTACAGTATCCACACTCCTCCAATTCTCAAGAGATCTAAAAAGAAGTAGCATGTGTGTCACCTGGAGAGTGCAAGGTAACTCACCAGCATTGATGATTTTCCCTTCTTCTTTTTCTGTCATAGCTGCTCACTAACCCCAGAGCATTCATATTCATGTGGGATGACCTGTATACGTCAGATATGATGTATTCATGTGGGATGACATCGCAATGAAGCAGCAACAGCAGCAGCACACAGTTGCTTGTTCCCGAAACCACCAGAGCCTGACCTTCCAAAACAACAAGCATTCTGGACTCGTGAACAACAAAAACAACAGATTAACACACAGAAATGCAGCAACAAGAGCAACACAGATCGGAGAAATTCACACAATTGAAAACCAAATCATGGAAGACCTTGCAAACAAGAAGTAGAAAGGAGAAGAGAAAAATAAAATGAGAGGGGGGAGAAATCAGAGGCAAGTATGGGGATCTATGGATTTGCAGCTGCTGTGGATTTGAGGAACAAAATGCCTGCAAAATTACATTGTTATTTTGGACATTCATGTTTACTTGTTTCTATCTCATCCTCTGCTGATGCTAAAAAAAAGGCTCAAGGGGTGCAATTGGCAGTTGAGAATTGGAGTTTCCTAGGCAGAGCCAATGCTTTGAGTGCCTCAATACTCCAGGGACATCATTGTTCCAATTTGATGCACCTGGTTCAATTCACAATGAAAAACATGAACATCATTTATGATTTTTTGTGTGTCTCATAGTTGTACTTCAGACTGTGTACCATCCTAACATAAGGTGTAGAATGACTTTTGAGTGCTTGACAAAAAAAATTACTAGAACTTTTACAAGTCATAAGAACTGAACAAGGTTGCGATAGAGACAATTACCACGACATACCTCAAGTTGTTATCCAATTGTTCACAACTTTCTGACATTGTGTAGGAACAGATTCTGGACTCCATCCTTCTCCACTGCAGGTAAGTCAACTATTCCTACTTTGAACTCTTTTAATGCCCAGGCTACCACTCTGTCCAAATGCTCCATTCTCGTATTGCCATTGTTTTCTTCTTTTCCTTTGTGGTTGAACAAATCAGCAAAAATCATGGCAGCAAACTTAGAAATATTTGACACCACATCATGGACATTGTCCAAATCCATAGCGACCTTGCAATGGTCTTCTTGGCACTTACTGAAAGGTTTTCAAAACAAACTCCCTGAAGCAGAAGTTTCAAAAGGAGACATGTCAAATTACTACAGGCACCTCAAATAAACCAAAACCCCAATGCTCAACAAAACCCTAAACTTGAAGGAACATTTTGGAATAACCAAGTCATAAACAACAAAATATAATGTAGAGTTCTTACTTGGAGTATTGTGTTTGGGGTGGTGGCCATTCTCACTTGAAGTTCTTCAAATGCACTTTTTTTCTTCTTTCTTTCCGGCTTTGCCTCAATTGACAACCTACAATCACATTACATTTTATATATTGATAGGTACCTATTAGTTACAATATTGGAAAACAACAATACATAAACAAAGACAACTGAAATCTAAATCTACCCTAGAAATCCAAATAACTTACAAAGCCTTTTGTGATGGAAC
This sequence comes from Sphagnum contortum, assembly GCA_963920785.1. NCBI lineage: Eukaryota > Viridiplantae > Streptophyta > Sphagnopsida > Sphagnales > Sphagnaceae > Sphagnum > Sphagnum contortum. The sequence continues at coordinate 1,360,043 of OY987286.1, forward strand.
ACGTATCCGTGTAGAACTTGATCCTTGGAGCCCATCATGACATTCATGATGTTGATCATCAGAATGATCTTGTGTGTCACACACAATCTGTATGATACCAGGGACTGTTTTAAAAGAAGTCCAGAATCTTTAAGTAGTTTAACTTTCTATTGTAACGTAGAATCTTGAGATCTAATTAATCCAGGGACTGTTTTAAAAGAAGTCCAGAATCTTTAAGTAGTTTAACTTTCTGTTGTAACTTAGAATCTTGAGGTTTAATTAATCCAGGGACTGTTTTAAAAGAAGTCCAGAATCTTTAAGTAGTTTAACTTTCTATTGTAACCTAGAATCTTGAGATCTAATTAATCTATCATGAACATTAAAGGGCTTTTGCAAATCCATAATATTTCAGGGAAAAACAGAAATAAAAAAATACTCTTCCAACTCACCGAATGAGCCTTGTGTTTTGGTATCCCTGCACTGAATTGCAAGGCTTTGCTACTAGGTGGTCTTGTGGTAGCAATGCTAGTCTCTTTGTTTGCATCATGGCAAGAATTGTTTCTGTGCACATGGTTTGCAGAAATCTGCCCTGGAGGCACCCTTGGAGCTATGAGTTTGTTGGAAAATGATCACCTAAGTCCTTTTGTCTGTTGTAGGAAATGCCCTACCTCTTCATGGCTCGGGTGTTGGTTGTTATGTTAATCATCATAATGATCTTGTGTGTCACACACAACGTTTGCAATCTGCACAACATCAACAACATCAAGGAGTGCATGAGTGTGTGAGAAGAAGTCCGAAATCTCTAATCAATTTAATAATCTTATGTAGCCTAGCATCTTGAGATCTAGTTAAGTTTTTCCCAACATTAAAAGGTTCCTCCAAATCCGCCCCCAAAAAAAGCTTGCAACTCACCATATGAACACTATGTTTTGGAACCCCTAAACTTGGAATCCCTGCATTTAATTGTAAGGCTCTATTACTAGGTGGACCTATGGCAGTAGTTGTAGCTCCTTTGCTTGCATGGCTTGCAGAAATTTCAGCTCCCTTACTTGCATGGGTTGCAAAAAATTTCCCTGGACTAGGTGCCTGCCAAATTCCAAAAAGTTGTTTAGGTCCTTTTGTTTGTTGCGGGAAGTGTGGTACCCTTACTCTTGGTTGGAGTGTCGATGGTGATGTTGATCATGAAAAGGTTTGTGTATGTCACACACATTGCTTGTAGTCTACATGATACAAAAAGTGTGTGAAAAAAAGTTGACCTAGAATCTCCAATTAGTTTAACCTTTTGAAGCCCAAAATCTATACATCTACTGATCTATCTCAAACAAAGGGCTTTTGCAAATCCCATTTACAAAAAAAAAAAAAAAAAAAAAACATTACTCTTCCAACTTACCATATCAGCCATGTGCTTTGAAATCCCTGCATTTAATTGCAAGGGTCTGTTGCTAGATGCACTTGCGGCAGATGTTATGGCTCCTTTCCTTGCATGGCTTGCAAAACTCTGCCCTAAAGGTTCATGTATGCCACCACTTGTAATCTGCAAGATATCACAGAATGCATGAAAATAAGTCCAGAATCTCCAAACGAAGAAAAAACAATTATGAAAAAAAAATGGCTCAAATCTTTATTCTAGACAACCCACCTAACAATGGAAATTGTAAAACCTAGAAGAAAAGAAAAGAAACCAACTTGTTGGTCAATCTCACCTTTTTTGCTTTGTTTGAAATGTAGTGTTTATGTTCTTTGTACCATTCATAGATGTCTTCCACCTTCCAACACATACATGTAGTGGTGCCATTTTCCATGAATAAAAGGGCTACCAATGTTGGCTCACGATCTGATATAAATTGTTTCACAGTGTGGACCACCTCTTTTTGCTCCCGTAGATTAGCATTCAGAAAAACATTAACCTTTTCATCTTTTGTATCATTAAACCATGAACGCACCATGCACAAATTTCGGTTGTGCACCTTCCATTGGAGGGGGTGAAAAATCCTAAAGAAATCTCTACCCCATTCCGTAGACACTATGTTCGACTTTTTTTTGAAAATCTTGTCGTACATTGTGAATTGTGCATCAGTAGTGCAATTGTCTTGTTTCTTTTTCTTTACAATGGAATGATCAACTTTGATGCACTTTTCAACATCCTTCTCTTCAGACTGATATTCTGCAATTTCTGCAAATGCAACTATTAATCAATATCTATACTTAACTTTGATAAGAAATTACTTGAAAAGAAACTAAGTTTTGGAGGTAAACAAGCTTTCTATCAAGACTAAATCAATAGAAATTAAACTCAAGGTCTCATCATCCATAATGAACAACCATGTTCAAAGTATCTCACTTTAGGGTTTATGCAAACCTAATATTCAAAAACAAACTCTAAACCAAAAATAGGAATGATAAATTTATAAAAAAATTAAAATTAAAAATTACCTGGATCCGAAGCCGAAATGAGAATGATATCATGCCTTAATCCAGAATCAAAGCAGTGCATGCTCAATCCAAGGTCATCTGCTTCCATCATGCTGCCATCAAACATGATGGCAACAATTACCTTTAATATCGCCAAGACATTACTAACTGTCACACGGTTCTTGTTTGGCCCAAACAAATTTACCTTGAAAGTTTGATCTTCATTGTGTTTGTTCACAAAGGTCACCTTGGTAGTCATCTCCAAGCAAACAAAATAAGTCAGTTCTCTATTTGCTTGTCTTCACTAGTTTTAATTATGACAGTGAAAACTAAAACCAACAAAAATCTCAAAACAATTTTACCTCCATAGACAAAGAATTTCTCCATTGCCAAAAGAACTCCATAAAAAAGGAATTATCTCATTTAGCATAAGTTTGTAAAGGTTTCATCATCAGTAGCTCCGATTATTTGTTGGAACAATATCACTAAGAAGAACATGCTAAAAATTCTTTGCTAAAAAAAAAATCTATTTGTTGATTCTTTTCCCCCACCTCCTAAATATTATAGTTGGAAACTTTTAAGGAATTGTTTTTTGTTAGAGCAAAGTAAGGAGAATCTTGTGAGTGAACCCACCTTTCACCTTGTTGCACACAATTCTCCAATGGTAGATTGGGATCTAATGTTGAGAATCCATGTCGTGGAATTGGGTTTATGTCCTAAATAGACTGAACCGACAACCTGTTCAAAGGTGCAGTCAGTGGAAGTGATACAAATTCCAAGTTTTTAAACAACTGTGATGTGTGATCATAAAATTGGAAATTATGCCGTGTGTTTTTCAAACCACCCCATTTAGACCAGCCACTTTGTTGTAGCCAGGTGGAATATGTGACTAGAGCCAGTTTGATGTGATATGGGGGGATCCTTGATTTTGTGTAGATTTGTTGACTATTGTAATTGATGCAGTATGTTGAACAAACACACCTAGTTTGCAGTACATGCAAAAATTGTTGTCTTGGGCCAAAATCAACAAGTGGATGATTTTTTTTCTCTTATTAGAGTTATCCATAAAGTCACCCTGTCTTTGGGCATGCTCTCACCCCCATCCCCACTTTCAATGGTATCAGCAAAGTAAGGAAATTTTATTAAATCTCACTATGAAATCCTGGAACTCAGCATTTAATGCACAATGGTTGAGAGTAATTATAGAGTTGTACAAGTAGGAACAGTGAAAATATGTGTAGCAGCATTGGAGGCGCTCAGGAAAAAGGAAATACAGGATGAAACTTAGTTAACCACCGAAATTGCTTGAAAAACTAGTCTGGGTCCTAGTTATTTCATTTTGTAAAATTTCCATTCCCAATTACCCATGCCCTATTAGGTTAGTTGAAACTAACCCCTCACCCCTTGATTGAATAATTAGTTAATTAATGAAAGTAGAATATTCTTGAAGATTCAATAGTTCCTTTCTTTTTTAAATCTTTGAATTTTTAGGGGGAAATTTTCCACGATACTAAAATATATATAATTAGTGCCAAAGCTGCTGAAGCACTACAGTTGCAGCAAGGATCTTATTAAGCTAGAAAGACCTAAGGCAATGCCAACCTTGTACCAAAATAAACCCTAAAGGGACTTAAGGAATACCCCTCGTACCAATTTTCTATCAATATTTCCAAGCCAGACCAACAATGGTTCTCTTATTATTTGGAGCCAATGATTTTATTTTTGGGTCCTTGATTTTTTGATTTTGCAAAATCATCAATTTCCTTTTGTTGAGAAAAACACATTTCACATTTTAAAAACTTGTTTTTCTTGAAAGGTTCAGAGACTAGGTTAAACTCACATCCCAAGAAATCAATGTTGGGACCTGCTTGGGTTGGGACCTACTTGGAATGGCCCCACCTCCCTCCAAACACAAGCCACTTGGGCCCTTACAAAAATCAACAACATTGTAGTTATGTTTGTACACCTTGTGAAACTTTGGGAAATTTGGTATGTGAACTTTGGGAACATACCAGTGTTGGATTGGTATATAGGGTGCAACTTGGGTACCCTTATTGAACAACATATTAGCTAGGTATGACTTGAGGCAATATCAACCTTACACCAATACCAGATTTAAACCAGGCAAAAATCAGCCTTGGACCTAATAATACCAGTAGGAGTCCACTATGTCTAAGGAAGCTTTGGAATTGTTTTGTCGAGTGATGTTTCTTAAATCTTTTGTAGGCTTCTCGGTCTCCCCTCCGAGCATGGATGTTAAAAACGTAAAATGGTAAATTCATTTATAATACCATAGTAAATTGGTTGGTCGTCACACATGTAACTAAAAGTATTTACAGAATCAATCAAAGTGTACACTTATGTGACCTATTGATATTTTGTCTTTGAAGTATCACACATTTAAGAATGGTATGTTTTATTATCCTCTCCTCTATTGTGCAATTGATGTGTTGTGGAAATCATGGTTGGTTAGGGACCCTTGTTGTTAGAAAAAGGTCTCGATAATATTGCTCATGGATTGTTTTGAGGTCATATCAATATCAACATTTGGCCTTTACAAACACAATTTGTAAAATTTTCACCTAATATCCACAAGTATCCCTACTAAAAAAGGAGAGTGATCTTATAACTAATCCCCTTTTACTCTTTAGAGTAGGCATAAGAACCCCTCATAATCTACATATGTTTAGGTTTAAGATAATGTTGGTCCTGCACTTTATGAGGAGGTAAATTGGGGGGATCATTCCCAAAATGCAGGGCCAAACATAGCTATCCTTGGGTCCTTATTTTGGGAATGCCTTACCTAGGGTTTTACCATACACTTTCAATGCACAAGTTCAACAAGGTGGTGTGCCTGCTTTGTGTTGCGGACAACAATTCACACAAAAATTGGGAATAACACTGAAAGCTTCGGAACTAGAACCAATAACACAACAACTCACACAAAACTGGGAATAGCACTTGAAGCTTCAAAACTAGAATCAATAACACTCAAAGAAAGAAAGCTGGAAGTAGTATTGATATTGGAAGAGTAAATACAACTCGTGTTGACGAGAGTGAGGGACAAAGTCTCGAGGTCCTCTATTTATACTGCTAAGATATTATTGAAAACTCCAATGCTAAGATACTATTAAAGACTCCAATGTTGGCTAAGATATTATTGGAAACTCCAATGTTGGAAAATATATTATTGGAAACTCCAATGTTGGCTAAGATATTATTGGAAACTCCAATGCTAAGATACTATTGGAAACTCCAATGTTGGAAAAGATATTATTGGAAACTCCAATGCTACTGTCACATCTGTCACACTTTGTATCTTCTCACATGATGTTCCTCTGAAGACAATAAGAGAAGAAAAGTGAAATGAAAGGGGCTAACCCCAAAATTTGTTTGGTGATGACCCTGGGTAAGGTGAGGACTAAGAATTGGGCTCTTTTGGGAATGAAGGGTCCATGCACAATGTAAGAGCAAATGTGATACCCAATTTTTCACAATAGCCATGTTCGAAATTCATACCTCCATAAAGAACCCATATAATTTTGTAGGGCTGTGAATTCATTTGAGAGTAGAAGAGACATCTTATGCTTAAGTCGTAGTCCCTTTGTGGAGTTAAGAATTTTATTGAGGGTAAGTCGGCCTCCACATTCTGCATACATGAGAAAAAAATTTACAGGTTCTTTTCAATACCTAAATTCATACTACATACTGGCATGGGGTTGTAAGTACATCTCTGTTCATATGGAAGAGACAAGTGTTGGTTTTGACCAACTCGCCCTGTTTGTTCATTAACTAATCCCTTTTGACCATGAGTGAAAAAATGGTGAAACTCATGTGCTTATTTTTCCCCCCATTTTCAAGGTTCTACTAGGATTTGATGTAGAAACCTTGGTTTGGAATGGAACCCTAAACCCAAGGAAAACCCTAAATTCCCATCTTCAGTGTAGTTACCAATTGTTTTTAAAGGCACCTCATCCTTAGCCTTGGGAGTGACTCTTCCTCTGACTTTACTTTTCCTAAGGAATTAGGTGAAGATTATACTTCAAACAGTACCTAGGTATTCAATTAAGAGATAACAAAAAATATAAGAAGAGGCATGGAACAAAATGTTAGGCCCTTGAGAAGTGAAAGGTGTCATCCTAAGAATGCAGGGCATGTTAGCCTTATTCCACCTCCCAAGATGCCATTTTATAAACTGAGGTTACTTTATTCTATTTTATATTAATTAATTGGCGATGCCTCAAATGTCACCTTTTTATTTATTTTACTTTATTTTTGTTTTGTAATGAGCCAATTTGATTGGCCCATCACCAAAAAAAGTTGAAACTATGGACGTTAGGCTCCCCAAAATAGAAGATTCTATGGAAAGATAGAGTGCCTCCCCTTTGGCCCAACTATATGGGTGAGAAGGGGAGAAGTTTGGGCAAAACATATGGGATTAAAGCAAGATGCTAGTGGAAACACCTTGGGGAACACACTGGGAACATATGGAACTTATTGGGAACTTAAAGGGAACTGTTGGGAACAAAGGAAAAATGAAAAAAAATGACACACACCCTTGTTTCATTAGGAACAAAGGATAGGAGAACATGGTGCATACATATTAACATTAGACCTAGAGTCTACCTATCTAGTAGTTGTGGGTTTAGGGTTTACAACATAGGAGTGACACATGTGAAAAAAAGGAGCAAATGACGTGAATGTTTTCCAATTTTATGATCACACCTATGTGATTATGAAATACCTATTTGTTGATTTTTTCATCATAGTTCAACAATGTTGTGTTTTTTTATCTCTAACCTCCTTTCCCAACTTCCATTCCTCTCCACCCCTCTGGTTCCCTGCTACTACTGATTAAAAGTTCTTTTGTAGGTCCATTTGTGTGGAAACATCTATTTCACCAAGATGATGAAAAGAAATGGAGATAATGTAACATATGTTTTGATTGATTTATTATGGTTTGTTCAGTATAGTCATCAAGGAGAGATAAAACTTTAGTGACATTAAATGTTTGGTGATTTTTGAACTTGCACTTGGGAAGAGGTTACTTTAGATGGAGGGAAATGATGAGGATGAACCTACATTGAATTTTGCAATACGAGTTTTATGTCCTTGCTTGACATGCCAGGGGACTCGTAGGGTGTCCAGGAGGACAATGTACCGGCACATGCAAGAAATGGTTGATTCAGTTGCAATGTCACAACCCTAGCTTTGGGCTCGCGACCAAGGCAAGGGGTTGCAAGGTTGCGGGAGTCAAGAGGAAAGAAGCCCGGGTGACGCGCTCCCAAGTTCCTTGTGGACCCACTTGAGGGCCCAAGTATGTGACAATGCGGAAGGAGTTGGAACTTGGAGCCACTCCCTAGCTCACAACACTTAGAAGGGTAGAGGGGCGTGTTGGAGCTCCGGGATGGGACTAGGAAGAATTGACAAGCTTTACTCACTCACGCGGACCCTCCATGGGCCACACCAAGTGGTTAGCCCAAATAGCACATTTGGTGCTAGGAAGAGCCACGGCCCGAACCTTGGGGGAGCCATCACCTTCCCCCTCATTTGAACTCATTCGGGACTCATTCACTCACACGGGCATGCATGAAAACCACACAAAGTGGTTAGAACTCATTTTGGGTCCTTTTTGGTGTTGGGACAGCCACGGGTGAACTCGGACTCACTTTCACACACCACACCTCGGGCTTGGGAGTGAGCCACCACCTCACTCCCTATAGTATACTCTGCAGCTCGCGGCCGAGCCTGCATCCAAATGGCCATTTTGTCCCGGGAGTCCCGGGACTCCCGCGCGGGAGTCCCGAAATCCCGCCCAGCGGGACTTCTGGGACTTTGAAGACTCATAACTTTCGGAGCAGGCCTCCGATGGAGTTGCCGTCTGAAGCAAAGTTGTAGGTCTCGTCTAGACCTTTCCAACGGTATGTGGCACGTTCTCTGCACCCAAGTATTTCGGGTCGATTCCCGACTTTTACTGGTCGGGAGTCAAAACCGGCGGACTCCCGGGAGTTCGACTCCCGGGCCTTCTTTTGGCCATAACTTGCGTTTCAGATGTCCAAATGGGCAATGCGAGCCCATTTTGGACATCTACACTTGAAGAGCTTTCCATTGATATAAAGAGCGCAACAAGCCATGGAGTTTTGACCCCTCAAAACGCTCTCTGAAGTTTCGGGAGTCCTTTTGGGACTCCACTTTCACCAACTCCCAACGTGGGAGTTCACTTGGGAGTGTGAGGGTTCACTCCCTCACACTCTTTGCACTCCCGGGAGCATGTGATGTGACTCCCGGGTCTACTTCTAGGCCCGCAACCTTGCAACTCCCTTGCCTTGGTCGCAAACCCAATGCTAGGGTTGCGACACTTTCCCCCACTAGAAGAAGAGGTCAATGTCCTCATTGACACTAGAAGTTTTCCTCTCACCCAATTGCCTCCCGGGTCTACCATTAGGCCCACACCTTGCAACCCCCCTTTGCCTTGGTCGCAAGCCAGGGCTAGGGTTACGACACCGGGAGTCAAAGGAAGGAAGCCCGGGAGCAAGGGCAAAGGCATTGGAAGGGTGCGGGCCAAGAGGAGGAAGCTCGGGAGTCATCACATACTCCCGGGAGTCTAAGGAAGTGCGAGGGAGTGTGAGGGAGTGAGCACTCACACTCCCAAGGCAACTCCCATTTTGGGAGAGGGAGTCCCGGTGGACTCCCGAAACTTCAGAGTGCGAGTTGAAGGGTCGAATCTCAATGGATTGTTGCGCTCTTGGTACCTTTGGAAAACTCTTGAAACGTCGATGTCTAAAATTGGCTTGCATTGCTCATTTGGACATCTGAAACATAAGTTATGGCCAAAAGAAGGCCCGGGAGTCAAACTGGCAGTTTGACTCCCGACCACTAAAAGTCGGGAATCGAGGTCTTTCCGAGATCCGATTTGAGAGTGCGACACGGCGTTGGAAAGCTCTCGACAAGGGCTACAACTTTGCTTCAGACCGCGTTGCGATCGGACTCTTCAGTCGGGAGATATCGGCGTCCAAAGTCCCGGGACTCCAACCCGGGACAATTTTGGGACTCCCGTGGGGGAGTCCCGGGAAAAATAACCATTTGGATGCCACCTCCACCACGAGCTGCAGAGTATACTATAAGGGGGAAGGTGGTGGCTTCCCCCAAGTCCGGGTCGTGGTGAGTCTTGTGTGTCCCTGTTGCCCGTGGCTCGTCCTAGCACCAAAGGTGCTCCAACTATGCACTAACCATTTTGTGTGGGTTGTGTGTAGGCCCGTGTGAGTGAATAAGTTTGTCAATTCTTCCTAGTCCCATCCCGGAGCTCCAACACACCCCTCTACCCCTCCAAGTGTTGTGAGCTAGGGAGCGGCTCCAAGTTCCAACTCCTTCCGCATTGCCACATACTTGGACCCTCAAGTGGGTCTACAAGGAACTTGGGAGTGCGTCATGCAAGGCTTGGAAATCCTTTGGTAGAAGAGGTTGCTATTTTGGATGGACCAAATTAGGTTACATCAACAAATATTTCTGAGTTTACTCCACCTTCATCAACATCCAGGGAGCCAAGTTAGTGCAATGACCAACATCCAGCAGGCCCAGTTAAGGTTGTGACCTTAAGACAAGCCTTAACCAACAAAATTGTGGAGCTTCAAGAAAAATGGGATGTAAGTCAAGTGCCCATCAACCTTCAAGATTACATGTTACATCAATTGTTTGGGTCATTACAAGAGGAACCCAATCTTTTTGAGGATGGGAGATTTGATTATGGTGCCTTGCCAATTGGAAGATTGTTGACATTAGTTGGTTTAGAGCCTGAGCTAATTAGAGGATTTTCATTGCCAACTTCATGGAAACAACTTCATAATCTGTATACGGAGTTAGGGCTTATAGCAACAAAGAGGTGGCGATTGTGCATTGGGTTTACACAAGCACCACATGCTCCCCATTTGATGTACCCTAGTGTAGAGGACTTGTATGAAGGCTTTGAGGTTGTGCGTTGTGAGTGTGGGCCTAATTCAGGACAAAAATTTAAAAGAGATTGTCCAGGTTGTTCTCATAGGTGCCCGATTTGCTTACAGATGAGGAAACACATATTAACCTATGATTACATGCCTATGGGACCCTCGTTAGCAAGCTTGTGTAAAAGTAAGAGCATTTGTGAGAAGATGTTGATGACATGGAAAACTTAAGATAGGTTGGGAAAAGATCCTAAGGTTTTGCCGGAAGTTATTAAAGAACATTTTGATGGTAGCAAGTTTCGTGAGTATTAAGCATTTTGGAATCCTAAAGGGGAGTGGGAAGCCCCTGTAATTTGTCCCAACAACAAATGTTCCCATTCTTTTCAAGCATTTCCTCCAACTCAAAAATGTGAAGAATTATTTCAGCATTGGGATTCAAATACAGATTATTATAGGTTTCCATGCTCAGAGTGTTCGATTCTTATCAATGTTCAGAGGCACATGTTGAAAGTAAGTTTCAAACATTTATATTAACAAATTATTTTTTTAGGTTTTGACAAAAACAATCTTGTTTGGTGGTTTTTCAATTGTATATATAACTAGATAATTAAATAATTGGCAACCTCATATTTTTCCTTGAGTAAAAGTAAACTTGCAATAGATGTCCAAATGTTTAAGCTCTAATTAGTAACAAAATAAACCTATCTAGATCCATAAATGTTGCAGGAACTAAAGCTAATAAACTAGCTAACAACCAATTGTTAGAGATTTGATAGGGTCCAATAAAAAGTAAACAAAAACCATCAAACTTAGTGTTTCTTGTCATGCACTAATATACTTTTTGTGCATCTATCTATAGGGCGATCCGCTGAATTTTGGGTTGATGTTTCATTGAGATGGATTTTCTTCCGCAAAGACAAGTTTGAAGAATTGTTGGATAGTGGATTTGAGCATATTGAATTATGGGAGAGAAAACATATTAGATCTTATTCCTATTATGTTCATTCCATCAAGTTTAGAAAAAATAATCAAACAAGCCGACCCCCAGATTTTGACAACATTTTTAAAACCTCTCATGATAGACTTAGAAAGGGTGTTTGTAGAGGGATTCCCGATCCAGTATGCATATCCTATAGAATTAATTAGTGAATGCATGTTTGATGATTTGCCTTTCGGTTTGGTTACTTTGCAGGCCATAGTGATGGTATGGACTGATGATCATCCTGCCCAATGTAAAATGGGGGTAGTGAAAAGTGGGGGGTATTCTGGGTGTCGACGTCACTATGTTATATCAAGATGGCGTGCTCGATCCAGCAATAAGGGTTTGGTGGAATACCATGACAATAGAAGACATAGGAGGCATCCATCTGCCATGCGATGTGTAGAAGACATGGCATTCGCATTGAAGCAATGGCAAGAACTTCCAATTGGCAAGGAAAGGGATGAGGTTGGTGGTGAAGCGGGCATTTCAGGCCAATCATGTCTTTGGAGGTTCTACAACTTGTATGGCTTTGACATTTCTCATGACTTCACATATGATGTGATGCACACTTTAGCATTATGTGTCTTTAAAAAATATGTCCACATGTTGGTCAACTATGCTGCAGGAAATGGGAAGATAAAAGATTTGGATGGTGCATTACAAACTGTGAAGAAATTGAGTCCGGCCACACTTGGAGCAAGGTGGCCTAGGACTACATAATCTCTAGGATTTTATAAGGCCGAAAAGTACCAAATCTTTGTTATGTGGTGCTTACCACATGTCCTAGATCATTTAGATTTGGGCATGGACTCCATTTTTAGTGGGATAGGTGTAGTGCTCATTGAAGTAGGAAGGTTATTTTACACCCATAGCCGAAGCTATGACTGGACTTTTCAAAGCAAGTAGAATGCTCGGGAATTATTAGCAGCATGGCGTGTCCGCTTGGAGGAAAGTGTTGGGCCCAACTCATCTCCGTTGGAGCATGTTGCAGGTATTCATTCTAGGGCTTTTTTTTTTTGGGGCTAAGTAGTGTTAAAGTGACAACATTTTTTTTGAAAATGATGGCAAGATTTTTTACAGGTTTTCTAGTTGCCAAATCTCATATAAGTTTTTTTGAAAGATTGCAAATTTTTTGTACTAAGATTCAATTGGGTAGAAAATAACAAATAGAAAAACTTTGAAAAAACATTAACTTTATTTCTCACTTGTAGTAGCTAGATTCGATTTAGTCATCTTATGGCTAATTGATAGCTTAGCTACATTACAAAATTGAAAATTAAAGCCTTAGGACCATTGATATTTCATGTTGTGAAACTAGTCCATAGAGTGTGTTTTTATTATGAGCTCTGTCATTGTAAAAGCATATTGCAAGAATATAATGCATGGAACTTTGTGTTCGGGCACACAGGGAGAGGAGAACTTGTAGATGATGTGGAGAGGCATGGTTGTCATGATATTTTTTGGTGTTACCCTTTTGAAAGGGAAATTTCCAGAGTTGTCAACATTGCATCCAATCAAACGACAAGTGAAGTCACCTACACTAACTACTATGCTAGGTAGATTTTCACAAAGATCCATAAAGCTATGCAACTAGACAATGACGGTCTATTCTTAGGTGGAAGAGCTTTGAAAGAGGTTCACAAATATCTTCAACTGCGCACAGATGTCCATCGTGTGATGGACCAAGATTTGACAGTTTGTGAGCAGTGGCATGAAGGATGTGTGGTGGTTGTGCCTTCTCAGGAACTAGCTCGAGCAGTTTCCAAATTGGTGCACTGGTTGCCAACATGTTCATGTAAGCAAGTTTTACTACAAAAGGGCATAATTGTGGGTAGGAAGATTGGCATCAAAGCAACAATCTCAGAAAACACAATTTCGTACTTGCAATGTTTTTGGACCACCATCGGGATCATGACCACTGAAAATTCTCAACTTTTTCAAACTTCAGTTCAAGGATTCTCATTTTGGATGAGGCATGGAAAGGAATTTTGTGTTGGTGATTCAGTGGTTGTTGAGCTTGATGAGCCATAAGAAGGGCACAGGTGGACATGGAAGGCCAAAATCACCCAATTTTTCATCCATGAATTCTATGGTGACAGGAGAGTTTTTTTCCAAGGCAAATACTACAATACAGCAACATCAGCATCATCATCTTCTGTGGCTCTCCAACACAGCTGTACTGGCATGGTTGTTTTACAACCACATCCACAACAGTGGCCTGGGAATGACATCAAACCAACTCACCTTCTGATGCACAAATTCATTCCGATACCTTTGGTAGGGCAGAATAAATGGGATTCTTTTAGCTTATGAGTTAGAGGATGTTTCCCCGCGTGACCATTTGTTTCAGCTAGGGATGCTTGGCCGCTGCCCTCCTTATCCAGAAGTTGGGGATGTGGTGATAGTTAGGAACAACAGTGAGAGGTCCTTCTCCGTGGCAGTAGTGAGGAGTGTGTCTACACCAACATTTACAACTGCTTCTCAGGTAGAAGAAGAAAGCAAGAGGAAAGCCATTGCAGTAGGGCCACTCATGCAACAAGATTACTTTGTGGGTATGGTGTGCTTGGGCATGTTGGAAGTTTATGGGCGGGTGCGTGGAACCTTCAAGAGGTACAGGGCCTCTTGGCATTCTATTGAAAGAATTTTGGATGATGCCCAAGTTACTCATCATCACAATGGGGAACCTACTGAATGGATATGGCAAGACATAAGGAATGCTCATGGTTAGCTCTGAAGGTGAGAACCATTTTTACCTTCTTCAAAAGTTAGAAGCTAATGAAAAGAACTAGGCCTAAAATTGTTGTTGTAGATTGATAATTTCTATTTACATGATTACTGTAACACTATGTAGTGGCTGCCTGATAAGTAGAATACTTGTGCAGAACTGGAGCAGCTTGTTTTAGAGGTGGACTTTGGACCAGAGACCAACTGTGGGCAGTTTGTGGAGCGCCAATACAGCAGCTAGTTCATGGCAGACCTGCTGGTCCAATGTCCAAAGCAGGTGATATATTGAACATGATGGGAGTCATCCCCCTACTCTTAACTCTTCTGAGATGGTTGGTCTGTTGAACACCTCTTCCTGTGCACCAGCCAACTTAGAAGCAGGTGACTGTGAAGAGATTGCACAGGTTGATATACTCCTCTTAATGTCTGATCTGCAATGTGTAGGTCAACTTGGTGCTCCTGTGCACTGCTGGCTTTATCAGACAGCTCACAAGTTGGGATTGTTCCATCATCCGCTTCTTAAACTTTTTCATGGACTTTTATATTGTGTTTTATATTTCTGTGTGCATCTTTGATTCATGGCAAATTCTATTTGTGATTTCAAGCAAACGGGGTTCAAAGGCATAAGAAGAAGAGTTTGGGTCTCTGGGATCTTCATGTGCAGCTTATGTAATTTTGGGGTTTTTTTTTCCTTTTCTTTTCATTTTGATTCATTTGCAGGCCTTGTAGAACAGTGTGCCTGCAATCTTCGGTAGATTGATAATCACTGGCATCTGATCACAGGTTAATCTTCTTGTTGGATGTCTGCAGATGACAAATCAGTCAGAGATCAGTTCAAGGCACTATTAGCACTCCAGGAGAAAGGCTCATCAGATTCAGTTAGGTGCAGAATCCGAGAGAGGGAGCTTGCTTCCTACACCTACTGGAGTACCTGATCCCTCATGGCAGGTAGTACCTCATGTTGGCACCTGTTGTTACCTCAGCTTAATACATGCTGCCTAACTGTATGAAATGCCTGATGATCTTGGCTCACTCCTGAGAATACCTATTGAACTCACAGGTAAGTACCGTCATAGAATCAAAAATCCACCTTCACTTGTTCTGCTATCGATTGCAATGGGTTGGCAGACAAGTTTACAATCGCACCAATGATGGATGGGCTGTTGTATCCTCAATGTCAATGTCATTCAGACCTTGCTTTTCTGACCAGTCAGCTCTGAAGGAACTAACTGTAAAGTTTGGAGGTGAAATTGCTTTCATTAGTGTCTGCACTCTCCAAACCTTCCTGAGTCCAGACAGAAGTTGTACCCGTCAGATTCTTAGCTGCAGGTTTCAATCCAGATAAGTAATTGATGAACTGTGATGTTGATGAGTTGAAGAGAAGCATGCAGCAGATTGGAGCTTGCATGACCTAGATGATATTGTCACTGCTGGTGGAGCAGCTGCAGGTGCTGATTGGATTTTTCACTCAGGTGTAAAGTTGCTGAAAGACTGCAGTTGATGCAGGATGATTGTTTTTTTCCCTTAGCCTGCAAGTTGTTGTAAATTGAGAAAAACAAAATGGTTTTCAAGTATTTGTGGCGTTGAGTTGTATCAGAAGGGATTTTTTTGCTGGAAGAAGATCTCGGAGGAGGTCTGATTCCACACCAAGGGATGACTCACTTCCTGCTGCAAATGCTGATTTCAGAAGAGGTGGGAACAAGGGTACAGCCAAGCTCTCTGTGAGCAGGAGTTACAGGAGTAGGAGTAGTAGACTGAGTCCTCATCCTCTCCGCGATGAATGGGGGAGCTTAAGAATCTGACAGTGGGTAGTATATATGGAACAGGCTTTAGGAAGTGAGGAAGAAGGGAAGAAAAGGAAGCAGCAAGGTCAGGACCACTGGGCCGAGAGAGAACATTTGGAGAAGAAAATCAGCCCAAGAGTGAACAGAAACTTGAGACTGCTCTAGACTATATTCGCAAGTTTGCAGTCACTGCCCCTTGCAATAAGTATTTCTCAGACTTCTTGAATCATGGAGTTGTGATATCTGATTTGCATCAAGTTCTTGGAGATTCCTTTGGCAATGACTCATTTGGATTTGAAGTTCTGGGCATTATGCACAACTGCAGTTTATGATTTGGGTACATTTGATGTGTATTTGTGGTTCTGAACACCATTTGCACCATCTAGTATTCAAGGGATTCAATGAGTGACTGCTTTGGAGGAAATTCTTATTGTTGTGCACCAGAGCATGTCATTGATTGTGTTAACCCTAATGTTGCACAAATTTTTGTTGAAAATCTGGTGAGTGCGAAACCAACAAAAAACTCTTGTTGACCATAATTCTGCTCTCATACTTTAGTTGGAATGTGCATGTATTTGTAATACAGTGATGCATTGAGCATTGAATGATTTCCATATATCATTACATGATTTTTCCCTTGTATATTTCCTCATCTTTCCATAAATTCAGTTTTTCACTCATCTTTTCCCACATCTCAACTAGAATTGTTGTTTGTCCCTCATTGCAGAAAACTTGAGATGGTAAATAGTTCAATTTTCCCCTTGTGGCCATGTGGGACTTCCTCACAGGCCCCTTGTGAGGGCGGGGGGGAAGGATTGCTGCAGTGGATATTGCGTTCCAATTCCTCCTCTCTGGCTTGTTGGGTATTGTGGCTAGGACGAGGTCGCAGAACCTGAGAAGATTGTTAAGATCCGTCAATCTGAAAATCGTGGTTTGTGGAGTCCATATGTGGTTGCTTCTGTTTTTAAGCGAATAAAGTCCCTGCAATCTGCCTTGCGATAGTGTTTCTTGTGCGGTGGAATGATGTAACACCAGAACGATAGGTATATAGTTCTGGTATATGGGAAGTCGATAAATCACAGTCATCGTCGGCTATTGTACTCCCTAGATCTGTTGGTCCACTTCTTGTATCATATGTGACCGATACAATGTGGTGTATGGCGATATATAATATACGCATATGTTGGCGCCCCAGTGTTTACTTGATTTTGTCAATTTTGTGTTGTAGCTGAAGTGGCCATGATCCACCGGAAGATCCATCCGAGTTTGGCTACAAGCTAATTTCTATTATGAAAGGAAAAGTTTGAAGACACCGGAAGATCCATCCGAGTTCCGGCTACCTGCTTGAACCATGCATATAAATTTGACAAAGTTTCTGAAATTTTAGTTGAATTCTGGGCATTGAGAATCCAACCAACACATGATTTTAGCACTTTTAAGTTTTAGTACATCTTTTTGGCTATGAATGCTCTTGTTTTTATGCTGACAGGATGGCAAATTCATGGTTGATTGAGCTACATATCCAAACGTAACACAAATGTATTTGCCTTTGTGTCTGTGCTCTTTTCCAATTGCTGCTTGAACAGACAAAACCATGGGAAAGTTGTTTGGTATTCAACAGCAAAATTTCGACCTGAAAAATATAATTTAGACTTTCCATGGAAAAAAATGGCCCAAATTTGCCAGATTGAGGGAAAAAAAAAGTTTTCAGATTTCCAGATTCTTATGATAAGTTGCACTAGGCAGCTAAGAATATAGAACAATTTTGTTTTCTTTCTATACTCTCATATCTAGTCTGTAGCTAAATCTGGCTAAATCATCTCATGCACTATCATTACTTGAAAATTGAAAAAAAAAACCCTGCCTGTTTCTTGTAGGCGGAAGCTGATTCTTAGCCTAGAGGCTTTGGCAAATTGGTGTAAGTTCTTTTTTTCAGCAGGTTTTAAGTATGTGTATCAGATCTGTCTATGAAGGAAAGTAGTTTGTTTGTTTTGTTTTGATTGTACTTAAGAGATCCTATGGACCAGGATGCTTCAGACTCTGTTCTTGGTGTCTTTGGAAAGCTCTCAATGAGGAGGGGTGCATGGGCTTTGCTTCCATGGAGTTTGGACTTGCGGTCCAAAAGTTCTTGAACATTGAATGATTTCTTCACTGAAAATTAAATTAAATGGTAGCTGAACATTTTGGAGGAAGTGGAATATGGCTTTGGTGTTGTTGCAAAAATCTTGATGAGCAGGATTTAATGGAATTTATTTGGTAAGATTTGGAATAAGAATTTGTGGAAATATTGATTTTAAAGTGATTTCTGCTGCTGAAAATTCAAATAAATTCCAAAAAACCAGGTTTTGAAATGAAAAATCAGTGAGGACGTGGTAACACTCGGGCCAATGGCACAAGCCACACTAGTTAGTATATGAAGCATGGAAAAAGTAACTTGTGATTAAATAAAAGGTCATTTGAATTAACGTGGGCAGCGATGTTATTGATTTTAGATCAAATGTTGGATTGGGTATGGAAACGATTTAAGAACATTCATGTGTTTAACTTTCGGAGAATTTTCTTCCATTAGCTAATATATAATCACATGATAATATGATGGCATCATTGTTTGGATACACCAATTTTGTTGCATGCTACATTTGTAAGTTCATGTCCGTTGATGTTTGTGCCTGGCTGGTGTATTGACAATCAATTGATCCATTACAACATACATATGGGTTGGTACCATGATGTGAATAGTTTATACTGTGGAGAACAATAGTTTGTGATGGATGATGATTTATTGAGGTTGGGCATGGATGCATTAGCATCCAAGTAATTATTTAGGGATTTATTGGCTCTAGTAAGTTACATATAAGAATTTGAGCTCTGCATTGCTGCGCACTACCACTGACGATCAATTATTTTAATATTTTCTTATGTTTTCATATATTTTATGTCAATGTCAAAATTAGGTTTATTTAACATACATTTCATGCACATGAAAAAACAAATTTGAATTTTTAAAATTTTATATCCATGCTGATGGATAGGAGAAAGAAGTGAGGTAGTTATAAAATGGAGGTAATTATTAAGAAAGGTAGAAAATAGTTATTACGAAAGTTAATAGGAAAACAAAATAGTTATGAAATAGTTAGACTTGAAAATGAGGTAGTTATTTTTGAATTGACTTTGGAATTGTTCCGGGATGACCATAGGATCAGATTGGTCGTGGAGAAACGACATATGAAAGTTTTCGCAAAGAACCCCATTTAAACCAGTTTGTAGGTCACTGAAATTTCATTTACTTTTAAGGAAGAAGAAGGGAAAGTTGTCGGTTAGTAAGAAGGGGGCATTAAGCTAGTTTAGTAGAATTAATTCCATTGGAATGAGGAGGATAAGTAGAATAAGGAGCAAATACCTTGATATATGTTCATAAAGGCTATTAACAATCTATGGGCTATAGCCTATATAAGATGGTGTTCCCAAGCATTAGTGACTACTGGGTAGCTTGAAGTCATTTACTTAGGTTACTAGAAAATTAGAGATATTAGCCCCCAACAATTGATACAACAAGGAGGAAACGTGAGTGGAAAGGATTAAAATAAGGTAAAATAATTTTGAAGAACCATGTTTAAGGGTGAAAGCAAGATAAAATAAACTCCCCATTTATTTTGGCTATTTAGTTAGGTAGTAGGTAAAAAATAGATTTGGTAAAAATTTAAACATTAGGGGCTTTTTTAATCAGATTTATTTTTCACAACCATCGCATTTTTGGGTTCATCATGCCTTTCGTCCTTCTCTTTAACATCTCATAATGGTATTTTTCCATTACATTTTGAGTTGTAAAAATACTTTTAAAATATGGATTAAATAATGTCGCACTTTAAGGGTTGAAGGAAATTTTCAAACATAAAAATACCCATTTAGTGGACATGGCAAACTCTATGAAGAAAAAATCAACACATGAATATTGATGGCACCCAAAATGATTCCTTCGTGTAATTTGAAAGAAAACCCCAGAATTTCATTTGTTTATTTTTCAAAAGTCTACAAAATGAAATTCGTTAGTGCAAGAGTAGCTTATTAAACAATTGTTAAATGTAGTCAAATCTTAAAATTGTGAGTAACAATAGTTGAGAATGAATGTGACTCATTCATTGCCCCTGCCAGCAGGATAGAAATCATCTGATGTAGGATTGAAAGATAGAAAATCTTGGATGAAAACATTATGTTTTTGTTTTGTGGGCCTGGTCTAGAACCCACGCACACTTTCGGAGTCACCTTTGTCATATGGGTTTTGTAGTGATCTGAAGCTGCACTTTTTGGATGCCACGAAATGCATGCCAGCTTCCCTTGAGCCAGAACCACAATCACAATACTCGTGTGCCATTTCTGTAGCGGTTCACTGCAGCCCACTCCAAACCTAGAATTGCTGAATTATTTAAAGTTTTGAAAATGTTTTGCTTCTGAGGAAGAGCGTGTTGTAGCTAGGTGACAAGAAATCCTCTGATCAAGGGAGAACGAAAGGTCGGACGACCGGTTTCGTTTTTTGTGTCAGGGTACAGGTCTAGACCAGAGTTGGGCGGTTCTCGAATCTTTACCTGGTTCTCAACCTAGTTCTCACACTGGTTCCCACAGTGAGAACCAGTTGACATGGTTGATTGTGAAAATCAACCTTTGGTTATTGCATGAACAAGAATTGGTGATGAGAACTGGTTCTCTTTCTTCTTTTTCTGAAATACCGGACAAGTTCTCTCAGAGAACTTTCATCCAGTTCATGGTATTTTAGGGTTTAGGGTTCTTCAAAAAGTTGCAGTCGCCTAGGGAGGGGAAGGCGTTGTTTAGGGTTAGGGATAAAGAAAGTGTATAAAATTGAAGCCCACATCACAATGACTTTTATTTCGGTCTTCTAGTGCTCTTGTTATGCTCATTTCGTGCTTGTTGGTTATGCTATTTGTGCTCTTGTTGGTATTTTAGTTTTGGATTGCCGTTGCTAGATGTTAGTTTTTTGTTTTTACTCTTTTCTTATGTCGTTGCCTTCTTATGTTGTTGTTGGTGCTTTGTGTGGGCTACTGTTATTGTTTTTGTCACGCTATTCTTGTTGCACTATCACTCTTCTTGCACTATTTTTATACATTATTGCTCCTCACACTTCCACACCTTTTTAGGTTGTTACTGATGTTGTTGATCTTCTTGCGTTACCATTCATTTCATGTTGCCACTCTTTATGCACTTCTCTTCTTGCCTTGCTATTCCTCTCACCCTCCTACTCCTCTCACGTTACTACTACTCTCATGTTGTTTTTTTTGCATTCTCACTCCTTTCACATTTCAGGCAATTGCTAGCCAGCCTCTAT